>CAJOBZ010000081.1:340000-492500 GCA_905332375.1 Pieris macdunnoughi
GAGAGTCCCTGTAAATCGTTTTGGTACATAATTTCCCTCTAATAACGCGAAAAATTGAATTGGAATTCGGGCCTCTGTAACTCGAATCTAGCAATGTATTATTTTCTCGAAGAAAGATAAGTTACCAACTTTAAGGCTTTGTCGGGAATGTTAACC
Organism: Pieris macdunnoughi; assembly: GCA_905332375.1. Classification (NCBI taxonomy): domain Eukaryota; kingdom Metazoa; phylum Arthropoda; class Insecta; order Lepidoptera; family Pieridae; genus Pieris; species Pieris macdunnoughi. Next base: position 340,157 of record CAJOBZ010000081.1, read on the forward strand.
GCCACTTTGATAGAAAACAATTTATGATTTTTTGTGTCAAGCAAGTCATTTGTTGTAATAGTAAATTTTACTGCAGTTCTTTGGCAAAACACTAGTTCTACCAAAGACATGAGTACTGTGAATCGTAAAGTGAAAATTTTCAATGAAAAGTTAGTAGTGATAGAAACTTCAAAAAGCTATCAAAATAAGAAATATGTTGCTGAACAATTACCAATAAATACTGCAAAAACAAAAAACGGTCAAAACTTGTCCTGCAAAAGATGACAAACTGCAGAATTTCCAGGCTTGGAGGAGGGGTAACCCCTAAAATGATTTGAGCAGTGTTGGAGCCAAAATATACTCTAAATCATAAATAAATTTCAGGGCTTGTAATGGATGGCTAGACAAGTTCAAAAGAAGACATGAACTTGTATTTAAAAATGTTAATGGGTAAAATGCAAGTTTCAACAAGGAATCTTGTAAAACTGTAACTACTCTAAAAAACTGTTATAAACATTGCACACACTCATTATCCATTGTCGTCAACCAAAAGCTGAAATCAAAGATATTTCCGTTTCACAATTCAATTACCAATAAAAATAATTAAATGTATAAACAATACTGCCTTGAATTTATATTGCCATCTATTTACCTGTAAAATGGAAACGGATGACCTTTAACTTTGGGAAGTAATGCAATCAGTAATCAAGGATACTGTCATCAGTTGTCTATTTAATTGTTTATTGTTTTACTGACCATGATTTCAGCTATTCATAGTAAGGCATGTAAACCCTTAAAGGACTAATATAATAATTTTAAATAAACATTTCAATAATAAACTAATTAAGATAAATTAAAGAAGAAATAAGAGAAATATCACAATTATAAAAACCACCACATAATTATAACAATTTTAAACATTAGAGATTTAAAACTACCCCACATGTTGTGTTTACAGCATTAACTACTTTATTTGTAAATAACTTAAAACAAATAAGATATAATTAATATTAGAGAGAATTCCTTTGGTCATTGTATTAAAATTGTGTATATACTTATGGTTAGTCATAAGTTATATTATTAATACAAATGACTTTTTTATAAAATGCACAAATTCGAAATACAAATCCGCCTCATTCAACAGTTTCCAAGATTTTAAAATTTGGTTACAATACTGTCTTTTTCGTTTTAATTACTCATATTTAATATATATTTTATAATATTTAGGACGAGAGTGAAAGGATTCTAAGATTTTATAGTTACCGTTAAGAGAATACGTAGGATAGCTCGTTTCACCAAAATCTTACGCATCGATATACATCTATGGTGTTCGTATTAGGGCAATCTAATGTTTTATTTAAATTTATATTTACAACTCAATTTCAATAAAAGCCTTACAAGCATCAATAATTGAAAAAATAAAACATTCTTTGCTAATCGTTTAATAACAACCTGATGTTGATATTATTTTACCATTCAAACTATTCTGAAAATTATGATACTTACATGTTTTAAAACTTATTAATAGGACGGATACAAACAAAATCACATGTTTTACGCGGTTAAACATTTTTATTTATTTTACATTTTCACTGAACTGACATCTCACAAATTACGCCATTTTTGTTATTTTTTTAAACTACAACAACTTATAACTTTGTCTAATTGTAGTAAATGGATACAAGGTTTTTTGGTATTTAAACTTTTTTTTTAATTTGTCACAACTTAACATTAATCAAATATTTTAGGATAGTTTTATTTTTTATTTTATTTACCGGCACTTAATATAAATTATTAACCAATGGTAATTGTAATAACAGTATCGCACGAAGTGAATCGCAAAAATAACAGTCAAATAACTAATTTCTTTGGTATAGACTGAGTCAGTAACGTTTCGAGTTTTGACAATTGACAGCAACATTAGACAAAATCAAGAAAGCCAAAAGTCAAAACGTCTAAAAAGTAAAAACACTAAATACATACTTTATTTGTTATTACTTTCATGATTCACTTGTTAAATCTTGATTCTTGATCATAAATCGTAATATTTTCTGAATATAACGTAAGAGAAAGAAACATTGGGCACATAAGTGGGCAAATTCTCCTTACTAAATACGACGTATCTATAAAATGGATTTAAGTAAACTCCCAAATGACAAAAAGCTTGAGCTTTGTGGGAACTATTTCAAAGGTAAGAAGAAAGATGTTTTTATCTATTTATCTTAGACTCGTTTTAATGCTGATTTGTTTGATTGCAATGTCTGAAGTAAATGACTTTTTTTATGTTCCTAGTCGCAGGCTTTATTTTACCAGATTTGATAATATTAATTGGGCTCAATGTGTACTTACTAAACTAATTATTTCGCCTAAAGGTATGTGTTCATATTTTTGGGGTTGAAGGTATAACTCCCTACCTCTGAAAACCTCTTTATAAAACTTTGGTCATAAATAACTTTCCCCTAATAATTCGTATTTTAAATATCTATCAATGCTAAAAAACTGCTAAACAGTTACCCCCTTCTCGTAATCTGAACTATCAGATTAAGATTTCTAATAAAAAATTGTGTATATTATTCAACATTGCTTTATGCATATTTATACACACAACTTTCATCATAAAAAATTTTTTGTCTTCATAAATTTCAGCAAAAATCAATTGACTTCAATGTGTATACTACTAATTATGTTTTACACCAAATTTAGTTTCATTTTGAGTAAGAATTGTATAGGATGGAAAATGAATTAACATTTAGGATATTCTAAATAAGTATATTTTTTTAGTTGGATGTGTATTTTTGCCATTTGTGTGGGCTGTTAATGCAGTGTGGTTCTATAATGATGCCTTCAAAAAACCAGCATTTGAAGAACAAAAGGAGATAAAAAAATGTAAGTCCTCAAATACTCTTTAAAAATATAAAGCTACTGCAATTGGAAGGAACATGTTTGAATATTTAATCTGGTGAACTTAGAAACATAACTAGCTAACAATTGAAAAATCCATGTATTCTGTTTACTGTAAATTAAGCTCTCATTTGTATAAAATTTACTCAAAAATAGCATGTATTTTCATCAGAGTTACGTTTTATGGATATTACAAGATTTGTTTCTTTTTTAGATGTGGTATTTAGTGCAATTGGAGCAATAATATGGATTATAGTGCTCTCTGTTTGGGTGGCAGTATTTCAACTGAATAGAGTGGCGTGGGGGTCTGTTGGAGATAGTCTTTCATTTATTTTACCTTTGGGAAGGGCTTAATATGTTATAAGTATAAAGCTATTGTTTATAAGTAAAATTATTATATGAAATAGAGTTGACATAGGGTGAGTGCATTGGATGTGAGTGAGTTGTTTAAGTATCATACTTTAAAAGCATCACCTGCTGACTAGAAATGATAAAAACCTTGTATTTAATTCATTAATTTACTTGTTATAATTATTTGTCTCATACAGTGCTGTCGCCAATTCTTGGGAGCTTTGAAGTATTACGCAATTTTTGGAGATTATTGACATACCCCCATGTAATGTGTTGTAAAAATTTTCTGTATCCAAGTATAGTAAAACGTTTCGTGACCACCTAGTGACTCTTTATATCTAAAAGTTACCATTATGTGGTGTAAGGTACTGGAACGTCGAAAACGTTTTATAAAAGGACCCCCCCAAATTCGTTACGTAATACTTGAACGCTCCCTAGACCAGAATACTTTTTAATGAAATAGCTATTGAATATACTAAGAGACTGCTCTTAGTATATTCCAACACTGGTTGGCCTAGTGGGTTCAGCATGTGTCTCATCCCTGAAATTTTAGGTTCAATCCCTGGCTGTGCACTAAAGGACTTTCAATGACTTGTTTGTCACATTACTTTTATTATATAGTTTCTTTGTAGGGTTTTAAATCAGTTTGAAAGCCAAACATTTGTAGATAGGTTTCTAAAACTTTCATTTACATATTGTCTACCTAACAAACTGATGTGTGGGTAGCAGTTTACCATCAAAATGAGTAAAAAGAAGTTACAGTCAATATGTTTATTATAAATATAATACTGCTACTCGATGCGCACGAGTCGCGGCGATGCCAGCCTCCTGTTCTGACGTATTTTTTGTACTTCTGATTTTACTATTCTGTAAATAAAGTTTAGTTGTAAAACCAAATAAATTATTTTTTTACATTTGTATTTCTGATTACAACTTACAGCTTGTTAATTAAATATGGTTGTACTATGAAACTTTTTATAGCTTACTACTATGGAGGATTATTTATTATACGAAATGATTGGCAGAAATCAATATTGTTAAAGAAAAGTATAACACTTTCGTTATTAAGGAAATACACAAGCATTAATAAGAATACTAAAAACAGGTAAGACATTCTAAGTTTCGCTTTTTGTATTAGAGAAAATTACCGTATTAGGAAGACGAGAGCCATATAGTCGCATATAATCAGCATATAAAAGACATGCGACCAACTTCCAGCACTTGACACAACTCCTGCTAATAAAGGACCAACAGCTGCTCCTAAACAAACAAAAAACACATATTGACATATTTTCTGATGATCACATCATCGCAACAAAATAATCTTTTGCTCCTGCCAGTTTTGTTGGTATCTAGACCATTCTGGTTATACATTTAGCACTAACCCACAGAGGAACTGACGTTGAAAGTGACAACACTAAACAATAAGTACAACAGTTGACTAATATTATAATTAAAAAAAAAATCTATTAAAGATATATTTTTAAACGTAAATTCAAATTTTATTTCTACAAATTACATTCAAATGATGGGTTCATAATAAAGCAATAATTATTAAACAAATGTAGAATCTTATTTAATACATCAAATTTAAAAAAGCTTACTATACTTATGTACTTATAATAAATATATATACTTACCAATACTGCCCGTACCATCAATGATGGCAGTGACAGTGGCTAGTGCTTGTGAATCACCCGACAAACTGCTGTGTGTTCCTATTGAAACAAAAATAAACAATTTTATTCTATACAAATAAAGTACTTTCTCAAAAAAAGTATGTTTACTTAATGTTTAATATTACTTTTTGGAACTTTTATTATTGATTTATAAACTCTTGTGCATGTATGACCATTAAATAAAAGTGAAAGAAGTCTTTCGATTCAATGTAAACTTACCCAGCTCCGCACTAACCGCCGTAGTTATCAATGCATACGGTCCGTTAACTAAAACACCAGCTATTACAAGTAACCCTATGTTCAAATAATAAGACGTGGCACCCCACCACTGGTAGAAGAGAAGCTGAAAAAGATTAATTTAACATAGACTTAAGCGCTGTAACGCTTAATAAGAGAGATTTTTGCGTTCTTAAAGTTATACGATTTCTAAGGGATTCTAAGATTTGAAGGCGAGTCGGGACTGTCAAAAATTGTGTTGTTAAGTCTCTGAATCATACCCATTTCTAACAGATATAGTGATAATACCAATTCCAGTAATATTATGAGGAAAATGAGGGAATTGTTAGAACAAAGTGAAATCAAGTAACGATTACAATTAAAACTAAAACCAACGATTTACGATTATGATTAGGTTAAAATCGCAACAGCTGTATAACTCACCGTTGGAGCGCATAGGAAGTAGAAAACGGTGCAGACTATACCCGGACATCCGACTACGTCCGATAAAAGTCCGGCCACGATGGCGCCCAATACTCCACCAACGTCAAATGCTGTACTAACTTCACCAGATTGACGTGGAGTTAGGGATGCTGGAAATGACGTACATTTAACATATATATAGCGATATAAATAATAAGAAATTCCGCAACCCAGAAAGACAGTGACACATTTTGCGCCTTTGAGAAGGTATTGATAATCTTTTTTTTTTCAAAATTTAACCCACAGTCTGCGGGTTGTGTATGTGCTCGCTGGCAAGCTTATCCCGTGAGATCTCTTGGATGTAGTTATTCGTAATTAAATTCGAATAATTTTATTTAAAACTATAAAATAAAATTACACACATATTCTATAAATTCGAACACTGATTTTCAATATCTATATTATTAATAGAATTAAACATTAATAGTATATATGGACGTAATTATTAGTTAAATATATATATTATCTTACTGCGTAGTCTATTTTCGTGTCCATACATATTCTGGTAAAGAAGATAACTTACTGGAAGACTTTATATAAAGCGGCAGCCAATAGAGAAAGGTATAGCTGACAAGCTTTGCGAAAAACAAGGATAGAGAAAATTCTATCACTCCGGGTATCAACATCGCGCGAGAGAGAGAGACGGCGCCAGTGTGCGATCGAGAGCGACCGAGGAGTGCGCTCGATTCTGAGGGCTCCTCTTCTTGATACTGTAAAATAAAAATACAAATTATGGATTTTCCGAAATATGTGTATATTATTAATTGGGGATTTTAAAGTGGCTATACATACATATAATGTTAGTCATTTTCCAACTATTGATTATATGCAGTATTATATCCGTTAGTTTTTTATAGAAACTTACCGGGGGCGAGTTAGCAGAATGTCGGTTTGGTCGTAGGCTGGCTGTCTGGAAAGCATGCGATTATTACATTGTTAATGTGCAAATATCAGTTTTGTGATATTAGTATATTAATAATCTCCTCATACAACATAGCTATATCCAAATATGGTTCAAAGGTGTCGCGGTATAATATATAGCTGACCATAGAAAATTAGCCGCAATTACCTGCCATTCATTTTTGTAAATAAATTGCTAAATAACCATTATTTTTACAATTCTTTAAAGTATACGATATACTTTAAAATGACGTAAAATTGATAAAAAAAACATTATCAGCAAATTAATAACACGAAAATGAATTTCAGATAATTTCGACAATTTTTTGTAGCAACCTATCGCTAATCCATTGCATTAATTAAAAATTAATTATATTCAATAATACTGCGTCATCGCGAGCAAAAAAATGTATGTAAATTAAAAAAATATACACACCTGATCACCAACAATGACCTGTGACGGCTCTTCTTCATCAACAGATCTTCGGGCCTCTCTGCTCGGCTGTAAAGGTCTTAATTTTAATATTTTTGTGTGGAGCTTGACTTGAGGAAAACCAATCAAGAGATCCGCCGAGTTTACCGAGTATCTGAATATACTCGGTTTTGAGTTAACCTTTAGGCACGACGTCTACTGACCCAGACACATGGTCTTTAGAAGAATGTATCTATAAGTTATTCTTAAATAAACAAAAAAAAAAGTGTGCGCGTACAAAGTACACATGTCAGAAGTGTACCTAACTTCTTTGGCAAACTAATTTTTAACTCGTGTTCATATTAATCCAAATCTAAAACTTTTGATTTCCGAAACTTAGGTAGAGAAAAAGGAAGATATTGTTACGAAGACGGGTCGACTGCAATGTTTCTTGATTTTTCCACTACTTAGAGAACTTTTCAGCAGGCTGAAATGTGATTTCTGACCGTTTCAGGAGAGGGTCAAACACATATTAGAAAATAGTAATTTACATAATGTCACCCTAGTTTTCAGGAGGCCGTTTCAGAACACGTGTAGTCGAGTGGTACACTTTTCAGGAAACCCGTTTTAAGGCGTTTTCAGGCCTGGTTATACCCCTTTGATGAAGGAATATTCTAGACCGAATTTTCTAGGTGTGGGACAAGGACGGAATGATACAAGAGAGAGAGAGACGGAAGATCGGAACCTTCTCGAAGCTAGACCGAGCACTCTAGAACACCGTACGACAAGGACGGAGCAATGTGCGAGAAAGATAGCAAGTACGCACGTTCTAGTGATACATGTATCTTTATGTTCCATAATAAACATATTTAGAATTGTGCGATCGCTACTCAGTAGCGCTCCCGCCTAGAGAGTTCTCGAACATCGTTCAAGACTATTCCCAGGGATATAATATAAGCGAGCCGAAACGCGACCAGTTAGTTCAGTTTTGAATGCGATATCAAGAGATAAACACCGAAGTGACAAAGTGCGAATATAGTGAAGACAAGTGACAATGTACTATGTGAAGTGCGTGTAATTAAAGTAATTAGTGACAGTATTTTGTGTGTGTATTTAGTGAATTTTTGTGCGTAATTTCCAGTTTTTAGTGTAAACAAATTCCTCGTAGATTTAATTGAAAATAAACCCTTTAATTTATTTCTTCGATAATAAAAACACGTGGCATTTTAATTCACAATTCGTCTTTTGATTTCAATAAATTATTTTGCATAGAATATAAAATACTAATATTTCATACATTCTTTTTAAGAAATTTTAATTTTAAAAATAGAATTTCTATAAGGTAATTTACCCTTTCTCTCTCTTAATCGGTCTCAATCTCTCTCTTTTCTTCGACAGAAACGCTACATCTTCGTGACGTTCCGTAAAAATTTTATGTAATTATTTACTTCATGCGCCAAAATAAGTTTAACTTCAAAAAGCAATGGTTAATACTCACCATTGGTCTTTCTACAGTGAGACCAACGCATCTCGGTTCGGCAGCGAGAAACAAAAACACCAGAAAGCCTACTATTCCCATAACTAACGCTGGGTAAACGAACGACAACGCCCAATCACTTTCCACATATTCAGCCGCCATTACTGTGCCTGTAAAATAATAAATATTTACGGAAAAGAAAAACTTATTTATTATTATTACGTCTTACTAGTTAGGTATTAGTTACCTATTTCCAATTTATGTAACTGTATGTTAAGAATTCTTACCCAATATATTTCCCAAAGACGTATGCGAGTTCCAAATTCCGAAAATGAGTCCCTTTTTACTATTTCCGAACCATTTACCGACTATGGCCACCGTGCCGGGCCACCCGGTAGTTTGAGCTATGCCTGCACATGCCTGAAAGGTTACAGGTGTTTACTATAACATAATATTTTTTCATATGTTTTATGTCCGAGGGCAGATGCAATTCCCTTTCCCACCATGAAACACCATGTGAGACTCGAGTCACTTGTACCCTTGACTATTTTCAACCCCTTTGATAACTCTTTTGAAAACTACCGGGGCTAAGCTCTTGTGTTATGTTCTATCGTCATGATATATATTTAAACATTATAAATGATTTTCTTAAAAATTCGTTAATGACATCACATTAACCAAAACCTCAACAGTTTGCTAAGTGACACTGATAAAAACATTGAAATAGCTATTCGTAGGTAAGTTAACATGTCTATAACGCTGAGCAAGCTATGGGCATGAGGGTAACGGAGACGAGTTTGAAGGGAATAATGCTCAATGTTAGGTTGAGGGGCATCTTTTTGGGATTTGCTTTGAGGGTCATGCAGGGGGTTGTCAAAAGAAATAGGTAGTAGTAGAAATAGTAATATAGTAGTATAGTAATATGGTAATATAGTAATAGAAAGTAAACATTCGGGTAACCAGAACCATTTATGTAAGCTTTGTAACACCTCCGACGACTACATAGTCGGAGAATTATTTGGAAAACGTAACAATAAAAAAAAAGTTAACATGTCTGTTCAAGGAGACGCCGCATCCTTAGAATGTAGACAGCTAGCATCGAGTAGAGTACCGCAAACTCCATTAACATTAGTTAGTCGTACTTCTTAATGTTTTTTAACTTATCTAATATATTATACATTATTTATTTCCTCACCTGTACAATGATATAATATGATATGTCATGTATATTAAATGTTTTCGCGAGGCCGAAGAGATAACACAAAATTGCTGAAAATAGCATCCCAAATGAGAGGAAATACCTCAAATCCACTCTTTCGGCGATCATACCTGAAATCCGACACATTCGTAGAATAACAAAAAGAATTCATATTTATAAGGAGAAGATAATATAGAAGTGATTTAGAGGGTAGACTTGAAAAAATTAAGGAAATGAAATTGGTCGAAGTCCAGTAGTTGTATTGGCAGATACATTTCAGCATTTGATCAGCATATGAATTATTGCTTTGCCGTACTCCTACATACTATAGATTAGACGCTTGTCAAAGTAGTCGAACTCATAGCAATTAAATAAAACCACTTATTTTCCCTCGTTGTAATTAATGCCAGCAGTTTACCATGCAAGCTAATAACATAATCAAAAATGAGGTATACAATGGAAGTGACACTATATTATTGAGCACTGTCATAAACAATCTATTTAATATATCTTACCGGATATAAACATAGCCCCTGCATAGCTGAATAAGAAAGCGGAGTCAAGAGCGCCAAGTAGCGTATTCGCGTCATCCGTATCTGTAAGTATAAATTTTAATTATGAGGGTAGTTTTGGGTAATTGAGATTCCTTAGCTATATTAAAAATTGAACCTATGTCCAAGATCTTCCTAATCCTTCATATTGTACCAAGTTACTAAATAAATTATTATATGTATATGTCCAATTGCTAAATAAAAATAAATCAGTGGCGCTACCACCTACTTAGTTTTGGGCATCAGATTTCTGTATCTGTTTCATGATCATTTGTTATAATTCTAAATCTAGGTGATAAGCCTCCTGTGCTTGGCACGTGCACGTGCACGCCGTCGGCATTTTGGGTTTTTGGCAAGCCGGTTTTCTTACGATGTTTTTCTTCACCGTTCGAGCGAATGTTAAATGCCCACATAGAATGAAAGTCCATTACTGCACAGCCGGGAATGGAACCTACGACCTCAGGGATGAGAGTCGCACAATGAAGCCATTAGGTCAATTCCTAAATACTAGAATATGTATTTACTTACTGAACGGCGCCCAATTACACCACTGGTCATCAGCGGCAGTCAAGCCCGGCCGTGGTGGTAGCGCACTGCAGTTCTGATGAAGGATGCTCTTTACCACCGATATCGGTTTTCGAGTTAGGTGATATGTCATGTATGTAAAGTAGGTGAGGATTAGTACGCTCGCTTGGTACCTGAAAAATAACCATATCTCTACATGAAAATTGTACGCAGAGCATCAATGATATTTAAAATATTAATAATCCAATGTGGTATAGCCCTTATTGTGTCTGAAAGAAGTCCGTTTTGTATGACACACATTGTAGAAGAAGACTGATTTCTGTATATCACCCTTAGAACCACATTCCTTCTCTATTCATCCTTCTGCATCTTACGCTTAGTAAGCCGATAAACATAATTTGTCAACACAGCGCAAGTACGATTTCTTTCTATTAATATATTATTTTCTTGCTGATGTTAACATCACCAAGAAAATAACTCGCAAAACTGCGAGGTGCACGTGAACTATATAATATAACACTTTCGCGGAGTATAGGGTTTCATTAGATTATTTTTTGTTGCTAGTGATAAAATGCATGACCGTGACTCATTGAGGTCGGATGTCACTTGTTTGTATGTATGTTGTGTATATATGCCCGGCCATTTAAAAATGTTTTCATTATTACAATGTTTGTAATGTTCTATGTTATCTAGCTAGTTTTGTCATCGCTGTCCCCCGAACTATATTTTTTTAGACAAATGGTAAATTATTTAGGATTTATTTTAAGTGTGACTTAAGATGATGTTGTGATATTAGGTTTATATTTATGATAAGAAAATTACTTAACTCGTTAGGGCTTTATTGTTGCCCATATGAATACAATTATTTTAATATTAACACCGGTTTAATAATAAGTGTCAAATTAGTTTCTTCTTAGATTTCTTTGTTGAGCCTTTCTTGTGCAGGGGAGTAAATATGGTGTGTGTCCATTCCAAAGGCCAAACTCCTGTCTGCCACACCTTATTGCAGATGAGATGAAACATCTGGTCGCCACGTTCTCCTAAGGCTTTAATTGTCTCTATAGGAATTGCATCTCTACCAGTTGCTTTTTTGCTTTTCAGGTGTTTTATGGCAGCACTTACTTCGGACAAAAGGATGTCTGGTTCCAAATTCTCTGGGTCTGGTTCTGTGCATATAGACAGTCGCGACTGCGGATCCAGGAACAATGTCCGGCAATAGCTCCTCCACGTTTCAGAGATTTGTTCGAGTTCTGTTACCACTTCATTTTTGTCGTTCTCGATAGCCCAGGTTTTAGCAGGTAGAGATTTAGTAATAAGACGAATTTTTTGGCAAAGATCTCTAGACTCGTGCTTCATAGCATGTTTTTCAAGTTCGTTACCAATGCTATGAAGGTGGGAATTGTGGTCTCACCTGCAGCAGACTTGGATGTTAGCAGAAGGCTGATTCAGTTCTCTTATATCTGCTCCTGCGGCTCTCTTAAGGCGCCTCTCTTCTATAAGAGCAAGGGTGCTGTCCATCATCCAGTGTTGACGTTTACGCGTTTCTGATCTTTTTGGACTAGACTCCGTGACTGCATTTTGGATGAGTTGTTTAGCCTTATTCCATAGCATGTCTGGTATAGCTTCGGTGTGGTTCACAACTGTCCAATCTTTCCAACTCCGCTCAATGGCTGTAGTGAATTTCTCATTATCTGCCGCGGCTTTGAGCATCAACCTCATCTTTGCGATAACGAGTTCGTGATCGGAACCACAGTCAGCCCCAGGAAGCGTGTGGGCATTAAGAATAGAGGTGCGCCAACGTGATCTTATTAGTATGTAGTCGATCTGGTTTTTGGTTCTACCTCCAGGTGACGTCCAGGTGAACAGTCTACGTGGATGGTGTTGGAATAGACTGTTCACCACTACCATGTTATTCTCGTCTGCGAACTGCATGAATCTTTCACCTCTTTCGTAACGTAACCCAAGTCCGAAGTTTCCCACACATTTGCTGCACTGGGAAGAAATTGCGCGAATTTTTAAATTGAAATCACCCATTATTATAAGTAATTCTCTATTGGGAATTTTGGCAATTGTTGCTTGTAAAACTCTCCAATACGAGAGATAGAGCTTCACTAGTGGGGGCATATGCCTGTACCAGATTCAAGTTTATAGGTAACGCTTTGAGCTTCTATCACACTGTTATTCTGATGCTTAGGAATAAGAATCGCTACTCCGTTTTGGCTACTGTCATCACTACTGGAAAAGTAGACAACATGGGCGTCAGTAAAGAAGTGCCCGTTGTTTCTCCAGTGCGTATTGTTAGACCGCAAATGGTGAATGACTTCACTCTCCACGATACCTACTAAGTTTACCGGGCTTTAGCAACCCGCGAACATTCCACGTGTCTATCTTCTGGATTTTTCGCAACTTGGAGTTTGACAAATTAGTATTTAACTATTAATAATTATAATTATTACGAATTGTTAATAAATAGTATCGATTCGCCTATACGTAAAATTGATCTGCGAATAATAATAAATATCTTCCTCAGTCGTCCTATCTCCCAGTTAAAGCTGTCCAGGCAACACATATTATTAATAGCATTGTGTTGTTAATTATTTTCTTCTTCAACGTACTAGCCTGTCCATTATCATTTCATTTATCTATGACCTGCTCTTTCTCTATGAAAAATTGCCTGTATTTACATCGAACACTAGACAAACGCCTTTTCTTATAATCAAAGAACATCGGATTTAAATAGATCAGGAGAACTTGAACTTGGGGCAAGGGACTTTGGCGATAGCGATCTAAGCCAGCTTTTAGTTACCTTATATCCAATTTCCTGATGAGGAGATCATAAGGGCATTGGCCTTGCAATAAATAATTGCGATGTTTAACCTACCACCAGGTATAGTAACATATAACAGACAAAAATAGTAAATGATTACCAAAATTAAACCCCCATTTTAATGTAAAATTACAACCTAAGTTTTAACATCTCCTATCCTATTTAACAAAATGATCCAAATAAATCATTGTTAACCCAAAAGTAGTAAATGATCAAAATTAAAACAGCATTTTAATGTAAAATTATAACCAAAGTTTTTACATCTTGCTATCCTATTTAAGCAAACTGGCTCAAAACTCATTGTTACCCAAAATAGTTAATGAAAACCAAATTATTAACCATATTTTAATTTAAAATGAAATGCAAAAAAATAAAATCTCGTTATCGATTAAAGTAAATTACCCTCGCAAAAAAATATTTTGTTATTTTTGCCGAATAATTATTCGTCTTCATCTGATTCCGATGAAGTACTCAACAGCGGAGCACACGAACTCGGTCCCCTAAGTTTTCATTCGCCATTGCAAAGAAGATAGATACCAAAACACACCCAATAAAAGCAAGTGCTCGCACGCGACTAAATTGGCGATCTGTCCGGCTGCGCGCTTGCGGTGTGGTGGGAGAGGATCGTAAGCCGCAGACATAACTTAATATGGCATCATAATGCTTCATTTGGTAATAAGCCTACATTTTATGTCAATCATAGTGGTTTATTTAGGCAGAAATAGCGCATTAATTTGCTCGCTAAGATTTGGTGATCATTTACTACATTTGGTGTTCGAATACAATTTGAAGTGCAGTCGTGACTAAAATAGCTAGTACTATTGTAATTTTAGACGTTATTTATCTGGTGTTAAGTATATATTTTTGGTAAAAGAACTAAGGGTATCAAAGCATTTACTTTTTTAACCCCAAAATAATTGCGATTATGTGTTTTGCATATCGTTGTGATATTCTTAATGATAAGACAAAAAAAATTGATTGAAAAATGATTAGAGATGTAACCACCAAATAAAGCATTATAATACATCATCAGTTCTTATCTTAACAGATGATACGATCTATTTTTCGCCAGGATTCGATACCAGAATTTCCGAAGTAAACTTTATAAATAAGTCCGTTAAAAAAACCGCTTACTGATGTTAAAGGGATCATAACTTAGCAGAATTTTTGTCGTAAATATTTATTTAATAGTATTATACTTAAGATAATTATTGCTGTCTTGGAGGAGATAAACCTGCGTGCATCGGTTCATTTAAAATAAATTAAGATTGACATCTATACGGGTTATCGTTTATAATCCGTGAAAATGTTGAATTAAATCTATTGATCTGTTCATTCATAAAAACTAGACAAAACCGTGTCGAGGACGATACGATCGTTGCACATAGCCATATGCAAGATTGAATCACGAAGTTAGATTCACTGAGGTCAAATTAACGTAATCAAAGTATTGGTAAAAATATTAACACATTTCGATCTAGAGAAGGGACATCTAGAGAAGACAAAGAATGCTTAAGCAATTTACTGAAAAAGAAAATCCTATTCTATAAAAGAAAAATATAAACAAATGTGTGAGCTTTTGCCTTACTTTACTTAAATAATTAACAATTGAATAACCTAATTTTGAGACTGAAAAATTTGGAAACGGTTATTGAGTAAACCATCCAAATAACATATGACACAAAGAATAATAAGTGGTTCTATTGTAATTCATTAGTGCAGTTAAATAAACTGTTGAGTAGGATCTCTGAATTTCTAAATAAATGAGTTAGTTCCTCAGTACTAATCTATCAAGTAACAATATTTAACAACCTAGTTATAAATGGGGAATCTATTTATGCAACATACTTAAGTATTTACAAAACATCTTCTTCCGTTGTTTGTTTCTAAGCAAATATTCAACTGTTAACATTAAATTTAAATCCATTGTTCTGTAATTGTGTTTCTTTTTAATATAACATTAGGAAGTGATGCTATATTGGAGAATGATTAGATATACAAAAGTGTTTTTAATGTCTGATTAAAATCTTATCACCAATAAAGATTTATTACTACTTTAATATCCCTTCAGAACTATAATTTAATAGGTAAACTTAATATCTAGACCTAATAAGCAACAAAACCTATAGATTAATACATCATCTAGAACACGATTCGGCAAATACAAAATAGCTGGTTACTATCTGTTAATTAAAGAAATAAATATAATGTATCAGCAAATTTTAATTTTATAATAAATTACTGCAACATTAAGATTAATGAAAGAAATGAATAAATTTTATTTTCCTTTAAAGTACTGAATTTCAATAAAATTTATTATGACTATAAAACTATGTATTATCAGCAGCTCACTCATTAAATGACAATGCTAATGTGAGTCATATTGAAAATATTACCCCAATACTTGTTTAAATATTTATTACAGCTTAAGTTATAATTGTGTTAGCTTATTTAAAGTAAAAATATTAATTTGCTAAATATGAGCCTATAATTGAATTTGCTACGAATCATACACACTTGAATTTTTCTAGTCAAACATTTAATTGTATCTGTTATAGGATTAATTTTTATTTTACAGACACTTTTGTTTATTTTGAACTATTGTTCCACATATAATACATAGTACATACCATCTCAGCCTGTTTATTTGCCATCTCGGACACCACCAACTATTGAACTTTTCTAAAAACTGTAAACCGATTGGCGCGTCTCTATGAATACCGCTCATAGTAATAAAATGCAAAAATTTTCTTTTCATTAAACTTAAATCTACACCACTCGGGCGTTTCATTCATTGTTTAATATCACACACATTGTTTCTAAATAAATTAATGTTTACATTCACTAAATAACTTCTATTTTATTTATACACAGTACAGAACAGTTTATAACATATTTGATTTGAATACTTAAGAGAATATGAGGAGTCTATGCTATGAGCTATAGTAAAATAAATTATTGTTTTTCTTTGTTTTTTTACGAAATCAAAATATTTGTGGGAACACACGTCTGACATCGGTGAGCTGACACGTCATTAATCAAGTGACAAGTAAACACAGCGCCTTAACAATACAGTGACACTTGTGAGACATAGTGACAATTCAATCCAAGTGTTCCTAATCTGACGTTATCGTTTAAATTTAATTTTTTTGTCTACGAACAGTTATGTCAAAATTACAGACTATGTATTATGTAAACATTTGTAAATTTCAGAACAAAAAATAATTTTATTAAATAAGGATACAATAAAATCACCGATTATCATAACGTAATCATAATTAATTATTTTTAATTTAAAAAGCATTTTTGTTTCTTCGGCTTTGTAATGAAACAATCTAGACTGAGAATCATTGGTTTTTGTATAGATTTTCAAGACATTTGTATGCATACACAGTAGTTTTAAGTATTAGTAGTATGTAATGACGGAAATAATATAATTTGAAATACCGTAGCGTATTATAATCATTTAGCCTAACTATAGTCTCCTTCGCCCTAATAAGGTCGGGGTTGGCCCGCCAAACTTTATCCCTTTGCTATTTGAATTATTTATGTTAGTTATTGTATATATAGAGTACTTGCAGTCAACCACTGTCTTTGTTTATTATTATATAAAGTTTAATTGTCAACAAATCTTATTAGTGCATACTATTAAAAAAAACAATTGTGTTTTACTATAGTTTATTTATACAACTACAGGAGGGCTTTAACTTCCATCATGCTAGAATTGACTTTGTTATGATGTTTAAATTGCTCATACAAGATAGAAGAGCAAATTGACCTCCTACATATCATACAAACTTGGGAGTGGGTGGTCTAGTGGTAAATAACAAAAATGAAATATTGATTGTAATGGAGAAACATTTTTTATAACATAATCTAATGTTATGTTTTTGTAGAAGGATGCTGCAATAAGAGAAGTAACGGAGGAAACTGATGTTGATACCATTTTTGAATCTATGGTCACCTTCAGACACACAGATAATGCTATGTTTGGGAATTCAGACATTTATGTTATCATTTTGTTAAAAGCTACCTTAGATATAATCCCTAAATCAGAATTAGAAATCAAAGCTTGTAAGTGGATATTTATTTTTAAACCATCCTGATGTCATTGATTTTAACAAATTAATTGTGAACTTTTCCACACGAACTGTCATTTCCATACAAATTTTGTTTTCGACTTTCTACATACACTACTGTTAAGGCATCTTGACTAAGGCGGAAGGCCCAAGCATTAGATTTAAAGACAAGAAAGTTTAAATCACAACTCATGGTTGGTGGGTCATCTGTCATTCCAAAATAACCATTGTATAAGGTTGGTATTTAAATTATTAAATACCTACATTAAGATACACAGATTGTTTGATTAGCAGTTTCCTTTCCTGAAAATTAGACTTGCAACGAATATTCGGTTACTATTCGGCTGTTTTTTTTCGGCCGAATAGCGAATATCTTCATATTATTCGGCCGAATACTTAAATAATATATTTTGTCATAGAGAAATAATTGATAAAATTAAAATCGATTGACTACGTATATAATCATATTTCCATTTCTGTTATAATCATTTAAGTAGTCATTGGTACATAACACAGGTAGGTACTTAATCATCTTCTGAATCGGAAAAATGGAGGATTCTATGTATTTGAATTATTGTGGTAATAAAAACTTAGAAGGGTAAGGTTCTCATTTCTTTTATAATCATTCATTGGTACATAAAACAGGTACATAATTTAATCATTTTCTGTATTAAACAAGTTAAGAATTTTTCTATGCATCTGAATTATTTTCATAATCAAAATTTAGAAGAGGAAGGTAATGGTGCAGAAAGACTAACTTTTCTGGATTTTTAGGAAGTGGTTAACTTCTTTTTTTCTCGTAGACCCTGCCAGCTTCAGAGAAAAGGCGCCGACAAATATTTTGCTGCAATCCAAACACGGAAATTCAAATTTCCTTGCTTGCCACCATGTATACGGGTTGTCATGACGTGATATATTGTTATATTTAAGAAAACATCCATTTCTGTTGAAACTGCATTTTTTTTTCAATGAAAACAATCACGTCTGTACAAGTTTTTGGCGCTAAAATCCAGCCGAATACTTTTGCCTAATATTCGGTATACTGCCGAATATACTATTCGTTGCAAATCTACTGAAAATATATTTAGGGAATCTGTATAAGTAACTTTATGTGAGTTAAGTAAAAAATGGTTAATGAGCTCAAAAACTAACTTTATTTGTAAATGTTGGGTACAGGAAATTATTTCAAAAACATCAGATGTAGTTGGTTGCATTTGTAGGCTTTCCAACATGTTTCAATTATTTTGTCAGTAATCAAATTTCAATTTGAAAACATAAATTTTGACCTATACAAAAAAGAATGATATACACAAAAACAGACTATCAAAAAACAAAGTTTAATCTAAGTCAGGGACTTGGGATTTTTTTGCCAAAATGCTGCCATCTTCATCAGATCTGTCAATATCCCTAAGCATTGACTTTATAATTCCACCTAACATTGAATTAGGGTTACTAACTACGGTTCCCTGGGGCAGAAATTCAAAACCAGACACAGGCAATTGTGTCCAAGTACCCCAAGTAGCGAGGGTCACGCTTTAGAAATTTATCATAGCTTTTACGTAGCATTAAAAATTTCATAGCATTTTTTCTGAAAGGAAAAATACAATTTTTAATTGTTTTGACTTACTTTCATATTGCTTTAATATTTTTAAAACTACAAAATATGTAAGAAAATTGTAACTTACTGATCAATAACTTTAAGAAGCAAGTATAAAAAATTCAGTAATGGATATTGAAATGGTGGAACTCTCTCATTTAAATTTGGATGAAAGCTTGTATATTCCTTGAAAGCCTCATGAGCCATTTCCTTATTTTTCAAACAAAGAATTTGTAGCACTGCCTGAGCTATAAACATAGCAATTTCTGACTTATATCCTTTAGTTTTATGTAATTCTATCAATTTAGTAGCAAAAGCAACACCATCATTTGAATGTAAAAAATGCCTATAAGCAGATGGTAACTTCTTTTCTTGCCAGTACACTTCTGCAATTCTCTGAAAATTTCCTTATAACATGATTTAAGAAAACATTGATATGTGTCATACATTAAAAATGGATGGAGAATGAGAATGTACAAAAAAGATAAATTGATGGTACATATAGTTTATAGGCTTGGACTAGAGATGCTGTTGGCCAATAACTATTAAAAGAAATTCACCATTGTTATATGTATGTATAAAGGTGGGAACTGACCAAAGTTACGAGGTGAAAAGTAACACGTTACTCAGCGAGCATTCGTGCAGTCAGTACGTCGTGTTACGGGGAAACCAGCAAGCGACGAGCCGCTCGTTGCTCGCTTTGAGTGCTCCACTCGGCTGTCGGTTTTTTGGCGAATCCTTTGACTGTTACGCGGTTCAGTCAGTACGCGTCGCACGTCGCGAGTGATCATGATTATGATTTTCTATAAATTTTATCTTTTTTTACGTACTTTTGGTCCAAATGAATTCAACAGTTCTTCAAAAATGAGACATGCATACAAAGTTTTAACACTGTCCAGTAATCATTTGGTTTTTTAATAATGCAATCAATAACAAACCACCTCATACGCCTGTGTTTTTAAATTAGTTTGATGTCTAGTTACATTTTTTCTTCTTCTTCTTAATTTGGATGAAACAATAATTAAATAGAATGAAAGATATCAACATGTCCTCGCTGTCGGCCATCTCGTGAACACTGGCGGCGAAAGCGGAGCACAGAGTTTTGAAGAGCATGTTACGCCGATTTTAAAACACCCTCAATGCGAATGCTACATTACACCTCGTAACTTTGGTCAGTTTCCACCTTTACATTCAACTTCTCATGAAAGTTGAGTATATTATACATATACCAGTAGAATATTAATTTGTGTATCCATGTATACAATATCACATTTAAAAGAAAATGTATACCTTATGGAGTAAAGGATGGCCTGTCGTGTTTTTATCCATTGACCACTTTAATGCAATTATCAAAAAGGTTTCCCTCTCCACAACATTTGGTTTTATCTTAGCAAAGAGTTGAGCAATTTTTTCAATCCATTCTTCACATGGTTTTGTGTGCGATTTTATGAGTACATTTATAAGAAGTATCGCCAAACCTGTACCACTACCTTGTTGATCACATTCTAACAATATGTTTGCACCGCTTTGTAATAATTGTAGCAAATCACCATACTTCTTTTGATTAAGGTATCTACAAATTAAGAACAGCAGTTAAGTAAATAAATTCCATCATTAACAAAACTATTTATTTTTATATTTACGTTAACTATGTAGGTACCTAAAATAAAGAGTTCTGAACATTTGAAGTGCTTCATAGTATTGACCCGCATTTACGGCTGCTTCAAGTTTTTCCAAGACTCTAGCGACACCTCTTTCTCCGCGAGCCATTGTTTATCTATTCTTGAAAACTTAATAACATTGAAGTTGACTAAGATATACGATCACTTCTTCAAATCAACTTTGAATTTTACAATAAACAATTAAATAAGCAACGAGGAAGGAAATTAGTATACTTCGGTCAACGGTCAGTAACAAATAACAATTAGCAAATTTAGAAATTTGTAGGAGGTTCGTCAGTCATAGCAGTCAGTTGAGTGTTGTAAATTGTCATTGTCAGAGGAACTGAACAGTTGTCATATGTTTGTAAACTATCAGCTATCTGCCGTCATACCATAGACATAAAATAAAAGCTAATTTATTGCTCGAATAATAATGAAAGTGAGACTTTAAATGTATAGAAAAACATTCAAGAAAGCCGAACTAAGCAACATCTTTATGTCTTTTCTGTCTCTTAAGTTCTAATTGCACTCTCTTAACTAAACTAAATTTTCGTCTCTTTCTGTCAAAATATGTTTATGCTGTGCTTAAAAGAAACAGACTAGTACTTAAGTTAAAACGGTGTAATAATACTGATTAATTTTTAATGAATGAGTTCTAGTTGCGTTGCCCCATTGATGACTTTCCTGACTAAAAGTATTTGTGTAATGTCTACCACCTACCACAATAATTAGTAGTTAGTACCAACGTATGTATATATACATCTACATACCTATATAGGTATTTAAAATTAACAGCTAATTATTGGTATAAAACAGTAATGTTATCACTATTGCTATTACGAATAATTAAAATTTTATTATCCGTGTAATTATACAATAAAATATAAGTTTTACCTAACATTATTATGTTTCCTATTGTAAGTTTTAAATTAAATTAGGTTTTTAACAACCTGAAAATATTATTAATTAGTTTTAAAATATCATCAGAAATGGGTAGGAGCTTTCATGCTGGTATTGGTCCAGGGGAGCGTGGATATACGCAAAACAGGCTGGCTAGACCGATTGGTGGAATATCACAGACATCACTTTATCCAAGATTTACAGAAAATACCAGATGTCCAGCTAAAGGGTATGATAGCCACCATAGATATAAAAATGAAACTACGTTAGGATTTAAATCGCCGTATTTTCAGCCAAAATCTCCAACGCCCCACCTGGCTATTTAGATTCTGAGGATTGGGATTATTCGTCTGTACTACGTCTGCTATCGCTCATCAGACAAAGCGAAGGGCTGGGTCCTGTGAGACGTGTGTTACGACATGCTTTACAGGCTACACGACGCATGAGCATTAAGGAGAGTTTGAAGTTGTTTCCCAGTTTGCAGAAGGTACTAGTATTTTTAATCTTAAATTATGTCTTTTATCCTATCAGTCTTAGTACCTATCTTAAATTCTAAAGACGTATTATGAGTTATATAGCCCCTGTTGAACGTTAAGTATTTTAAGTACCTACGTTAATAACCTTTTGTTCTTTCTAAACTAACATACACGTTTTATAACATAAAACAGAATTCACTTTCACATCTCGTTTTGTATCTTTCTAATTCATTTGGGTAAAAAAAAATGCAAAAATATAAAAGTCAGACAATTATAAAAATTTAAATGTGTCTATCTGCGTAGACCTGTTTAATCAATAAACAGTTATTTGTTTCAAGATATTGAGATTTTGCAGGAAATACCAAACGATTTGTATTACGACATCGAAGAAACTGTCGAATATTACAACGATGTGAAAACACCGAAATATAGCGAAAATAAAACATTGGAAAATGCAATAATTGTTGTAAGCAACCCCGTGGAAGCCAGGCTACCAAGTGCTATGATAAGTGTTCATTTACTCAAGTATGTATTTTTTTAAAGAAAAAACTTTTGACCGGATTAAAGTTATGTATTATTATAAATGTACAATTATTTAACATAATTTTAAATTTATCCGACGTTTCGCGTGCTTTACAGCGTGCGTGGTCACGGTGACTGAAGACAAAACGAAATGGGTTGCTCGATAGACGAAAAATATGGCACAGAGCGCCCCACGCTTTTTCACAATAACACCAGTATTTTTTGTTCATTACCATTTTCAGCCTAAATTAGGAATTATTTTTCACTTTTTAGTTTGATGTGCTTTAAAAGCGTGTTTTTTAGTTTTTTTAAACTGTATTTATTTATTTTTTTTATTTTTTAGTTAATTTTTTTTTTCGGATTATTGCATTGTCATCGATCTTTGACAGGTGCGCAAAGTTTGAATTAAATATGTCCGTTAAAAGTGGGTCAAAATCGAGTCCGAAGGAGTTGGTTACATACATACATAGTACATACATACAGGTGAAGCTAACATAAAGCGTGTAAAAAGTATCACAGCTGTAGAGAAAGTTGCATTATCTGTATTTATTTCCCCGGAGTTGGTATCGACTAAAAGATGGTGGGTTTTGGCAAAAATGGCTCACGGTGTCCTCTATTTTCGCGGATTGTTTTTCTTTTTGAGATTTTAATTTGTGCGCAGATGCGCAGCTTGTTTCGGTGTAGCACCTGTTTGACATGCCCTAGTTCCTCCTCGAGGTGGGCATCATCACAAAGACGTTGGGCTCTCTGAAACAAACATTTACTGACAGAAAGCAGTTGTGAAGGGTGGTGGTGGGATTCACCATTGATTGTAAATTTATAATAATACATAACTTTAATCCGGTAAAAAGTTTTTTCTTTTAATGTGTAAAGCTTATGTCAATCAAAGACAATACTATGTATTTTTTTACTAATTTTTTAAAATTTTAATTACTTATCACATTGTTCAATGTTCGTAGAATAACATAATTGTATTCAAGAACAAAGTGACGTCGCCTGTAATTTAAACCCAAATAATTAATTCGTTATCTATTTTCGTGGTCCATACATTGTGTTGTTGTACCTTTGTTTTTTTTAGAGAAATCCTAGAAAACCGAGCGAAAGCAGCAAGATATATGCCTAAAACAAAAATGACATTGTAAGTAGCGTATTTAATGTAAGTAATTTGGATAAAGCAGTGTTGTTAGTGGCTTCAGCGTACGATCCCTGAGGTCGAAGGTTCGATCCTCGGCTGTGCACCAATGGGCTTTCTTTCGGTGTGCGCATACGTGTGTCAGGCACAGGAGGCTAATTAGCTACTTGCCTATTTCATTGACAAATAATCATTAATTTGGCATTTTTAAATTTTTTAAATAAAGGCTTTGTTTATTAAATGCATTGAACTCTATGGCCCTATGACTTTGATTAACGAAATGATGATTGGGATATAAGTAAAATATTTCTAGTGGTTAGTACCCCTGACTGCGAATCCATGGGTCCCGGGTTCGATCCCCGGCTGAGACAAACATCGATGTGATGAGCATTTGGTGTTGTGCTTAGGTCTTGGGTGTTTAAATATTATGTATTTATATGTCTATCTATCTATAATATGTATGTATATCCGTTGCCTAGTACCCATAACACAAGCTTCACCAGCTTAGCATGGGACTAGGTCAATTGGTGTGAATTGTCCAATCATATAAAAAAATAATAATAATTGCGGTGCCGATGCAGATTTTAATAATGACGCCTTTAGTTGCAACCACAGCACAAATAAGTAGAAACTTTACAATCGTTCTGGAAGGAGCTAGTCTTAATAAGCCAGGACTTACGCACAACGGACCAAATCTAAAGGCGGAAACTGAATCAGGCATACAGATAATCGTATGCTATCACCAGCCACCGTTAGTATCTGCCGAAAAGGGCAGTCTCATCAAATGTATATGTTTATTGTTTATATTTCAATGTGTGTTAAAAGAAAACTAGGAATTTGAATTTAATATATTATGTTTTTTTTATCAACAGCATATGGAAAGCGAAGAACAATACAAGGCTGTCTTCTAGCGCACCTCAGGATGCCACTACTCTGGGAGACAGCGCGAGCGGTAGGTTTATTCTATAGTACAGAGACGTACAAAAATCATCAAGATGTTAAATGAATCCATGTTAAACTGTCACTTCTTCGGTATAAACAAGTGATACATATTTATGAAACATTAAAAAAACAGACCATCGAACCGTATATGAAAACTGTTTTCATATTTGTCTCAGGCCCATAGATATATTCCACTCACTGATTTAAACTTAATTTCAGTGACCGGGATCCATGGATCAGGCAATTCGTCTGTTGATAACACTACTGTTGAGTAGTGGAATTTCGGTTTCAAAAAAGGTTTTCACAATAAATAATATAATCTATATTTAAATAAATAAATAAAACCTTTATTTCCCAATTAATAAGGTACATTTCTTTATGTGGTTTTTAAACCTTTCAAAATTAAAAAATTATTAGTAGATGAATAAATATTATGACTATATTTCTATCATGCTAAGTATTATTATTTACAGTTTTTGATATTCTAATTATTTATGGGAACCCCTCTTCAGTGAAGGCCTTTCCTTTTGCCAGTTTTCTTATTTTCGCTATGTGCTGCCATTTGGGGCCAGCTATTTTTTTAATATCTTCTTCCCAGCTCGAAAGGTCGCCCTCTCAGCGTTTTCCTTTAGGTCCTTTCCAGGTGTAATTTTTTGTGTCCATCTGTCGTCTTTGAGCCTCCAACATGCCCAGCCCACTTCCATTTTAGTTTTAGTGCGTGATTTAATGCATCTATTGTTTTTGTTTTGGATCTTATGTCAGCGTGTCTAATTTTTTGTATTTTGCTTATGTTCAGCATGCTGCGCTCCATTCCCCTTTGGCACGTAATGATTTTTGTTTTTATTTTTATTTGTAAACTTCCACGTTTGGCACGCGTAGGTTAAACACGGGATCAGACATGAGTCCATGACTTTCTTTTTAAGATTTATAGGCATATGTTTTTAAATAATCTTGTAATCAATATTTATTCCATTATTTTTAATTCTCCTTTGTACTTCTAGTTCATTGCTACTTTGGCTGAAACCGACTTGTTTTCCTAGGTAGGCGTATTCTCGACTATTCTAGTGTGTTGCCGTCTAGGATTATGTCTTTCTTAGTGCCATTTGACATGAGTTTTGTTTTGGAAATGTTTATTTCGAGGCCCACCTCCTGCTAGTGTTACAAAGGTCTTCATCATGCTTTGAAGTTGAGAACTGATTCGGAAACAGCACTAAGTCGTCTGCAAACGAAGGTGACTCAGATATTTCCCTTTTATATAAACCTTTTTACTCCAATCTATTCGCTCAGTCAGTCTCTATATAGCAATAAATATCCTCGGAGAGAGCGGATCGCCTTACGAACACCTCTTTTAACAGGGAATATGGGTCAGTAGTTTCTATTTGACTTGACTTGTGCACTTTTCGTATACCTTTTTATAACATCTATATATGACTTTTCTACATTTTGAGCTTCAGAGATTTCCATATACTTGGTGCGAGACTGTGTCGAAAGCTTTTTGTAATCTATGAATGCTGTGTATAAAGGTCTTTGAAACTCCTGGTATTTCTCTATTATTAACTCTAGTGTATGGATGTGGTCGACGGTACTAAAACCCTTTCTAACCAGCCTGTTCGACCGGTTGTTTTATTTCTATCGATTGACTAATTCTTGGTTTAGTATTGTAGAAAAGATTTTATACCAGTTGGTAATAGGCTTATGGGTCTGTAATTCCAATGTCGTTAGGATCTCCCTTTTTATATAGCAAAATTATGTTAGAATTTGACCATTCAGACGGTGTTTCGAGAGATTCCATTATTATATTAAACAGTTTGGTCAGTGGCTCAGTTAGTAAATTATGTGCTGTCTTTATGGCATCGTTGGTTATACCGTCGCTTCCAGGGCTTTTGTCTGGTTTTAGTTTCGTTATCGTGTCTACAACTTCTTTACACTCTATTGGAGCGATATTTTGTTTAGGGTTTGCCTGTAGATAGGTCTTAGTACTAAGGTTTCAGAGTTGGCTTTAATTTCAGCGGAGTACAGTTTTTTGTAAAAGTTTGTTGCAACGTTTACGATGTCTTTCCTGGAGTGTTTAGTTTTTTCTGTATCTGTTAAGCCTTCGATCCAAGTTTTATATGTCCTTAGTTCTTTGTAACCTTTTTTTAAGCTTCCTTTTAGTTCTAAATATTTTTTGATGGTATTTTTTCTGTGATTTTTGTAATCTCTTTTTATATACTTGCTGGTTAGCTTATACAGAGCTTTAAGTTCATTTTTCATGGAACGTGTTTTATTACTGTTTATCTGCAAGTCATGCCTCCTGCTTATTAGATTTTTTGTACGTTCTGACAAAACCTCTTGTGTTTTTTCTTTTTGCTGGTGTACCTTTCTTGCGTTACGAAGGCTAAGTTGTATGATGTTGATTAATTTATTGTAATATTCTTGTGCCGTACAGTCAGGAGACGTGTCTTGTAAAGCTGGAGTTGGTTGCTTATCAAGTTCCTGTATTCTTTAATTTCTTCAAGTCTAATATAATCTATATTTAAATATTATTCCAATTCCTATGAAGAAACTTCATGCTAAACATAATACAAATCTATTCTAAAGCAAAATTACATTGATTTATATTTAATAACATATTGTTTATATCTCATTTCAGCATAAACATTTGAATAATAGGACTTAATATAAAATTTAATAGAATTAACAGATTGGCGAATTTTTTGAAATTCCATAAACTCTTTGAGGTAATATCTTCAAGTGCCAGGTACAGGGCATCTGTGATCTGTGAAAATAAGTATTTTTATAAGTAAAATTGTTGCATAATCGTTGCTTAAAGAGTACCTCCAATTTATGTTGTGTTGAGATATTTAACCAGGTATAAAGGAAATTACTTGCATTAAACAACTTACCAAATGCGGTAACCAACATATAATAAATATAATGGATATGGCCACAATAAGTTTGCTGAACACCACCTCCTGTTTCTCATCCGATTTCATACTTTTCTTACTTAGGGTATATTTAGATAATGTTGTAACTACACCTATGTTACATAACACTAGGGTTATGCATATTGAAAAACCTGAAAATGACATTATTAAAGTATCAAGTTTTAAATCTTATTGGAAGGATACTTTTAGTTCACGAAATAGGACTCGCTTTAAAAAGTAATGATTTGTGATTGGCTTTTCACGTATGTAGGTACACGAGCAATTTTAAATGAATGACATTAGGCGCGTTATTTAAAAGCGCGCAATAGGCTAACAAAATTTATTATTTCACTTAACTTCTTTGTTCTCACTCTTTAAATAAGTAATATCAATATTTTGTATTGATAAAAAACTTACCAAAAATGACAAATGCTATACCATACGCGTAGTCTAAATCATTTGTAGCACCGTTGAAACTTATACAACTCTCCTTTTCTGCGTTGTAGTATGCACCTAGACCCATTACAGGGGCCAAAGTGAATAAAGAAGCCAGCAAAAGTATTGTACCTAGCAGTTTTCGGATCGTAGATGTTGTAATTCGCTGAAAAAAGGACATTAGTTATGAGGGTTCAAGTATTACGTAATGAAACGTTACGATGCGGGGCGGGGATTGAATTACGCGTTATTTTTAATATTATTTTCGACTTTCCAGTACTTTGCACCACATAATGGTAACTTTTAGGTATAAAGAGTCACTAGGTGGTCACGAAACGTTTTACTATACTTGGGTACAGAAAAACGTTACGACATTTGATGGGGTCAACAATCTCCAAAAATTGCGTGACGTAATACTTGAACGTTCCCTTATCCAGAGATCCTACAACTGCACAAACTTTACCTCTTTATAATATAAGTATGAGATATGAGAGTTTTGGGAGTCGCTGCCCTATCCTGCTGGCATGCTATGCTCGGAAGCATACCGAGATAGTCAGTCTGTCCATTATGTCGCGTCATAACCGTGCTTAGACCGTGTTTATATGAGTTTATGAGTTAAGTCCTTTATACGTTGGTATTCACAATGGTGTGGATAAATATCATTTTCGCCTTGGATATCATATTTATCCATAAGTGGGCATATACTTACGTGGAAATATAAAATCGGGTTTCTTATCGCGAAAAAGCGGTCTATCGCTATGACAACGTCAGTGCAACCTCCATTTATGCCAAACATACGACCGACAACGTATAATGCGCAGTAATATCGACTTTTAGATGCTGAAGGGCTTAATTGATACAATAATTGTGCACAAAGCAGAGCAATCTGTAAAAAACAACGAAAAAAATCTTTTTAATTAACAGGCAAACGGGCAGGAGGCTCATCTCATATTAAGTGATAAACATTGCCAGAGGGCTCTTTTTTTGAAGGACCCTAAATTGAATTGGTTCGGAAATACTTCAGTGGGTAGCTGGTTCCACATAGTGGTAGTGCTAAAACTGCATTAAAAATCGCTCAGTAGTAGAAAACACATGTACATAATTATATACATAATCAAGCGTTAGATTAATTTACGCCTAAATTAATAAAAGAAAAATAATTTTATGGTTTAGATTGAAGCTACGGCGAACTAATAAAAAAAATCATCAGTCTCAGGCACTCAGTGGCATTCAGAGTAGTGGCTTTGAGCTGAGTGTGACTGCCGTACGTCGTATCCAGATTTTTTTTATCGCGAGAGTCGACTGAGTAGAACCGTAAAACATAACGCTACTGACATATCTTTATATATATAATTCTTCTGTGAGTGTGTATGTCACTGAACTTCTCTCAAACGACTGGACCGATTTTGATGAAATTTTTTGTGTGTGTTCAAGGGGATCTGGGAATGGTTTAGATTCACAAATCAGCCCGGCAGATGGCACTGCAGTCGGTACTTTCATACTTTGCTTAAAATCCTAATCGCTTTAAATATCATGTAGGACAACGTCTGTGGGGTCCACTAGTAACTGTATATAACAGCTTTATTCAAAAAACTTTCTTCGTTAGTTAATAAAAACGGTAATATGTATAAAGATTGTTTTAGGATGTATTGTTAAATATATAAATTAAAAAATAACTTACCAAAGCAGCTGCGTTATTCAGAGTCAATATTGTGAGAAGTAATTTTTGTTTGGCACTTTTCACTTTATTACCAAATATTATAAAAACAAATGCTACTAAGTTTACTAGAATACCAAATGCCGATCCTATATCAACTATAAATGATATATAATATATTAATGAACTAAAATTCGTTTGATGAATATGTGACGTCCCATTATTCAAATATGCCATGTTGCCCTGAAAATAGTTAGAAAACAAACAAAATCTAGCAAAATATAATATAAGAATTTAAAGTTACGAACGCGTTGTCGGTTAAGATTTTCACCACTATAATGAATGGCAAAATAAGTAATTCAGACGTATACTGTTGCAGTATAAATATGATTTTGATTTATCAATTACATTTTGACCCTTTGTTTAGTAATGAAAGTATTTTGGTATAATGCGTCAGAACGGGGAAAATAAAACAGTTTAAACGTCATTGTGGGTTTTCCATTGTTCTACCACGTACGATAAAATCAATATAGAATAAGGAATAGCTATTGAATATTACGAATAAAGAGATTCATATAATATAGTAACAGTAGCTGCGCCCGCGATTTCGTCCGCTTGGAATAGTGACTTTCAGCAGGACTTTTAATTCTTTAAGCTTATGAATTTGCAAATAAAACGCATACATACATTAAAACACATAAATTAAACGGTAACGGTATTTTTCTGCATATTTTTAATTACAATTTTATACCCGATGTTTTTAAGTTTTTCCATCTTGTTTTCAAGATTTTATGGATCACACGTGAACATGCCTACAGCCTTGGGAATTTTTGTTCTTCTAAACGAACACCTTCTTTAGCATTTGTCCTTGAGCTTCATTTATTAGCTTTCAGGGGAAAACCTCTTAAACTGAAGTGGAAAACATTTTATCATCTCATGATTATAGCTTTTATAATGTTGTCCAGATGTGTTGAGTAGCCGTGTAGCTTTCAGAATAGTACTGGAACAGCAACTTTCAGGCTCAACTTATGGGAAGGCGTACTCCTAATAAAGAGCTGAGAAACTCTATAAGGGATGTTGTTGAATACCTATGAGTGTCTATAACATTACCTACTTATAGGTATTCGACAACATCCCCCTCCACTGACATTATTCGTTTCATTATACTGTTAACTATCGGATTAGTCTGCGCCAAAATTGCCCTATCACACAGCCAATCCTGATGGCCCATATTTATTTGACGATCAGGACCAACCAGGCTCCAAAAGAGAAACCACTCTTTATATGGAAATTGTATTCGTTTTTACAACAAACTCCCAAGCGAAATTAGAGAATTATCACTAAATAAATTCAAAGCCCTCGCTAAACGTAAATTATTCAATAAAGCTTTTTATAAATTTGACGAATACTCAAATTATCCTAATTCTTGGGATTGATTTGCTCCAGTTCAAACAATATCTTCTTATTATCAACCTTCTTTCTGCCTTCTTTCTTTGTGCGACAGAAGTGGTAGTTATTTGAAATTAAGGGTACACTCATTCATCCTGATTCATTGTGGAGAATGAATTTTACTCTAAATCTTTCTTACACATACTGCTTTCAAACACTGAACAGCAATCGAACCCACGATTTGAGGGTTGTGAATCGCGTGCTTAACTACTAGGTTAGTTAATGTTACTAGAATTTTACCTATTCTAATACTTTAGTAATTTTTGTTTTAATTCTTAGTTTTAAGGTCTATTGGTGTTTCGCGTAGCCAAGACGAAGAAGAGGACGGTTGCCACTTGTGAAATGTATAGTAGTATCTATCATCTATACGAGTAATATTTATTACTTTAATTTATCTACTTCCATCTCAAAAGCGCAATAAATGCAACGTGTTTAAGTTAGTCACCCGAACCCGTAAGGCGTATATAATATAATTAATGGTGAAATATTCAACGGTCAATTATAATACTCTAGCTAACTCCCAGAAGAATTATAATGTCAATTGTCGAAACTGCTGCGAAATGTCGACAGTCTTGACATATAGTATAGCATAGTCTCGGCAGGTTTGGCCTATGTTAAATGTTTGTTTTCTTTTTTCTAACCTAACAATGCGTGGTACACTAAATCATTTTTAAAAGCTTAAACTTTGAGTTGAATGTGTAATTCTACAATGAATCATTTAGAGGTATTTAAATTCTGTAAAAATCTTGGCTGTTGTGATATATGTTGTATTCGTTACATGGGATACAAGAAATATAGTGTTTACGAAAATTCTAAAACATTTGTAGAACAGGTATGCTTTTTTACAAAAACAATTGAATTACACTAAATATTAGATGCCCACACTGCAATATTTAAAAAAAATATTTTGGAGAAATAAACTTTCAGTAACATTGAAACAGAATTTTTTAATTTAGCCAGTAGTTTTTTAGATTATTTGTGGGTTTGTTACCCACCAAAAACAACAATTAGAACCTTTATGTCTATAATAATATAAGTATAGACATGAATAGCTTCATCTTAAGATTGTTGAGACAAAAAATAAGTGATTATAATTAACCATAACTGTGTCTTGTTTTATTAATACAGATACGGTTAATCTATTTGTACTAAAATGTATACTGATTTCTAGTATCAAGATGCAGCTAAGGACAAAATTCTATGTAATAAGGATAGTATTACTAGTGAAACTATTATAGCTGAAAATAATGAGACAGGTACAGAAATAATGAATGTTTGTGTTACAAATCATAATTTGGATATTAAAGAATCTGAAAAACAGGAAACCATAAATTTTGTTGATAAGATAATAGAAAATTATGAAGAAAAAAGTGAAACTCCACCAAGTAAGAAACGTAGGTTGGATGTATGTGTAAGCTGTCTTGGAGTATTGCAAGAAGAATTCTGGAGAGATACATTTGTGGATATCAAAGATATGATTTTAAAGAAAGGGTACATCTTTTATTATTATTTTTTTAAATTTTGTATCAAATTTTAGGTTGACTTATACTTGATTAATAAAATTTCAGTTATGAATGCAAAACCTACACTTGTGGACTCTCTGCTCCCATATCAACTATACTAAGAGAGAAAATAATAACATTAAAAATTGTTGAAGCATTTCCAGAATATGATCCTAGTGAGTAATAACTTTATAATAATATTTGTATACATTATAGAAAAATCTTGTATGTAGTTAAGATTAAAATGTCCAAATTTATTGCAAAAAGTTTATTAAGCTGTTTATTATATAGCCTAGCTAAGAAATTAATATTTTAATTTAGTACAAATAATAATGCTTTTAAAAATTCTAGCTATATACACACAGCTCAAGGATGCATGGAAAATGTCTTTCAGACCTAAAGTCGCTGATTTTATTGACAAGTCATTTGATTTGGACTCACCATTGCTCATCATGGTACATTTGGATTATCCCGATGATTTACAGGTAGGTGGGGAGATATTTCTGTTTTTCCATATTTTAAGTAAAATTTTTGTATTTTTATTATAATCCATTATATTGCTATAATGATAGATTCTTACCTTTAATTAAGGCTAAGTGTGAAGATACTACTTATTATAGATTTTAAAAAAGCTTCATTTGGATTTATATTTTATTTTGTTGCTATTCAAGGAAGTTCTCAAAACATTTTTTTCCTGTTCAATCTTTTAGTCAAATGCCAGAATTGTAATAAATTTTTATTAAAAAAAAAATAATTACATATATTAATATATTTCAGGAGTTAGAAGTCTTAAAGAAAGTTGACCCAGGTCTTTTTGAAAACCGCAATAAATATAAGAGAAGATTTCCTACAGAATTCACGAGGCAGTCAGTTGAACAGGTATTATTTTGGATTTAAATAAGTATTATTATTTTAAGTTTCATTTTTAGCTTATTTCCAAATTCCAAGCAAAGAAAAATAAATGTTTAAATCATTTATTGACACATTATTTTAAGAAATCAATTTAAATGTTTTATTTTACTATCAGGCTCTAGAAGATGTCAAGCTCTCAAACTTAATGTCTTCAGGTGCCCAATTAACAGTGAGAGGCCACGCGCAGTGCGTTAGTGTTGTAGGTGCGCATGCGCCGGTCTATTTGGGAGGCAGGTGAGGCATTCCTTGCTTTATATTTTATAATACTACAAAACATAATATGGTTCTGTATTTGTCAATTAGTCTTTTTCTTTTAATTGGTATTCATCTGTTACGATCTCGCTTTGATTAAAAAAAATATTCATGATATGTATTTACATGTTTTCGACAAAACTAGAAAATAAATAAATGTATTTTTCAGATATATAAAACTAAGCAGAAATCTACCTCAAACGCCGTGGATTTTAAAGAACGTAAGAGTACTACCGAATTCAGTAGAAGAAATCATATTTGAACCTCTCGCGAAACTGTTAAAGTAAGTTTTCATCATTGTGCTTCCATCCACTTGCCACTGATCACTGTTAGCCACCTCTGATGATAACTTGGGTTCACGTGGTACAAAAATTCAGTTGCCTTTCAAACTCAAAATAAATTTATTCATTTAGGTAAACAACTACACTTATGAACGTCAACAGAATAGATGTTAAATTGATTCTAAATTTACATTTACTACCCGTTCGCATGTCATGTCATGTCAAGGGCATAAAGATGGCAAGAAACTCCTTTTAATCGCCATGTTTTGGTCATATAAATTGTTTAAACTGGGGCAAATAAAGCCCAAGGATTGGGATCGTGTAAATTATGGTCAAATTTATAAAAAGCTTTATTGATTAATTTACGTTTAACGAGAGTTTTTAATTTATTCAGTTACAATTACCTAATTTCTCTCTCGAGTTTCTTGTAAAAACGAATACAATTTCCATATAAGAAGTGGTTTATCTTCTGGAGCCTGGTTGTTCGCTCGCTTAGATTTGTTCTGTTTCAAGTATTATACTGGTGAGAGTCACCATTTGTTTTAAAATCTTAATATATATAAATTACGTGTCACGTTATTTGTCCGCTATGGACTCCTAAACTACCGAACCGAAATCAATAAAATTTGCACACCGTGTGCAGTTTGATCCAACTTAAAAGATAAAATAAAATAAAAATAAAATATGTTTATTATGGAACATAAGATACATGTATCACTTATTCCACGTCATTAAATTTGAACTTTAACCGCGTAGGCTGCAGAACTAAGGGTGAGATCTAGTCCACTTGGACTTTGCTCAGACTTACCTTACGAAAAACTTTGCTTAGTGTACACTAAGGTTAAACTATATTTCGTATTTATAGACATTTTAACGGTGAATTAAGCTAAGCCCAAGCTAAGACAGAAAATGTCAAAATACAATTGATTTTCATTTCATGCAATACTTTGTTTATTATCCTTTAAAAAGTAAACTAAAATATTTAATCTAAAACGGTACACTTATCTTCAATTTATTGTTATTTATGTATTCATTTATTTTATTATTGCAATAACTAGAAATTTACGAGTAACCTTTAGAAAATGTATTAATTATTTAAAGATGACAATAATTTTATTACGTAGAACGGATCGCAATGTTTTGACAACACAACAGAGCACTTTATCAACAATTGAAAATTTTAAACACTTTTCTCTTTTCTGTTTCTGTTTGTATGAGCTTATAAATATTAAATTTAACTTTCTTCAAAAAAACATGGCTTTGTGACTTGGACCTGGACCACTGGATCGTATACCTACTTAACTCCTACGCATTCCCGAAGCACTGTGACGTTTGTGATTTGGCGCATGGACGCTTGGAATTCAATATCGAAAGTGACATGATGGAGAGAGAGTTCTATCTTCAATAGAAAACATTGAAAGGGTAGGAACTCACCGAATGAATCTACGAATGCCTAAAGTATATGTTCGGACTATAACAAAATCCTTCCATCCTGTCGGTGAGAATGAATTCAAAAGAAGGAACCGTATTTTGAAACACACGGTATTAAATGTGATCCTGACGCTGATCATTACAAACTTGCAACCTTATAACAACAGAGGATCGCCAAACTTTTTTTTTTTTTTTTTTTTTTCATTGATTACATATTGTGTGTAGTGGGTAGTGCAAACGTGTACTGGTGTGTCTCGTGAATTTTTTCTTAAATTAAATAGTATTTCGGTAAAAACATTAAAACTTACAGTTTTAGTGATGAACTATGTCCCACAAATCAATCGCTATTTTTCTCAATAATATCCTTTATTTAACTTATAAACTTAAAGTTGGATCACTTCTTCAAGTACCTTCAATTTAACTTGTATTTATTTTTCACATTCACCTTATTATGGAGGATCTTAAAAGTCATTAAGGGATGTATCCGAAATGGTGTCTACCAGAATGGAAGAGTTTCAGCAGCGCCTTATTGCAACTCAGAATAGGTCCCCCTCACTGGAACAAACTCCGCTTGCTAGGGAATTCGAAGCTTTCAAAAATTCTGTTTTATTCTGCCTAGAGAATCTCCAAGCTCAGATGGCGATTCTATTTAGAGTGCAGGATGAACAGGAGATGCGCAGTAGGCGAAAGTGTCTGTTGCTGCATGGAGTAAATGAACAAAGGATGAAAGCCAGGGCTCCATTGCAAATATGATATCCATACTGTTAAAGTGTCCTAATGTGACGGAGCAGTGCCTCTCCCGTTGCCATCGTGTGGGATTAAGATGCAATGACAGCCTAGGCCTATATTAATAAAGTTTCGTGAGCATGCTGAAAGTTAAGGATCTGGCTGCCAAAACTAATCTTAAAGGCACCGGAAAACCTTGTCTGAGTTCCTGACAAAATCAAGGCACTCCTATTTATGGAGGCAAGAAAGCGGTTTGGCGTCTCAATTGTTGGACTCCGATGGACGTGTACAAGTGATAGGGGCTGATGGGAAACTTCGCCGCATCTCTTCGCTGAAGGAACTCATTCATTCCGGACAGCATCCGTCATCGACCGCAGCTGATGATGCAAAGCTGACTAGAACAAGACCCGTAATAAGAAGGCTCCAAAAAGGGTCAATAACTTCCGTTTGTACGGTGTTGGTGTTTCGTTGTTGGGGTTTAATCAACTTTTTCTTGGTTTGTTGTCATGAGTTTCAAGTGTTAAACAGTTCTTTTTTTAATTACTTATTTGGTATCTTATAACCTTCTCCTTCGTTTACAAATTGTTATTATGATGATATTAATTTCTAATTGTTATTTGTTATTAAAGCCCATTGACAGATTATAACTACTAACTTTCTAACGTGATGAGACGGCTGACACTGTCAAAGGTTGTTATTGTCAAGTGTCAATTGAGAATTGATACACATAGTATTTCCACAGAACATAAAATTAGTCTCGTATAATAAGCTTTTGCTTTAATCCTTACATATCAGCGGTTGAGTGCGATCGTAAGAACATCTTTTTACATTTCTTATTATTATTTTTTTGTATTTTTTAAAAGTTTAAGCGCTTATATACTTGGTGTAGATTTTATTTAACTTTTTAGATTAGTTTTTAGTTTTTATTTTTTTATTATCATACTTTTGTTAATCATGGATTGCAGTAGTGGTAACTCTGATTTCTTTCTCTGAATCGTCCGATTGTGACTCCTTCCATAGCTTGACTCCTCCCCTACCCTAAATGATACCTTATCCTCTATTTTTCAAAACTTGCCTAAGCACTTCAATGTTGTACACATTAACGCCCAGAGCGTTCCAGCTCATCACACAGATCTCCTTACGTTGGCCTCTAAAGACTCCATGCCATACTTATTTCTGAAACTTGGTTCAATCCTTCCCTTTCCTCTGGTACTTACTCTCTTCCTGGTTACAATTTAATTAGAAATGACCGACTCGGCATGCGTGGAGGTGGTGTGGCAATTTACTTACGTTCTCCATCCCCTTCTCCATCATTAGCTCATCGCCAAGCCTCCACCTGCAATGCACGAGCATCTCCTTATCGAAGTTCTTCTATCCAACTCTAAGCTTCTCCTGGGAGTCTTCTATTCCCCTTCATCATCGGTGGACTACTTTGATTCCTTTGAAGACACCATTGACCAATTTTCTCCCTTATATAAAAACACAATAGTCATGGGTGACTTTAACACATGTCTGCTGAAAAATGATTCTCGCTCAGACGGCTCCTTTCTTTAACTCACTCTTACAACCTACAAAACTTATATCTTAACGCTACGCATAAAGTCCCCGGATTTACTCCGTCACTATTGGTCTTATTTTTGTTTCCTCTCCTCACCTTGTCACTAAGCATGGGCAACTTCCCTGTCGCCTTCTCTCACATACCTTCTCTATCTCTCCTTTAAACGAAGCCACCCAACAGAAGCCCACGGTAGTTATGCGTCGCGCTTTGGTGGAATCGACCATGATAGCCTACTCAGTGATGCATCCAAAATTGACTGGAGTGGTCTGTACGACTTACTAACCTCGACGACAAAGTTCAGTTGTTCACTTCTTCCTCCAAACCTCTATGATAAGCACGCCCCATTGAGACGTGTTAAACTTAAACATTTACCTGCTCCCTGGCTCTCTGATGAGATTAAAAGATTGATTCACAAAAAAACAGAGCCATAGCTAAAATGAGAACTGCCAAATCTGATGCGGAGCGCGAAAAATATAAAGTAGTTCGCAATCGTTGTAATACTCGCTGTCGTGATGCTCAAAGGCAACATATCCACGACTCAGTATCCAATGGCGACACCTCAAAAATCTGGAAGTTCCTCAAAACCTTGGGGATTGGCAGATCGGCACAGAATGTTATTTCTTCAGCAATAGATATAAACAACCTTAACTCTCACTTCACCTGTTCTCCTGCCACGATAAGTCTTCTCTTAGGAAGACAATCAATAAACTACTTCTCTTCCAACTCCAAACTTCATGCCTTTTTAATTTCACTGAATTCACCGAGCGCGAAGTGGAGGGTTGCATCCAGTCTATCTCGTCGGATGCTGTTGGTTGTGATGAAGTTAGTCGTGCTATGATCTTACCTATCTTCAGCTATTCTTCAAGTTATTACTCATATTTTTAATTATTCAGTTACTAGTGGTAAATTCCCTACTTCTTGGAAGGGTAGTCTAGTTATTCCTATTCCCAAACGGCCCGATCCCATTAACTTTTCTGACTTCCGGCCCATTTCTATTCTACCATTCCTTCTAAAGCTCTAGAGCGCCTTATACACTCGCAGCTTAGCGGATTTCTGAATAAAAACTCAATTCTAGACCCTCTCCAATCGGGTTTCCGCCCGGGGCATAGCACGACTACGGCATTGGTTAAAGTTTGTGACGACATTCGCCGAGGGATGGATGGTGGGCACTCCTGTTCTCACTCTGCTTGACTTTAGCAATGCTTTCAATACTGTGAACTTTGAAATTCTGCTTGGGTTGCTTCGCTCTATGAATATCTGTCCATCCGCTATTGACTGGTTTCATAGCTATCTTAACGGTCGTCGGCACGTATTAAAATGATGATGCTTACTCTCAGTGGAATAATATAAGTGCTGGTGTTCCGCAGGGTGGCGTTCTTTCACCTCTTCTTTTTCTATATTTATCAACACCCTGACTGCACATCTATCCGCTAGTTATCACCTTTACGCTGATGACCTCCAAATCTACGTTCAGTCTACACTGTATGAGCTTCCTCTTCAATACAGGCGATGAATATGATCTTGAAAACATAGCCAACTGGAGTAAAGACTTTGGTCTTCAAATTAATCCTGCCAAGAGTCAAGTCATCATCATCGGAAGCCCTTTCTTTATTTCAAGAGTCAAAT
Organism: Pieris macdunnoughi; assembly: GCA_905332375.1. NCBI lineage: Eukaryota > Metazoa > Arthropoda > Insecta > Lepidoptera > Pieridae > Pieris > Pieris macdunnoughi. The sequence continues at coordinate 379,700 of CAJOBZ010000081.1, forward strand.
GGGCTCAGCTCCCTGGTGTTTACCTTGACGTGTGGCCTTGGCCCTCAATAAGACTGTTAAAAACCTTGGGGTCTTCTTCGACCAAACGTTTTCCTGGGGTCATCACGTAAAGGAGATCAGCCTAAACTTACGCCGCTTCTTTTACTCTGAAACGTCTTTCTAATTTCCTTCCTATCTGCACTAAAACATGTTAGCCAGTCTCTTCTCTTCCTATTCTCGATTATGCGGACTCATGCTCCACTGATTTGAACGAAGAGCTACTTGACAAGATCGAACGCCTGCAGAATTTCTGCATACGGTTCATATTTGGTCTTAGGAAATATGACCATGTGTCTAAATTCCGCAGGCAGCTGGGGTGGCTACCTATTCATTCAGACGTCCCTCATCTTCTTCAACTCCTATATCAATTCTTTTCAATCCGAAAACCCCTTCTTATCTCAAAAGTCACTTTAAATTCTTAGGTCCTCAACTATATGTTACGCTCTTCTAATAGATGTTTATTGGAAATTCCATCTCACCTTCATCCTTCTTAGGCAATTCATTCACGATCTCCCCATTAAGTTGTGGAATACGCTGCCCGACTCCGTCATTGGCTACCTCTCTGTATCTTTTTAAAATCTTCTGTATAATCATTACTTAACCTTATCCTATCCTGATCAATCGTGACTTGTATAAATCTTATGTTTCCTTTTACATCACTATTTGCTGTCCATGTATTTGTAAGATTAGCTTTTAAGTTTTTAGTCTATTGTTATTATTTTTTTGTATTACTTTAGATTAAGGTACTATGTATATATATATATTTTTTATATAACATTTGTTACTGCACTTCTCACAATCATGTTTTTTTTTTTTTTTAGTTTTTTCTTTAACTAGGGTTGCCTGGAAGAGATCGCTTATTAGCGATAAGGCCGCCCGTTCATCCCTTATAATTTTTTTTTGTATTGTGTTTGATTTATTGTTTTTGCAACGAAGTGTTAATAAATAAATAAATAAATAAAAACCTACCGCAATTGCAAATACTTATTTGCATTAAGGCATAAAAAATGCAACTGGATGTTTTTCAGGTAATATTGTGTTCATAAATATGTATGGTTTTTCAATTTGATATATTTACCTCTTCTCAAATGATTTTAAATACATATGTTGAAGACTTTTGTCTTCTGACTTTCAGAAACATAACATATATGTGACTAATAATAATTTATTGAATTACAGATGGTGTGTGGTGATCTGAACAGCATAAGCCAATCTACAGTCTGTTTAATTATAAATAAAGTTTCTGCAGAGTTGAGTAAATTACTTCCTAGATTTGTAAATTTTCTAAAAATATGAAACACCATAACGAAGTTTGAAGAATTAGGAAGATCTAATACTCACCATGGCCTAACAGTATCGAGCTATTGACTGCACCCATATAAAAATTAATAGACCCAAAGTATCACTCACTCTGAAGCATACAGAAATAAAAAGGGTATTTTTCTGTAAATGTGCAAGCAATAATAGGGCCTGATATGGAAATATTTGCTATAGTGACTAGGTGGCCTGGCAGTTCACACGACAGCAGGATATTTAGAAAATGCCTGTTTTAGTAGGTGACACGGTTATCCAGCACTTAACTTCATGTTAACAACACTTTTAAATCCAATGACAAAGCTGCCAATATTTATAATTATTCTCAAATAAGAACTAGGCATATTTTTTAAAGGTTTTTCGGAGTGTGATAAAGGAAATTTCCATTTTACAGCTAGGACTACAGTCAAAATTGACAAATACTAGTTAAATATAATTATAGCTTGTGTTGTATTGCATATATAGGTATACAGAGAGGGGATGCCTATGATGATGGTGATCTTGCTGACACAGAAGTTGAGTAACACAGAAACAATGAAAGATCTCCTACAGGTCTAGCATTCCGGCAATCTGTGATTGCACAATTTAACTAGGTAATTTGTTTGGTAATAAAGAATATCAAAACAAAACTTGTTTCATTTTAATCATTTATTTTCTGATTCTTTTTTTAAGTGTAATACATATTTCTAATACTAATTTATATTTTTGTTGAAGAAATTCTATTTCCAACAGATTTTTTAATTTCATATGTTCCACTCCTATCTCAAATTTTTTAGAGTAGTCAGGTAATAAATGGTAGAAATTCAGGGAAGAAAATAACAGATTGAAGCGAGAGACGGTTAGGTTATAGTTTGATTTCGTTGTCACTATTGCCAGGGCTGCCAGGTATCAAAATCACACCAGTTATTTTTAAGATTTCTCAAAAATGGGGTTTGAACAATTACATAAATAATATAAATACCATAATAATGTGTAATTATTTTAATTCATGCATTTCATAGGTATTTATCAAGATCATTTATAATTTCTTTGAATTCAAATTCTATTTTTCCCAAAGTCATGGAACTCCGAACAAATGCAAACCGTTCATTAAAAACGACAAAAATAAAAAGTCCAGTAAAAGATATGATGGTAAAGCAAATTTTGGGCCATCATTTTTGTTAGGCTATAGTCAAAGTTTTTGGTAAGTCGTCGATTTCGTGGACTTGAGATTAACTAACCAACACTAGGGAGAGATTCACAGTTTGCTCTATAAATCCCGACTGTGTCTTAGCTCGATAGTTAAGTCAGAGCAAAGTCTAAGTGCGCACTATAGATCTCACCCTAAGTCTCTTCGCCAATCCGATAGGATACCTTACATCTCAATTTATACCCGCAATATTATTTTATTGCAAATATTTGTTTATTATTTGATACAATTCTAAAAGATGGCGCTGTGTTAAAAGTACCAACGTTTCACATAAGCTATCTTCCTTTCACTTAAGTTCTCCTAACGTTTCCTTTAAATAGTTTACTACTATGTAATATAACAAAAACCTTAGCCACAGCAATGCTTGGCCGGACTGCTAGTATTTTATATATCATATACAACAAGGCTTCAAGAATATATTGACCAGATAGTGTCATAATATTTAATTCCTTAAACTTATTCCGTACCGACTCCCTCGAGGAAACACAACAAATACCCCGAACAGCCCGCTTCTGCAGCACAAATATGGATTGAACCTCTGCAGCAGCACCCCACAGTAGAATACCGTAGGACATAACTTTAATAATCGTTATCCCTTTTGCTATTATAACTTAGAGTATACATGAGTTACATGACGCATTTAAAACAATTCTACATCTCTTTTTGCGAATACAGACACATTATAATTATTAATGATTCCGTCGGTATCACTTAATATCAGATGAGGCTCCTGCGTTTTGGTCCCCTGTTATAAAAAAAATTTAACTGCGTCAAATATAAACATTTTTTTAAATCTCAAAACATTATATTACGGTGCGCACGTTGGGCGCCATTGTGTTAATGCACCAAATCTGTGTTATCTAAATGGAATAAATTGTAATAATTATATAATTTGTTCTACAATCTCCGTGATGCACCTTATTTGAGACACAAATTCCTAAACACAACATTTAGGTTAATTTTTCAAAAACATCATTTGAACGAAAATATGCTACGTACGGAATGACACGCTTCTAAAATAAAATCTAAACATGACTATTAAATAAATTACCAAAGAGAGAGCCACTTATATTACCTTGAATAATAATGGAAATTTGTACAAAAAAAAACATAATTATAAAATCCGAAACACTATATATTCCTAGGACGTCATTTTGCTATTGCGGTTTTCAAATGCACGCCATCTGTTGTTTAATATATGTATGTATATGTCGCAGCCAACTAGCTTTATTAGCCGTTCAATTAACAGCTTAGCCTTTTAAATAAACGGCGCCGATAAACTAGCGGCCTGAAAGTTGGTCAGCCAGTTAATCAAACAGCTAGGCAAATGACTTGGATCGATGACGTTCATTACTTGCCTAGCCTGTTGCCTGTTAATTTAAATTTAATTCCACTTTCTGCTACTCTCAAACTCGAAACGAAACTCTTCAAACTGTCAATATGGCGTCGGCAAACCACTACTTTGATGGTGTTTTCCAAAGTTTCATAAAAAACAACAAGTACACTGGAAGAGTGTAGTGACAATAATAATCTGAATTTGACTCAAGCAATTTAATTTTAAAAGAAATATTTTTTTATGTCATTTGTTTATCTTTTTATTTCTGCCAAATAATGATTCTATAATACGAATGGCATAAGCATTAGCCAGCCATTTTATTAAATGTTGTAACAAACGCTACAGCTGAATATCTTTCAGGCCGCTAGTTAAAAGGGGCCGTTTAGTTAAAAGGCTAAGCTGTTAATTAAACGGCTAATTAAGCTAGTTGGCTGCGACATATATACGTAGTCGGTCCCAAAGTTCTGTCATAAATGGAAATAATGATAAAAACAAAAGTACTGATCAGTTTGTAATGAGTGATATATCAATTCTTAGTACATTAATTAAGGAATAAAAAAAAGCATAAAAATATTCGAAATAACCTCCCTCATTTTTAATACAGGCCCTTAAGCGTCGCGGCCAGTCGTCTATCGCAGCACGCACCATATTCGTGTCGATTTCAGTCACTGGTTTTTTTTAAAGATGACTTCAGATTCTCCAAATTTTCATGAGGTTTATCACAGACCTTCCTCTCTAAGCCCTGTCATAATTTCTGGTCCAAAGGATTAAGGTCCGGACTGGAGGAAGGCCAATCCTCATGTCTAATTAAGACGATGTTTTGACGCTCAAACCAGGCTTTAGTGGTCTTGGCTTTGTATGCAGACGCAGAGTCCTGCTGGAACACGAAGTGATGTCCCGCAAATAGGGTGCTGGACATGTCTTTGACAAGGCGATACAAAACCGTCTCTTGGTACACTGTAGCACTGGTTTTGACCCCCTTTTCGAAAAAATTAACCTCAGTTAGCCCGTAATAGGACACTCCCAACCAAACCATTACTGATGATGGATGATGTCCATGTTGCACCCTTGGAACTTTATTTTCAGCTTCTTCAGAACTCCTAGCGTACACTGTATAATTCTGTTTATTGTACTTCTCTTCAATATCGAAAAATTTTTCGTCCGTAAAGAGGATATCACGGTGTCGGTTTTTCGCGTACCGCTTAAACAACACCCGCGATCTCTTAAGCCTTATTGCTTTTAGACGAGCATTAAGTAAGTGCCCACTCTTTTTTTGTATGCTCGTAGACCAAGATCTTCATTTAAAACCTTTTTTACTGTTTTCCTACTGACACCCATCTGCAAATCCATCAACTTCTGTTTTCGGACAGGATTTCTTACTATCCGCGCCTTGATAGCTTTGATTACTGCTGGTGTTCTTGCGGAGCGTGGCCAGCCAGTTCTTTTCTTGTCCTCAACACTGGAGACTTCAAGGTACCTATCAATAGTACCGTACACAAACCTAAGCGTTATATTCAAATTTTTGAGCAACTTGAAAATGGTACTCGGCGAGTGTCCACAGCGGTGCAACGCAATAACAACTATTCGGTTTACTTTCAATGTCCACTCCATCGTGAAAAATTACGGAAAGTTATTGTTTTTTGTTTTAAAACAATAATCAAACATTCCAAAATAGAATGCAATAATTTTTTTATAAAATCCTGCTCGAAATGTAGAAATAATGTGCTAGTGACAGAACTTTGGGACCAACTACGTATAGTTGTCAGTTATAATGTTTATAGCACTCTATTTCTCTGATAATATAATTATTAAGAAGTTTTAATAAATAATAATTTAAAACGTCATTTAATCTTCGTTATGTATGCTTTTAGTTTGTCTGACTCTGACGTGGAGACCCGGTTAAAATTTATATCGGCTGGAAGAGAAGATGTGGACGTGAGATGTTTGGGCGATGGGAGACCATTTGCTATCGAAGTATGTATCTATGAATTTGATTTTCGTTTAAATTGTCTTTTAAATATATTTAGTTGTGTTAAGAGTTTCTAAGTCAGTCTTGAAGTTAGACCCTTGATTTATTCTATCTTAAGTATGTAAAAACATAATTAATCCATACATGTGTGACAATATTTTTACGTTTGTGTCCACAGCCGTAAGCTCTCTATTAAATTCCAGGTTCTTCAATTTATATTTTAAAAACCTTGCCTACAAAATATAAATCTCGATTAGTATTAAGAAACTATAGAATGGTGAAAGATCTTTTAAAATTCTTCTTAAGGTACGAATCTGAAAACATAGTAGAATAGATGGATATACAATTGATTTCATTGTCTTAATAAATAGTAAAAAATATATTATTTTGGCATTCAGCTACCAGAATATAATAAATAAATAGAGGTACACGATTGATTATCCTTTAAATAATTAGATAGCTAGTTAGGGAAAAGATCTGCATCTTAATTAAATAATCATATAGATTTCAGATCCAATAAGGCAACTTACTAGTGAGGAATTAAATGGCGCATGCGCGGAAGTATCCAAAAGTGGTGACGTCATTGTGAAATATTTGACTTATTTGACCAAGTGAGTTTTTTTTAACTTGCGATTTTTTGATTGATTTGTTGTTTTTTTATGATTTAATTAATTTTAAATCCACTATTTAGAAAACACAACAATAAGTTTCAGATTCCCGTCTATAATATACCAAACATTTTAAATAAAAAATAACATATTTTGTTTGGTTGTATAATTCTATTGAGGACCTATATCTTACCTTGTTTTAATTATGATTATATTTATCCACGTAGGTCTGTGTCTAGTAACACAAAAATTGTTTGACCGAGGATCGAATCCAGGACCTCCGGCTCTCGACGTCATATACAAAGGCTAACGAATGAAATATTTTTTACAGAGACGATTTAATTCAATTAAAAAAAGGTGAAGAAACAAAATGTAAAACGTACGAGGCGTTATGCATCAAACTGACACACTCCAAGTTTGACGACGTACGTATAATCCTACTTAAGGTATTGGGCTTATCCCTCTGATCCCTGATCAATCCCTTTCAAGGGTTTTCTTTTTCGCTATTAACAGTTCTTCGTTCGGCGAAAGAAAACATCGTGAGGAAACCGGCAACATTCTGAGTCGAGACTTAAATTGCGCTAAATTCAACGAATGAATCTGACCCTTATTGGTCATATTCTCACCTTTAAAAAAAATACCAATTAAATCCGCTATTAAAATATATTTGTCATGCTCTCTACAATTGCTTCTTCATGAAAAAAACATTTTTTGTCATAAATTCATAGTTTCTCGAGTCTTACTCCCGTCAAAAGCGAGATATTATCCAATTTTATCCGAGAGATTCGAACCCTAAACTTATCCAACTTGAGTTTATCCAACATTCAGCGAGACTATGAATGAGAATAATAAATATCAAATCTATATATAATTATATAATATTGTTGATATCATTTTTTTTTCCACAAGTATTGCAAAATTAAACTTATATATGAAATGTATTCTTTGTTTTGTTTCTCATTTCTCAACCATTCAATCACAATGAGCCACAGCGAAGCTTGGCAGGGAACAGCTAGTATATAATAAAATGCCCCAAATACCTTGTCAGGCCAATGGTTGTAATATGACGATGTACATTTTTTAGAATAAAACAGAATCCGTAAAGGTGACCCAAGAAGATATAGATTACATAAACAACTATCGCAATACAGAGACGGATGACCCGGTCCGGATTCAAATCACTCAGAAAACCCCAATTCGGGTGTTACATAGACGACCTTTGCTTACAAGAAAAAGAGAGATCCTTGATTTACAGGCCAGGATTGTGCCAGGTGAGGGTTTTTAGAGGCAATATATATTTTGTAAGCAGTATTGTTCTAGTGGCTTCAGCGTGCGACTCTCATCCCTGAGGTCGTAGGTTCGATCCCCGGCTGTGCACCAATGCACTTTCTTTCCATGTGCGCATTTAACATTTGCTCGAACGGTGATGGAAAACATCGTGAGGAAACCGACATGTCTTAGACCCAAAAAGTCGACGGCGTGTGTCAGGCACAGGAGGCTGATCACCTAGTTGGCTATTAGATTTAAAAATGATCATGAAACAGATTCAGAAATCTGAGGCCATTGAGCCCTAAAGAGGTTGTAGCATTGAAAGCGATGAAAAAAACTTGTAATGTTGAAAGAGCCTTCTTAATATTAAATCTTTAAATGTACAAATGATTTCAGACCAGCCCCAACTATTTCTCCTCTCAATTCGTACGTCAGCGGGAACGTACGTAAAAGAGTACGTACACGGCGAACTCGCTCGTACACATCCGTCTCTTTCGCACGCGTTGAACGCCGATATCGATCTTCTCGCTCTAGACGTGACTCAAGTGCATTTAGAATGGCCTCCGAAATAAAATTATTTTTGAAATCTTTTCAAATCTTATTATCTGATTTAATCACTAAGGTAAAAATAAAACAATAATAATAAAATCACAATTTAATACTTATCTTACTGGAATGTCTTCCACCACAACCATAAACATTCTAAATACAAAGATAACATCACAGACAAAAGCTATTGGTGTGTCAAATGTCAAATTTTTTTTTGTCTGTGCACAAAACTTAAAGCTATAAGGACGGATATTCAGATCTAAAATACAATAGATTGTTATTAGAAGTAAGTATTGAATGTTTTGTCCCTATCATTCTCATAAAATAATTAAAATGAATAAACGGGACAAAACATAATATGATCATTTTTGAATAGTTTAAAAATTATATAATTTTCCATTTACCCTTCCGTCCGCTGGGTATTAACAAATATTCCTTATACTAATATAAATACACAACCAATATATTATGTTATATGTTTCTTTTTAGTTGAAATTCTATAGAGCATAGACAATATTCTTTTTAAATCTGGCATTTTTTCCTTAAAATAGGAATCATAAATATAGTTCTCCTAATTCATGTATAAGTAGCGGCACGAAACTCTAGCGCTGACCGTCATTGCGCAGAAGTAAAAAATAAGGTACCTGAGGGGGGCTAGCGGAATGAAGAGCGGGCGCGCGTAGCGTCGATTGGCTCTCCAGTCGCATTCCGTCCCCCGCACCGATACGACGCCCCGCGCACATCCCGTGTACAGTCGCTTCATTAATATTATTGTTACTGTTGTTTTTTGTTACGTTTGAATTTGTTAGTGTTTTGTTGTTTGTTATTTGTTTTTAAGTTTGTTTGTGACTTTAAAGTGAATATGCCTAGAACAAATACTGTTTTGAAAAGACAAGTCAGGAAAATGGTTTATGACGTGAATTGTTTTTTAAAAAGGGAATCTAACGAATTAATTGATTCTTTGAAACAATATTCAGCTTAATATCGTTATTTAGGTAATCATTAATCAAAGTGGCATATAATGTATTGCGTGCGCGACAGTACACATGCGCAGCAATCCCCTCCTCGTATCGGCCAGCGCTAGACTTACGTGCCGCTGCTTATACTTCGAAAACGTTTATATATTTATTTATGAATTATACTTACGAGTATTACATAACACTTAAATTGATTAATGTTTCATCATTGAAATGAAAGTACATAGATAATATTATAAAAAGATTAAAGATAATATATGTTCAGTAGGAATTATTAAAAATTATCTTTTATAGTGAACCTCCACCATTTACAATTAAGGTTTGAATTCACTTATAGAGACAACAATTGGTGCATCTTAAAAACAAGTCTTGCTTTTGTTAATCCATCTGAATAATTTAAGACACACAAACATCTCTCAATACACGATTAAAAAGCTCCTAAATTTCATTGTGTAATAATTTAATACTGATATATATATATGTCACTATAGCAACGTGTACAAGTAGTACATAATCGCCGGAGCCCAACAACTCTGGAGCATTGTGAAGCCAAAAATGGCGGCAAAAATGAACCACAGCAAGACTATAATCATAACTTGCCATAAAATATGGGCGACTTTTAATCTGAAAAAGAAAAACTAAACTAAATGGGTGGGGCCTTACATATCAACGAAATTGTGAATTCACCATTAACTCCACGACACGGTTCAGCAGTGTGGCTTTTGCTTTTCAATTACTTTATGTAACATATATAATGAATAAATATTTTTTACTAATATACACTACTACCTTAAAATAAAATTTAAAATACTCACATGGCGTCTTTAGTTTTTGCGGCAGGAATTGATTTCTCACTCTCTTTGTTCAAATATCTTCTCACTCCCAAATGGAGATTTACAAAGTATTCTATCCACTGGAAAAATAATAACTCCCTTTCATTAAAACGGTTAAATATATGTACTTCTTAAGTGGTTTTAGACCATTATTTCTTATTTCATTAATTATTTAAGACAAGTAAAATATTCTTTCAAACCCATCAGGCAAAGTAAAATTATTTAAAAAAATGCCGTTAATAGAACACAAGACATATATAGGAAGGGGCACACTCACATATATAGAGGATATATTAATATAGAACAAATCCTCATCCACACTATTAAGCTGCGTCGCTAATTCCCTTGTATTAGGATTATGGAACCTCCATTCGGAGAAAATGAATGTTTCCAAACGAGCCAGGGAATTCCAGACATTTTTGTGTAGACGGAATAGTCTGAAAATACCATTAGAGTTAAAATGATAAGCCTCCATCAATATATCTTTCCTGAGTAGCGAATCCACCAAATAAATAAATACAAAGATATTTTTTTAAATAGGAAATTCAAAAATTCTACTTACATGGGCTTGCCTCCAGTAATCCTTAGTAACATGTCGAGCAAAATGGCGGGAAAGAAATGAACAAAGATGGCCGATATACGGAAGAGGAAGAGCGATGGAACAAATTGTAAATGCGGGTACCTAAAAGAATTATTGTAAACAAATTAACAATATTTCTAATAAAAAAACCCTATTTATACCTGTTGTGTCAATGGTAAAAATAAATAAAAATGCAATACTAAATAAAATGCTTTAGCATATCTGTTAAATTAAGATTGATATATTACTTTATTTACATCAAGCCCATATAGTAACACATATTTCACATAAAAATCTAAACAGTACTAATGGAAGGAATAACGTAAAAGGATAAAGTTATCATTACCATTCAAGCTAATCCATAAATATATATATATTTTTTTTTTTAATTACACAAAAAAACACAAGTATAAAATATTAATTCCAATGACCTCACAAATCCATTGAATAGGTGGTAAGATTAGTAGTAGTAGTACTGTTTAGCCAAATGAAGTTTTGTATTAGAACTAATGTATCTGCTTTTTAAATTGTCTTACCAGACAGCACTCTTAAGTGGGTAATTGTGAAGCATTTCATTGACAACAGAGTTTAGCATATTCCAACGGAAAGGATTCTGTGTTGAAGTCGTACAGTGGTAAACTGTTAGACCCGACCTGAAAATATATGAATATTACATAGATTAAGGAACGCTTTCATGACTTTTTCACAAAATACAGTGTACACTCTACATAACGACACTCAAGGGACTGTGCATATTTTGACTTTACAAAGAGTTAAATGGAAAAAAGAAAAATCTGTATGTATTTCAGTAGTAGTGTTAGTAATTACATAAAAACAATTCTTATTTGAAGGCTATCCTAACGCTTTTGTTGCATCAGCAAATATGTTTTATTTTTTTACTTGTTTTATTCATATCTTGCGATATTGAGACTTCGTAACCTTCGTGATAAATCACGTGCCAGAGATCCCAATTTGTAAACAAAAGAACGGATTTCTTAGAAAGTTCGGTACGTATGATTATATAAGGGCAATAAAGCGACAAAAGAACGTACATAGCTCCGCAGTTTTAACTAATTTCGGAAACTTAAAAAGTACTTTTTATTATTTTAGTGTTGTTATTGAGGGTGGGTATAATGCTATGTGGACTATGTCATTGTATGGAAGACAAGCTAAACCAACCAAAGCCAATTGATTTCGACGCTTTAGAGATGTTTGTCGTTAAATCGACGAACGTTACATAGAGTTTACACTGTAGTTAAAAGTAGACTAACTAAGTTTTAAACTAACTTAATTAAGACACTTAAAATATTATATCTCCTTAAATGTCTCCCATACTCACTTCTGTTTAGCAGCGTGCCATCCTGCTACAAGTAGTTGGTTAATAACCACATCAACTGGAATATAATCAGCTATGTTTTCTGTAGAGAGAGGTAACCGACGGACAACACCTAAAAACATTATTATTTCCAGAAAATGATTGTCGAAATATGACCGTGGTAAGAAAAACAACAATAAAACAGATTTGTGCTAAGTAGTTTCAGAATAAAGAAATGTTCCCACAAATTTTATTTAATGACAATAATACAAATTGCGCGGACTTCATTATAATTATTTATTTCCATAAGAAACTGCTAATATTCTTATTATTCCGTTTTAATATTGTTTTTCTCAGTGAAACGTTCAAATAATAAAAACATATTGGTACAGAAAAAATAATATAACTGATATCATTTGAAATCATAGATGTGACCCAAAAACAGGATATTGTTCTGCTAGAAATGAGAGAAAATAGAGGTCACAAAATATTATATCAAAAAGATAAAATATAATACAAAGCATTGTTTGTATATAATGTAGTGAAACTAGTTTTATGCTGGGTAATTGGGCTGTTACAAAATCATACCTTTAGCGGCTCCCATAAGAAATCCTTGGGGTCCAACTTTTGAACAAGTCCAGCCTATCACAGGTTCTTTCCAGGATGCCACAACTGGAAAATAAATAAAGAATAATCAGACATATATTTAAGAACATATTCTATCACTTGCTTAATAAATGTGGTGATGCTGATTATGACAAATTAATTACAAAAAAAATTGTGTCTTCAGAATCAAAGTATCATCAATATTATTGCAAAGAGTCACAAATTAGACAAGATATAATTAGTTTATAATTATCCACTTAATACTCACTCATAGAAGGCCGGACAATTGTACAAGGGAATAGATTTGAGCAGTTCTTAACTTCATGTTCTGCAAGGTGCTTTGTGAATGTGTACGTATTTGGGTGTCCACGAAGGATGCTAAAAAGTTTTAAATAATATTCGTAATTTGCTGTAAGTGTAAATAGTGTTTTTAGGTATTTGTAATTTTTTTAAATGTTACATTGAACCAAAAAAAAATATCAGTGAAACATCCTTAACTTATTTGCAGTAAGCTCCAAAGTAAAATGTTACAAACTATAAATATATTATGTAACAATATAAAAATATAATATTGAATAGATTCAACTAAGGCATAATCTACTCACGTCTTCTCCATATCTTCCAAAGCTTCATCAGACAAGCGGTTAACAAGATTAATGACACTGTCAACATCACCTGGAGTTTCATATATTTTTTCTTCAGCTTCTTTTAAAAATGAGTTAACATAGGCTGAGGATACATGCACCATTACCTGAATTTAAAATATGTACTTATTTATAATACAGTTAACTTTGGAAACATTTAAAGTTATTTATTTTAGATTCAGTACTAAGAAATAACATATACATAAACTTTATTATTATAGTATATTTTATTTTGTTATCCATCAAAAAAGTAATAACACATAAAAATTCATGCAATTGTTGGTAATCAAATTAAATCAAAATCATTTAGATAGAGTTTCTCGTCTCGAATATAAAAAAGTTTCTTCGTCTAAACATTCACACCTTCCATCCTTCATTGCTCTTCTACTTCTTCTACTACTAGGAAATCATTGTCTAGCGAATCTCGTATAACATAATCGTATTATGAGAATTTAGTTCTTGCCTGTATGTAACCATTTTGATATGATAATGCTATGGCGGTTATAGCTGGTGATAGTCGCCTACGATTTGTCGCACCAAAACGTGCGAAAAAACTTTTTCCATCTAAATGGGCCTTTATTAATTTAAGGCCAATAATAAATTTTCCATTGCGAGGCAATTGTCGCTAAAGTAAAAGAGCAATTGGTGTAAATGTTTGAAAAAAGAAACTTTTTTATATTCCTTTGATAATTGGACCTTCGAAACGCGAAACTCTCTCCATCTAAATGGGCCTTTAGGTATTAACACAATGTACACTTATAAATGCCAAAAAGAAATATATATTAAATGCTTCTAATTTTACATTAACTGCCAATTCTCAAAACTAGGGCTTAGAAGGGAAGAGAAGAACTGGCAATAAACTGTCCGCCACTCTTTTAAATTGCCAAGTTTTTGTTTTTCACAATGTTTGTAAGGAGCTGCCACCATTACACCATGTTCGACAAGACATCTTAAGTAATAAATAGTTAGTTAATAATAATAAAAAAATAACGAAAAATGAAGATTTGTCTTATATCAGCAGTATGGTGAAATAGGTGAAATAGAAGCACGCACTTACATTCTCGTGGGAACAACACCCATAGTTGAAATAACTAACATTAGCGTAGACTGACTGTTTAGACTGTAAAACTATATCAATCTATAGACATAGGTTTAAAAAACTTCTTTAGTCTGGTTTTCAAATAAACTATTTTTTATTTAATATGTTTCCTTTTCTCTGTGGTTTTCTAGATTACTTACCTTCAAATCTTTAATCTGTTTACACAATTCTAAAATTCTCTTTGTCCCTAATACATTAATCTTGACAGTTGGTTTCAAGCCCTCTTCAAAATCAAGGGTAGCTGCTGAATGTATCACCACATTTACATTATCTACAAGAAGCTGCCGATCTTCTGGAGATAAACCTAAGTCCTCTACACCTACATCTCCAGAAACTGGGATAAGTTTATTGAAAATGTCTTTTGAGTGGTTTTCTAGCAATTTTTCAAAGACCTGAAATTTAAAAATAAGAGGTTTTCTAATAACTGTTATTTTATGTTATTTCTAATTAAATTTAATATGTTCTTCTTAATAATAAAAATATTAAAAGTTTTGTCAAATTGTAAAAAAACTAATCAGGTAAACTATGAGTGAAGTTATATGTTCTTTAGGATAAATTCATATGTGTAATATGTATGAGTGTTTGTATTTTAATTTTCAACTAACTTTATTTTAAAATTTTGTTTTGAATGGTTAATAAAAATCATAGGAGCTTTTATTACCAAGTGATATCTTATAAAATTATAGTGTTTAATATGTGAAACTTGTGGCCAAACTATACTTACAGGATGACCAGGAAACTCCTTCAATCTCTCTGATATCTCCTTGCCCTTCTTCGGCCGCATTAGCAAATATATTTTTCCAGAATCTGGTATACATCGCAGTATTTTCTCAATAAGGCACAAACCTACGAATCCCGTGCCGCCAGTAATAAAAAAATTCTTTCCACTGTAAAATGCTCGAACTAACGACTCTCCCGTCATTATTATAGTTAATATTAAGTTTGTCTGTAAAAAATGTGTTTGAAATTAATTTTTATAAATATAACGAGAGTAGAAGTAAAACTTAAATCATAATAATATGTCAAATCTGAAATCAGTAAACTCCCTCCAACAAGTAACAAGTTAAACAGTGAACCGAACTTCAATATTAGTCGAAGTCGCCTATAATTGTCACTGCCAAATGCCAATTGACAAATTTGAAAGCGCTCATGTTGTTAGTTATTTGTTTATGTAATTTAATTCATTCATTCAATAATACCAACAGCTAAAAATGTATAAGCTCTGAATAATTATAAAAAAAACCCATTAAATTAAAATAAATATGAATGCAATGAATAAATTTTACACTTATTCAAAATTCCAATAAGTTTTATGAAATTCAAAGAGCCGTGAACCGTAAATTATTGAACTACCTATTTTATACTATACAAAGTATATTAAGTTTTATTATTTTTATGATTATTCCCCTGTTTGGATAAATCTAATTCGCTAATAAATGGTTAGGTTTTCTCTCGCCGTAATGATGTTAACAATTTCACAAATAGCACGAATTCCATCGCCACTATCTCTGTTCTCAGTGTTACCCAATATTTGATGGATTTTTTTTAAGCTTAAGTTACTTAACCAATTTCGTTGAATATTTATTTGTTTATATATAGACGACATAAACGCTCGATATATAAAAATTGATACGAGGGGGGTTAAAAACAAATCTAAAATAAACTAAGAGAAAGCCAAACTGAATCACCTCGGACCTATTCTTATTCGTAATAAGATAAATTTTAATGTTTCCTCGGCTTATGATAAAAACAAACTTAACAAGTGTCTAATAGCATCGGTAAACAACAATTATTACAGATGGTTGACGCAATGTAACAAGATTTCTAAGTAAACGTTATCCAATCACAAACAAACATATCAAACATCCTTAAAAGGTGACAGTACCTACTACGTTTTGGGGTTAAGACAACCTACGAACGTCAATCATAATATAAATCCTATATTATACAAATAATTGAACGGAAACCTAATCACAGGAATCCCGGAAGTATTGGGTTTGATTTTTTTCGAAATTAGTACAGACAGTGTAAACTCTTTATAAGGAATTTAAAAGGAACGAGCATTTTTCTTCGTTATAGAGATCGTTCGTTATAGGGAGGGAAGAGAAAAAACACCAAATTTAACCAATTACAATAATTTATACATATATAATAGATAGGTGACAATGGTGCTTCTAGTAAATGTGACCAAAATTAGTACTTGATGCAATTAACAATAACAAAGGCGAGACGGCTGTTTATGACCTCAGATGGCTTTCTTAGAAATTTCGGCACCTCAATATGTTAGTTTTGTGATCTGATAATACAAACAATTACACTTAAGTATGTTGTTCATGTTAAAATATGAATATATTTAATTTTATTGGTAATAGAGAGTGGTTGTGCGTTATAAAGTTTGAATAAATGGATGGGTTTTGTGATAAACCAAACAATTAATGTACGTCATGTTACGTTATAGATAGTGATTCGTTATCACAAATGACGTTATAAAGAGAGAGAAAAAAAAATAATATATATATATATATATATATGTGTATATTTATGTGTCTACCTCTATGCCCAATTTACGGGATCTCTACGAAACGAACATTTATACGATAAAAAGTATTGTACAAGGTCTATAATGAGGTTGAATGGCTGAAATCAGCGAAGTCATTGCTTACATAAAAAACTTTTGATGACCGAGCTCCGATTAGTTTCAATGGTTGTGTTTTTATGTAGCTGAATAGCATGAATAGCAATAGAAAAAGTATTTGTTACGCTTTCTGGTTTCACTAATAAGAGAATTTCGATAATTTTGTAGCAAATTTGTTGAGAAAACAAAAATAAAGTGGAACAGACATATTGATTTGCAATTCTAAAGATGTTTTCGATGTTTATTTCAATTTAAGTGCATTTTCTGTATAGGCAGAATGGGAGCATGTTTTATGTAGTTAAAATTGCAGACACTGATGTCTACTTTATGATTTTATTGTACCAATTATTGTTTCACAAGAAATCAACTTTAAGATATTCTGGTTTCACCACGTGTATCACTATGAAATTATAATATATCTTACCATCTTTGGTAAAGATTCAGAGATTAAATTCTTTAATCAACTTA
Source organism: Pieris macdunnoughi (assembly GCA_905332375.1). Taxonomy (NCBI): domain Eukaryota; kingdom Metazoa; phylum Arthropoda; class Insecta; order Lepidoptera; family Pieridae; genus Pieris; species Pieris macdunnoughi. Next base: position 397,130 of record CAJOBZ010000081.1, read on the forward strand.
GAAAAATGCGATATAAGTATAATACAATTTACCTAGTTTTCAACCGAGACCTAAATGAGGAACCATTGATAATAATTCTACGATGATGAAGTCACGAGCAAAGGCTTGTAAGTAGGTGTTATACTATACGTTATAATGGAGAATGTCGAACGTGCACCGGCCTATTTATTGCCACTATAGCTGCGGTGTTACTTAAACAACAACACAGCTTCTCTTATACCTTATGAGAGCTCTTTTCATAACAGAACTCATCAATCAGCTCAGCGTAAATAGTGGGAAAGATTTGGAAGATATTTTACGTATCATAAAAATGTTACCCGATAATAATCGTTACTTGAAATGGCAGCAACGTTTATGAGGCTACAACATTTTTATATTTAAGCGAATATGATAAAAAAACTAAATGTGAGTCCACTTTGGTAGCTTGTTTAAAGATATTTTTTCCGAGATTGCGAAGTAATTAAGTGCCAAAAATTTGGAACTTTCTTTTTTCAACTCAAAATCTTCATAACCTTTTTAAACCGACTCGGATACTCCACGCTCAATGGAGGAATTTTCCACTGACCAGAGAGTGCCAGTGACCTCAAACATTAATCACATGCGAGCTTGTGTAATTTAAAAACAATGTAAAATAGGCTTTTCAACTATGGAAAATTTTAATAGATTTTTTTCGAATTATATTAGAATTTGTAAATACTCTTTTTATATTAATGGAAATAAAGATCATTTACTTTATATACTGCATTGTTTATGTAAACAATGGTTCTCACAGTTACATTAACTCAGTAAATATATAATTCTATTCAATGCAGTTATCCTTGACCAGTTATTTTATTAGTCTCCTCGATTATATTGCGTAGAATAAAGATAGACTAAAATGTCCTTCTTTTAAAATATAAAAATTTAAGATGCTTCTAAATAATTACTCTGATAATCTTCTCCATTACACTGTCTTTTCTATGTGCGCAAAACACTTTCTAATATGATGAAGGAAAACGTCGTGAGGAAACCGACACTTCGGCGAAAAAGCGATATAAATTGGCATCAATTGGGCAAAAACAATTTAAAAAAAAACTTTATTTGTTTAGCTATATATACATAATAGAATTCAGATTGAGGCCTCCCTAGTAAGTCAGTGACCTGTGAAGCCTATAAGAAGAACAATTGTAAGTAAATTAAAATTAAGGAAGGAAGAGGAATCAACTAATTTCTTTCTATACTATTTCACTCAATTCAATAAAATGGTACTACATACATTATTTATTATTAATATTCTCGTCTGGGAATATTATCCAGCCAGTAACCTCTAACTGCATTCCGTTTCATAACTTTCCTTCTTTATAAACCCACTATTCAAGCAAAAATTAGGTGCAATATCTGGGAATTTGCTTAATTAAAGTATAATTTAATTATCATTTCGGCAAACCCTCGCAATGTTTAAGATAATAAAAACATACATTTAGCTTTACTGCAACTTTTACGGATGTCATAACTTTTACGATTATATTTTTGGGTACATGGATATTAAATATGAAGTCCTGTATCTCAACTTTCTAAAGGTATTTATGCTCTTTAATTGTATTTTTTTAAACGAGGTTATTATCTAAATTGTGTTTCATGGCTGTTGCCTCAAAACCGACTATAGTACCTTTAACTTGTCTACACCAAATAAAAATGTACCTATTTATAAGTATACAATGAAGATTCTTAACTGTCTTTAATATATTTTAGAGGGTGTCATAAGAATGTAGGATGTAGGTAGGTATTAATTATTGTATAATTATATAAATAAATAAAAAAAAATATAATGGGATACGATTTCCACTTTTATGGAGCATTTATAAAGTAATATGAAGACGTTCCACTTTTGGTTTATAATTTAAAGAATTTTTGAGGAACCAAATTATGGATTGACCACTTGACCGTTAAGTGGTCAGTGAAACAGATTCTGTATTGTCTTTGTCGTAAAGGTTACATTTAGCTTTTATTTTCTCATTAAAATTACTTCGCCACAACCAAGGTATGTATTACAGCTGTGGATTGCACAACCTCTGCAAGAAAGTTTTGCTTTCCCACCGCAAACCGCAGTTTTACATAAACAAAGAGGGTTATATATATATATATATATATATATATATATATATATATATATATATATATATATATATAAATATATATATATTTAAACATTTGTTATGTAACATTTGTACTCGTCAAAAATCGTACATGAAACCTGATCAATATCGATCTGCGAATCTCTTGTTATGCAATGTTTGGTATCAGACGAATTCTGCAACAGATGAAATTCTGCATTATATAATAAACTATTGAACCGTTATTACTTCGAAACGACGTTTTCAGATCGCCACTTTGATTGAACGTTTTTACCTATATAAAACCTCGTATTTCAGAAAACGTTTCCCTGTTTAGCGATATTAGTTCTGTTAGAGCAGTGTGGGCCTAGTGGCTTCAGCGTGCGACTCTCATCCCTGAGGTCGTAGGTTCGATCCCCGGCTGTGCACCAATGGCCTTTCTTTCTATGTGCCCATTTAACATTCGCTCGAAAGGTGAAGGAAAACATCGTGAGGAATCCGGCATGCTTTAGACTGATTTATTTTACTCAATCAGGAACAATTATTTAAAGCAGTCTATTGGATTCGTCAAGGTCAGTTATACCTACATCGCATGGAAAATGGAAATACAAATCTAAACAATCAGCCTTCGTTTTCAATTTATCTCAGTCTTTAAATTTCATTTCATATAGTGCCATTGATATATTTCCGTGATTAAATATTATCAAGTAGTAATTGTTTTCGGATAGGTTTTTTGGTAAACAATAACATGCTTAATAAATGTACACGAATTATAAAAAAATTAAAACCTATATTCTCTTTAATATTATATTTAATAACTGAACTTCATGAATGTTTTAATATGCATTAATTTAATTTAAAAAATCACATTTTAATGTCTAAAATCTTCTAAATGAATTTGGAACTTCTATGAATTCAACCGAAAGGTTTCCTTTAACTAAGTTACGAATTCAAACGTCTATAGAATTAATTTATATATGTAAAATAGAGACAGTTATTTTAACGGCCATTGCGCAATAAAACCTCCAAAACATAATCTATAATTATGTTTGCTTCTTTCTTCTGCTTCCGTTGCTGTGCGCATAGGCAAGATTTTCTAATTTTTTCAGATGAATATACTCAGAGAATTAACAAGCTTCAATTTTATTTTAAATAAATGAATATATGTACCTATTTTTTAATTGGCGATATCAACATCTAGCAAGTCCGTTCCTTATATAAAGAAATATTGATGTTTTTATAACAATTTTTTTTACATTATAATTTAAACTACTAGGTGTGTTATGGCACTGTATTTGTTGTGTTTACAAGTTGTCATGCTTCGGAAGTTTTCCATTATGAAAGGAAGAAAATGAAATGTTTTTCCATTTTTTCAAAATAATTATATTCCTTCCTATAACCAAAAAGTATTGTTAGGTAATTAAAACGTATTACTAATAAGAATAACGCTAGTATAAAATTAATGGGCCGACTTAAAAGAAACATTTAAGTAATTACTATTACAATTTACATAGTATACGAAAGAGCGGCGTAAAACCTTAAACTGCCAGTTAATATTCTGTATGCCCTAAGAATATATGAGTTAAATAGAAACGCCTGACCATATTTATTTAACTTTCACTTACCCAAATGAAGTTGGTAAACAAATTCACACAGTACTCCACTGACGTTTAATATTCGCGACAGCACGCCTTAAACTGGTTTTACGGTTCACATTCACTGTTTTAGGGATACCACTTTAAAGCTACACTTTTTGAACTAAACAAAATTAAACCACAATAAGATTACTTTTGTATGACCTCAACCACAACATAATAATTATTTGTATAAATATATAAATTTGATAAATCCCTTAAATTAAAAAATAGTTAAAAAGATTTCTTTAAGAGGACTGAAATAAATTAAACAACAACCAACTTGAGCGGAAATGTTTTTATTGAATATACGTATAATGGGACAAGTGAGATTTTTTATGTTCATTTTTAACCATATTGAAAAAGAGAAAATAAAGACTGGCAACATTCAACGTAAGTCTTGATCACGCACCCGTTAAACTTCTTGCGCGCGTGGACATTTCGTTCTATCACAATAATATTTCTGAAGTAATGAAATTTTAAAAATTAATTTTATTTAGCCAGGAATGTATATTTAAGGAATGTAAAATTTACCAACTTAATAAACTCAGCGTTTGAACAAAAATTAACAATAATGTATTTTTTTATAGTTTAGTTAATCAAATAGGTACTTAACATCACATCACCTTTTCTTAATTGATATTGTTTGTTTGTTACGTAGGTCATTTGATAAAAATTTCTTTACTGAACGGATTAAAGAGGAAAATTAAACACAAAATGTCATTTTAATACATATTTTTATTGCAAGATTTCTCTACTATATAATACTACATTTAAAGATTATTCAATTATTACATACCAATAATTAAAAATAAACGATACACAATAATCGAAAAATCCATCACATAAAAAATGTATTATCTACATTACAATATATTAACGTGCCTTAAAAAATTAAACGTCATACAAAGCACCGAAAAACAATGGCAAAAAAAACATTTTACATTTAAAAAATAATATAATGCAAAAAATTTAAATATCGAAAAAAAAATCTAAACTGCCATCTTTTATGGCAAAGACTGTAAAGCTTAATCTAGTTCATTACAAACTATGCAAAACGGTGCAGATGAAAAGTTGACAATTAACATTTTCACTAGAATGAAACGTGAAATGTCAATTATATTATATTCGTTGATTCAAAATTGAATCAAATATTTCTAATTTTTAAGTAAAATGTGATAAAAATATTATTTTCGTTGTGATTTATACTTACATAATAAATAATGAATTAATTTCCTTCTACGAATTTTCCACTATTGTTTTTTCATACATAAAATGAACATCTATCGAATTACTCTATAATAATCAATATGAGATTCTTAAATAGAAAAAAATACTTTTTACAATACTACAAACGATTCAAAACCGGTATTTTAATAACCTTGTTATTAATGTGGTACGAATAATGAGTGATTTAATTCACGTATCAAAGGTCGAAATGTATTCCAATAATTCCATTAAAAAATTCCATTGAAATCATTTACAATTTTATTTAGGCACCAATCTGAAAGTGGAGCAGGCATATTCTAACTGAATTCTTTTTCGATTTCATAAGATATTCAAATCTGCTCGTACCCATAAATTATTACTTATACGAGATAATGTATGGGTTCGATTGTTTTTAATCGGGTAAAAATAAGCTTTTTGTTTCTTAAGTTTTAAAGTTTAACAACTTTTGAAAATTCCTAACAATTTCATACGAACATAATATACACAAATATATGTATACCTATTAGATTTTTTGACTTTCATCTCCTCTTTATAAATTTCACAAGCATACAAAAGCTTATAAAAAATGTAAATGAAGAACCGAAGAATTAAATTAATGTTAACCTTATCTAAAATGAGCATAATCAAAATTCAATGTTGCCACATAAAGCTACCATGCAATTAAAGTACTTCTTAAAAACTACTAAATACTCTCAACTTACACTAATTAAGTACTTTAGGAATGTGTGAAAATAAAATAGGACTACTTTTCAGATATCTTGTAAATAAAGTTAATTCTATAAACTTTACGTCTTGTTCTAAACGGGGTTGCGCGTTCTTATAATCCATTACGTGGAAAAGTAATCAAAGGAACTTTCAAAGATGTCTACCAATTAAACCTAACTTAATTTGATTGTCAAAGGTACTATACACTTACCTACATATTACCATTAAAGCAAACTCTTATGGCGACTTTATTTTTAACACATAGTAAATTAAACGAAGTCTCAATAAAATAGCACCTATTTTGTGCTGCAGATAAATAATTCTGTGAAATATAAATGATATATTAGATTTGAACGATTGATGAACCTCAAATTGATATTTATATTGATCTCTCACGTTAATTATTTTCAAGATCATAATATATATTTGCTCTCATGGATTTCTATTGGCTATATTTGACGGAAAATCAAATGATAATTGATAAAATATTTGTAAAAATAAAATCTAAAAATATAAATTAAAGACTAAAATTAAAAAACAGGTACAAAAAATAATGATTTACTTTTATCTTACCTTAATTTAATAAGTGATGTCTTGTTAAAGGCAAATGGGGCAGACACAAACAGGTCTGATCTTTTTTTTTGTAACTGGATAGTAATAATTGACTTACAATTCTTGTGAAAATCAGATAAGCGTTTATTTTAAAGGAATTAATTGCTTCTTGTTTACTAAGGTAATAATCGTGTATTTAATAAGTTAACTAGTTCATTTGCAACTGAGCAATCGGTGGTTGACAAGAAGAAACGAATAAAAAATTAAGTTTCGTGATAAAAATCTAGGTTCAAAGGCACCCAAAACAACATGAGCTTATCTAATATCTAAAAACTGAGAAACGTAATCAGTTGCAAAAAATCATACAATAAATGTAATGTATTGATACTGATAACTGGGAGTATTTGCTTATCCTATATATAAATCTATTTCCCATTATATATAAAATAATGTCTAGGACGGACAATAATATAATTGCACTTTTGGGAATGTATTTCACTATTTCTACCATTTATTTTTAATTATGGCAATCTCTGTAGATGTGTATATTGAATTCGACGAACTGTATTTTGCTCTCTGCATTCAAGTAGCATAATTCCTGGAAAGAAATTATTATTAGATTACAGAATACTTATATGATAAGTACGTCCTCCATTTGATATAAAAGAAACTAATTTCTTCAATTCAAGAGTAATTTAGTTTAAAAATCGTGAAGATTTTACAGTCAGCGCTTAGATTCATTACTATGTTCATTATTACGTTCTTGTGTGAAGAGAATTGTGAACGAATAAATAAGATATAGGAATGAAGGAATTACTTAATTCTAGTTCTAAATTGCTTCGCATACAATATATTTTCCGTTTGAGCAAAGTAAAAAGCAACAAGGCGCTTAGCAATTGCATTTAAAACTAGTCTTTTAAAAATATTGTAATAAAATCCTATGCAATGCATAATGCAAGAGAGTAAAAACGTCGTCCAATCATATCAGAAAAACAAAGACAATCAATTAAAATGGTTCCATACTGTAACACGGCACATCTGAGGCCAAAACCTAAAAGGTTGTAGGACCACTGTTTTAATATAACTAAAAATACGTTTTCACGTATGTGGGACTTGAATAAGTGTAATAATAAAAATCGTATCGAACTGTAAACCTCGCTTGAATAGAGTCCCTTTTGTGTTTCCTCACGCCCGAACCCAATAACCTATCACAATCCATAATCCACCATCTGAGATAGTAATCTTTATCCAACTATTGTAACACCTTTGTATGTTAATGACAGTTGACGAAAGCTCGATTTCAACAGTTAATTATTTTGACAGATTTTAACTTACACCAGTTTTCTAAATAATTAAAAAAAGTGTTTGTTATGTTTTAAACATACCACATGTATATTTTAATGTTATTTGTACGGTTTTATTTACTTTATTTGGTTTACATTGATTATCAAATATGAGTGAAAACTCGGTAAAATGGAACGACATAGATCTTTTTATCCGTCGCCAAAAATGGATTTTCTTCGTAAGGTTTGGTTATTGGGATGCAGATAGGAGATCGATCGGTGTCACGGTCTGATCTCAGATTATTTTCAATCTGAGATTGTGGATTAATTATTGGGTTCGGGTGTAAGGCACTTTGTAGGATTTGACTAGAGATCTTTCAAAATAACAATCCACTAAAACATACCCTAAACTCTAAAACAACAAACATTTCGAAATATATCAGAACCAACCTTGATAGGGACAAAACTGCCTCGTAGCTTCAACGTCCGGTCCATGTTACACTCGAGTGTGAGCTTCGAAGACCACACATCCATGCTCGGAAGAGGCTTCGCTATGTCTTTGTTAAGTTGACAGTTCTTGTTCGTGTCGTATTTGCATTGGAGATCGCATAGACGGAGATCGCGGAGTTTTGACGATCTACAATTTATTTTATTATAAAATTGTTTCTTAAATTTAGTTTAGTGATGATGTTAGTAAAGCTAAATTTGCTTAATATGTTTACTTTCAAGATTTATCGAAGAATTTTGTTTATTATTTGGACCCGATTGACGTTGTCCTGTACAAACGTTTAAAATACAAAAAATCATCTATTTGTAGTTTTATTACTTTAGATTTATATACTTAAACCATGTTCGAATCCACCTGAACACACACAAAAGTTTTTTAACGAAATCGGTCTACGCGTTTAAGAGGAGATATAGTACAAACACGCGAGCAGAAGACATATTTTATGTTTCTAAAAAAACATAAGATATCATATGTCTTAAAGCTAGAAACGATTGTATTGGAAAATTAAACTAATTATGCCTATGTTATTGTTTTAAATTTTTTATTATGTAGGTACATGAATAAACCTTCCCTGAACCTCCACAAATATTTCAAAATCATAATTAGCCAAATCGGACCAGCCATTCTCGAGTTTTAGTGAGACAAACGAAAAGCAATTCTTTTACCTATATATATATATATATAGATATTATTATCGGTGGATTGTTTAATATAGTATATTTATATTTTAAATTTAATTAGAATTTTTGAATAGTCATACCTAGAAACAAATCTTATTAATTACAAACGTAAAATGTGTCTTACCTGAATAATATATCCACGTGCTTATGATGCAAACAATGAGAGAGCGGGATAGAGTATGTATAGTTGTGTGGTGCGCGTGCGCAAACTGACTCAGTGAATACGGTTATATTTGAAATCGATTTACTGCTTATTCCCACTGAAATCGTGTCGCATTCTGTGGATAAATTGCATAGTAAATATTTGTTTAAAAGTAAAAAAATATATCACATACAAATTACATAATTGATTACACAAATATATCACATATTGTTACATAGACCGTTTTATTCTCTATTATAGGAAAAGGATCCACGTTTCTTAAATTCTCATATAGAATATTATGTCATGTATATTCAATTAAGTCTCAAAAAAAAAAGCATAGTCGTTAGTATTAATTTTTATCTAGAATCTAGATCAACTGATAAACAAATGAGATAGGTAATTCTCTTCTTCAATTTTAAATGCACTACAAGTATCAGTTAAAACACAAACCTCGTCCAATCTCGTCCGATTGACTTAATATCATCTCCTCCGAACTGCTCTTCAAAATCCCTTCTCCCTCCTCCCCCACTTCGACTTCCCTCTTCATTCTTCCCTCACTAATATTCTTGGCGTCTAGGAAGTTCGACTCCGCTATAATTTCTTCTTTTAAATGTTTCTTCATCTCCTCTTTTATCTCCGATGTGTTTTTATCAGCTAAAAAGTTATCGAAAGATTTTTGTAACGTTCATAGCATTTGTTTATAGAGTGATTCTGTAATAATTCTTATATTTGACGTCAAATAGTGATGTAAAAATGTTATGTGTAAGTGTTGTTTACTTTTATGAGTCAATTTATAATACATACCAATGACTGGTGTAATAATTTTCTCTTTGATAATAGGCTCTAGTGGTCTAGAGTAGGTTTCATTGAGCACTTTGTCGGGTTTTCCGCGCTCCAAAGGTTCCTGACTTTCATAGGTCTGTGGGGCGTCTAGGCACGACGACTGCAATTATAAGATCGATAATAGATTAATCAGAAATCTATTAATTTGTACGAGCAAGGTTTTCAAGGTCAAGGAGCATTTCTGGTCCCTTAGCTTTTCTATTAAACACTTCGTGGCTTAAAGAATACAAGACAATCAAATTATAAGGAGGGCAACGGACGATCTTATCAAAAACAAATGAATAATTGAAGGGTAAAGAAAAAAATACAATGTAAAAGTTTAACAAGTGGTTAAATTGTACCACTGTTTATGGTACTATAATGAAGCTGTACTATTTCTATTCTTACCAATACATTCATCAACCAATGAGAAAATGTTCCAATATCCTGAAGGCAGCAATAAAAAAGAGATATTGGTAATTCGCGATATTTATATATAAAATGTTACGACAATTTCTCAACTAAGTCTTTATATTAAAACTAGAAAGAACTTCATTTGTAACTTTACTTTACGTTACAAATGAAGATGTGGCACCTGATAAAACCGGTGACTCCAGAGCTGGTGGTTGCTCAACGAATAAGTATCGCAATACAGCGAGGAAATGCTGCCAGCGTTAAAGGTAGTGCACCTTAGTGTACCTTTTTAAATTTGTTTTCATTTTCTTTTTATTAATTTTTAATTTAAATTATTGTGTAGGTTAAGAAAATTGTAAATACTGTATACTTGATTGTTATGATTACAAATAAAGATATTTAGGCTAATATTACATTGGCGAAAATAGATTTAAAACAGTACAATTAATTACCTGACACTCCGCATCCAACTCGTTGTCCGTGTTGATAGTGAAAGCACATCCTCCTCCAATGACGTCTGCGATGCGACTGATGGAAATTGGTCCCTCCCAACGAGGGGTCGTCGAAGTTTGTTCCATGTCTAAATAAATAATAAATATAAAATATAATAATAAATTAGTAAAATCAGTAATTTATGATATGTTTTGTGTGTCTTTATAACAGGACAAGTTCCCATATCTTCAAACAACATCAGAAGTTCATTATATCGATATTAAAATTGCACTATATACTATATATTAATAATATATGTCAACGGAATATAATCCGCAAGTTTATAAATTTCCTAGGACGTTTATAAACTTTCGTAGTATTCTAAACGATAGATAAATTGTATTATTTTGCGGCCACAAATTTTGTTATTATAAATTTGCGACGTCTCGTGGTAAATTTATTAACTAACGGATATCCATTCGTAAGATTCTAAACGGTTAACCACTAGTTTATAAACCTGCAGATTTTGTTATATTCCGGTGACGTATATACTATCACGTCTTTTAGGCAATGACCACGGATCTCCTCTTGCTACGGTCCTTAACCCGTCTCGCTTCATAAACTTTTGTGACATACACCATCGTCGATTATGAGTACTTTTAACTTGTACTTTCTCTAGTATCTTCAGGTACGACAAGGCATTCATTCATTTACCATCTAGGGTTGCCTTGTATATATAAGAATAAATTCGTGTAGTTATTTCGACACTATTTTTATGTTATATATTTTAAACTTGTAAGATTATTAGAGTCACCGGAAACACGTTATAATTACAGAGGGTCTTTTACTATGGAATTTGAAAATACTTACGTAAGACATTTTTAACGTAGTTCCTAGATGCATGAAGCGTGGTCAAAGTCGGGAGTGGCGGATCTATTGATGTAAACTCCGGGTTCTTGTGAGGACCTTTCTCTAAAATATTTTTTTTTTAAATACAGTATCAACAGATAAAAAAAAGCAAGCTAGACTCAAATTGCCTTAGACTCAAAAAGTCGAGGACGTGTGTCAGGCACAGGAGGCTGATCACCTACTTGCCTATTAGATTGACAAATGATCATAAAAGAGATACAGAAATCCAGACCTAAAAACGTAGGTGCCACTGATTTATTTATTTTATTAGACCCAATATTCAATAAACAAGCGCATATGTCGATAAAATAATCACCTTTCGCTGTTTTCTTCGTAGCTGCATGTTGAGGTTTTGAATTCTGAAAAAGTATTAATTGTTAGTATAGTTTTTCTCATTTCTATTTTGGCCAAACAATTGGCAACTGTAAAACTGTTATTACCATTTAGGCCTGAACGTAGCTGGAATATTATATTAGTGGACATTGTTTATATACCTGTATTTGGTTTTGATCAGGCGGCGTTGCTCTATGTACGGGCGCATTGTTTAAATTAAACTTTCCATAATGTGGGTAGTTTGAAAATTTCTCGTGCATCCGTATCTCCTTCATAGACAATAGTTCTTGGTGCTCCCGGAAGTATAGAGCTGACATTACGACGAGACTGCAAAATGTTACATATGAGAATATTTTTAATTTAATACGATAAAATAAAAGAAATTCAAAGTATTAATGCCGACATAACAACCGTAAAAGTAGAAAACGTCAACCAACATAAAAAGTAAGTTAAAAAGCTATTTTATATGCATATGTCGCGCTCCTGACAAGACTGCTATGATTACATTTATACATCCAAACCACAGCAGTTTTCAAATGTAACATATCATGATTTAGATTATATTATTATATGTAATAAAAAAAACATCTAACTAGTGACAAAAAGCAATAAAATGTAACTGAAAACTTTATTTAATTGAATGAATTCTTGAATATTTGGTTACCTAAAAATAATACAAGATTAAAGTATAAAACGTTAGTTGACGAGTACGTACCACACAGCCATAATAAACACCAATATAGTTATTACAATTTGTAACAGTTTATTCGAAATCAGTTCATTGCCATCATATCCATACTTTTTTCCGCAACACATGTTGCCATAAGCAACATCTCTCATCCATAGACACGACTCCTTCCTCGTACTTATTTCGTCTGGCATTTTTTGTGGAGTTTCCAACGTACTTACGTACGTAGGATAATTGCTGTCCAAATTTTCAGATTTCTCCGATTTCGAATGATATCTAACACATGTTTTATTATAGTTATAATATTTTCCATATTTCGAGTAAACTTGACAATTTTTGCACTGTTTTCGGGTGTATTTCGGGGAGTTGTGACTGAGTTTATGGCAACCCTCGTGTCGGCGTATTGAACGCGCGATATCACGTATTTGGTCTATGGAAATATTGCCATCGCTGTAGAATGACTTCGAGGATGCCGAGAGTCCTGAGAAACGGGAGTCTAGAAATAAAAGAAATACTTTTTTTTACATACTAGGCATTACATAATCGAACTGGGACCATAGTTATTTTAGTTCGGAAGACTGGTAATGCCCTACTTAACAAAATAACAGACTAAGACATATCAAAAAGCAAAAAGAGTCGCTTCGAGTAATTTTTAGTTGTTATGTTATTTGTATTATGTTTCAAGAGATAAAACGAAATAGATAGATTGGCTAACCGTTACTAGCACTGGACCTCGCACTGTCTCTCCGCTGCAGTCCAATCTTGCAGAGTCGTCTGTTCATCTTCTCGAGCTGATCTATCCGTGACTCCAGGTGCCCCGTCACCTTGCACAGCTCCTTGACAGCACCTAAGTTCTCCATGAAGATACGATCCTGGAACAATGATTAAAACGGTTAAAGTAACGCCATTTTCACGATAAGCTTAGTTGGATTTGTTTGTTTAAAGTATTTTCTGTTATATTTAACTTGTAATTTGTTATACTAAAATTTGTCTATGTATCTATGTTACACATGCAAAGAGGTTAAGTTAAAGTATAATACAGAGGTCATAATTTCTAGAAAAATCTTGCAAGAAATTACTAAAAACGGGCAAACTTGGCAATACAAATAAACTACTATTACGAGAACACCCAGCCTTATTAAGGCTGTTCAAATATGCATTTAAAAACACATTTTTGACGTCTTTTAATGACTGTATACACGGACTCTCTATTATATGTTTATATAATAAACTATAAAGTGATCCTAAGCGATAATGATAAAAATTACTTAAAATATTCTGATTACTAAAAAAACCTTTTCTCACCTTGTTAACAACCAAAAACTTGGGAATCGTATCTCCGTTGGGTAATGTGACATCGCCGGCCTCTTTTACGGCGTCGGGTAACACTTTCCTAACTTCCTGTGCCAGTACACCCGTGTCACGCGAAGTGGTCCGTGGGTCCCAGCCCACTAGGCCCGAATGTTCCGCGAACGATGGGTCGTAGTTGAATCTATAAAAGAAAATATATGTATATAGCGAAATGGCATGTAATGCACTGATATTTTACATACAGATCGAAATAAAAAAATGTTTTTTGCCGACCCATGAGTTCCCCCCTTATCTTAAAATAATTTATACATTTTTGAGATGAAGACTATCTAATAATATCTATATGTGCACTATTTTTTTTATTAATTAAAGTAATAGAAAAATTACACCGACTTCAAATACTTAGGTAAATAATTAGCAAACCTATTTTACATGTGTAGAAATGCGTAAAATATATACATATCGGGGAATAGATTATGACGAAAATAGTAATTGCTCAGTAAGTTGTAATTTAGCTGATTATATTTTAGAGATATTTATGGACATAAGCACTTTGAATGTTCTATATCAAATAGAAATGTATTTTTTGAAAAAAGCAAACTCCGCGCGTGGAAACTTCCAGTCAATCACAGTTTTTTGGTTTTCCATTAAACAAACACAAGAGATCGAATAAATGATACTTCACTTACTTAACAACGCGTATGTTCGCAACATTCTTCAACTGTTGCGCAGTGTCCAATTCCACAATATCATGCTTTGCGCGTGCGTCTGACGGATGCACTATATGACCCATCACTTTCAGGTTACCTGAAGATATAGTTTGACTACTATTTACGATAATACTCGTCTTACTTATAGACACACTTTGAAGATTATATTTATAAATATACATTGTTGGAGTACCTACTCATTTCTATTTATTATATTTTTGTCGTTTTCGAAGTTCGATGAGCAGAACATTACTGTTTTGCTAAAGGTATAAAAATGAAAGGTTCTATTAGACATATACATAGACATAACATTTCTACTAACAAAACACACAAAATAACAATAATAAAAAGAATGAGAGAAAACAATTTATTTTTAAAGAACAAGGTATGTTTAAAGTGTGTAATGCGTGTGTGCTGTGGTTGTAAGTGGCTCTGGCTTTACGGAATGTAATAATACTACTACTTAGTAGAAAAAAAAATAGTAAAAGTTAGCAGTCTAAGTAATTAAGTATATTACTGGCATCTAATACGAGTAGGTATGCATTACTTTTGTCCCAAGATTTGATTCTCTTTCCCTCTTTATTCTTCTACTATTTTAACTGGTAAATAATTATTAACATTATCTGACACCTTAGTTTCAGTAACAATAAGTCACATTTATCTTACGAACAAATTAATTTGCTTGACTTTTTACTGGAAGGCTTGCATGAGTGATGCCATGATGATGCATAGCAGAAATTTATGGGCGGTAGTTAGCGTTGAAAATAATCTACCATTAATAACACAGCTCTCGTCCGGTCTGTCCGTGTTAATCCCAACTCGTCCGTTGAAATGCACGCTGTTCTCCGACACTCCTCGCTGCCACCAATTCTCTGAACAGTCAGACTCGAATTGGCCGGGATTTGATGCCTAGAACAATTAAAACAATGGTGCAAAATATTTATAAACAGATAAACAAAAACATTATTGTGTTGATTTTACCTGACATATTATAAAGACTTATTCATACAAATAGTGTTTGGCTCGTTTATTTATACATAACGACACAGGAGAGATAAGGACAAACATCTAATGGGCATTTATTTGGGTTATAATAATTACTTTGCATCATTCACGGAATACAACAAAGTAGAATAATAATACAATTTATTTGCCTCTTTACAATATTGCATTTTACGGGTTTACATGCTGGTGGCTTTAATAGGACTGTAGAAGTCCTGTGGTAACAGGTCACCAACCTTCCAATACCGACAGATAATATACAAAAACATGATTCACATACTATTACTAAAGAAGAATGAATGAAAGATGTAAGAATTAATAGTGTGTGGATTATAATTTTACTTTAAAAATTAATTGAGAAATTTTATTACAAATCCTTTGGCATGCTATATTAGTAACCCACTTCCTCGCAACTTTTGCATGCTATATTTTTGCTGGATTTGACTTGTTTGAAAGGGTTGGCATATCATCATACCTATATACATACATGATTCACATTGAACTAAGATTCACAAAGGTTAAACTCACCCGTACAATAATCCTGTCACTCGCATGAGCAGCCACAATATATTCACTGGTAGCCGTGTGAGCCTTGAGGGCTACAACCAGCTGGAAGTGCCTCTGGTCAGGGTTGGGACGACCCTTCTTCCGCATATTGTTGTTCGTCGTTTCCGCAAAATGCAGTCGACCAACAGTTATTTTAGAGCCTTCACGACGGAGTTCCACACTAGAAATAAATGTTACAATTTGTCAAAAAATTAATTTTACTTTTGAAATATAATTAATATAATTATTTTTACCTAATTTTAGGTTATTATTATTTATTTAAACCTAATGGTTTATTTAACTGATCAATTCGGGGCGAACCGAAAAAAGATGGATAGATGGAAGATGTGGTTTTGAAGGAGAAAGTTGCGAATACCATGAACTGCAAAAAGAACCAATAAGTCCATTCTAAACCAACTTTCTTTTTCTTTCAATAAAGTTCACAAAAAAGAGTGCGACTTTACATGAATTACAATCTAGCCTATAGGTACAATAATTATGGCTAATAAGTAATATTATGTTGACTTAATTTTCGACAATACTAGTGAATAGCTTTATGGTAATGTTCATTAACAGTCTTAGTGTTCTATAAAGTTTTGACACTATGTTCGTGTGTCCGAGATACCGCGCTTGCACTTATATTCACTACACTAGGTTTATTAACTCAAAAGGTTTGGTTCTCTTTTAAGCTGGTAATGGTAGGGAGGAGTGATGGTAGAAGAAGTCTGAGGTCCCGTTGGTCTGACCAAATTGAGACAATTATGGGTCTTAACATCCCTAAAGCACTAAGACAAGCTGAGGATAGAGTGGTGTGGAGACAGCAACTGGATGTATTGGTTAGGGCTTTTCAAAACAGGCACGACCTTTAGTAATGAATACTACGAAGAAGAGAAGAATTACCGGAAATATTGAAGAATCCTTATAAAATAGTATTACTGGCAATAAGTAGAAAGGACTTTTAAAAGTAGTGGCACTTATAAAATTAAGTAAAATATTACGCAAAAATGTGCTTAAACTATGAATGAAGTAATCATAATGCATTTGTAATTTTCGCGCTAGTTACATTTATCGATACCTTATCTAAATCTAACTAGCTAAATACGGTATCAAGTATCAAGCCATCAGGCCAGACAATAAGCTAGTGAAAATACTCACGGGACGGGATGAAATGGCTTCTTTGTTCTGTCGGATTGACTCTGTTCTATCCGCACTTCTTGACTTGGATCTTCAGCCTAGGAATGCAAAAGTATGTTATTAAAGGACTTTAGGATATATAGAAAATATAAAGTAGGTACTCAATTTTCCAAAAACTTTATTTTTTAGAAATTTTATACCATTTATTTATTTATTTATTAAAGTTCACATATAAAACCTAACATAACATAAAAAAAAATTTATTTATCTACTTCTTAATAATTATTATTAATTTACTTTTAATTTAATTTTATTTACTTCACACCATTACAGACTTCATAACTTACACTGCTAACTTTTACTAATAATATTATTTTTATTTTTTATACTAAGTATTATTACATTCCTTTTCTTTCTTTTTTTTGCGACTGAGGCGCTGTGGTCTCTGGCAGAATAACCAGCGCTCTGGAGCATATTGCTGAGCCAGGGCCTATTACAACCACAGCACACGCATTATACACTTGAAGCGAACCGAATGGGAAAAGGGATTTTTATTTATATCTCTCATTATATTTTTTTCTTTGATTATTGTTATTTTGTGTGTATATGTTTTTGTTAGTAAGAAATGTTTTGTCTATGTTTATATAATGCTATCTATATCTACAGTATTTGTTAGAAGCTATCTTTTCTAAAATACATGACAATTATGATGTTAAAAATGTTACATAATATATACAAATAAGCAAACAGCGGATTAGGTATCAGATAGGCGCTTAACTTTGCTTTTTATATTTAATTAAGAAAAACAAACTGTTTATTTACTAAAACAATTCATTCAGCTGCTTTGCATATAATTAAATATTACCTTGACTCCATAAAAATGTAAACAAAAGCTGTTAATCTTCTTATATCCGTCCACAGTCTTCGTATACTGCGGGTCGCCTGACACTTGCATCTGGCATGTGACCTGGAAGTGGTTCTTCTTCTGGCAGACGAAGGCTTCGTCTATTTGGGAATAGTTAAAGCCTTTGTCGGCACCCACTATGTAGGACGGGGGCAAGCTGTGGGATCAATATACCATATTTTTAAATAAAAAACATAGATTTCTTTTAAACAATGTAATAGACACATACACATATATCTTGTTTGTGGACAATACTTACATTGGCTTCAAATTACTATCAAACAGAGCGTGCCACGAGGCCTGTTGGAAGTGGCTGAAGCGTATACTCTGCTGTGGAACATCATCACCAGCCTCTGAACCGTCTACTGAAGGTGGGGGACGGACTATGTTTTCCGGGGAGAGGGCCGCTACAAGAAATATTATTCACGTTTAAACTGACGATGGATGCTATATACAGGGATTATTTATTATTTATTTATTTAGTAAGCAACGCATTAAACATATATAAATACGATTTTCTGATTAGCACTTTCTTGTTAATATAAAACACGGGGCAAACGGGCAGGTCACCTAATGTTAAGTGATTCTGCCGCCCATAGATTACATTGTGTCTATGGGCTCGCAAATGCGTTGCCAGCCTTTTAAGAACTGGTACGCTATTTTCTTGAAGGACTCCACTGGCGGAGGCCAGTACGAACATAGGTTTTACTTTTTAGTGTTGTTTAGAATTCCAGCTTTTCATGGGCCCTTTTCTATATAATTTTTCATAATTAATCCGTTTCTTATGCACATCTCGCGGCCTAACATTTAAATGGCTTTTCCTTAAACGAGTGCATAAAACAAGTCCTCAGTGAGTAACTTTAATATAAACTTTTTCCTTATTAATAAAACAAGTTAGTTTCTCATTGCATTCATCCGTTTCATCAATACAGCGTAAACAATATCAGAAAGAGAAGAAAACCTGACATAAAACATTCGTTTTAACTTATGAAGATCACCTGGTTCACATTTAACATCCTGCGAAAGTTTCCTCTTCTTCGGTTCTTGCAGGTTGGTGTACACTGGTGTGACTTCATGGCCTAATGACACGAGCTGTGTCGTCATCAGACCCGGTTCTATATCCGGCATGTCTACTCGCATTTGGCTGTACCTAGAAGAGAATATATCAATTAGGAACGTCATTGAAAAAGCAGGGAATAGTTCGTATTGAGGGAATGTCATTAAACAACTTCTCTCTTTGCCTCATCTGCAACTGTACAATGCCAGGTTTGCTTCCGCTGTCCTTGCAGGTTCCAATCAAGCGCCTGCTTGGAGATATAATTGGAATCTCTTCGGTTGATATGGCATGGCTAGTCGGCAGCGTTTCCAAAGTTTCTCGTTACAGATCAGACCCTTAGATACCCAGAATACGGCGAAGATAGAGATTTCAAGTCTTCTATACATGTGCAGGAACGATAAATCTATTGATATACAGTCAGGGTTTGCAAGCCGGAGCTCAGGATTGAGAATCGCAAGCTTAAACCACTGGGCAAGAAAATGTATCTAATTGACGAATCACGTTAAACTTACCTGTTCTGATACACCGGCTCCAATCCAAGCTCATGTCTGACGCTTCTCAGGCCTAAGTCTGACTCCTGCATCACAACTACATCATTTCTTAGAACATCCTGCTCTATATTGTCTTTTATTTCATCGTATATGTACTCTTCGTTTTGGAGGACCTGGGATAAGTTAAGTTTAAAAACGTCAGTAAGAAACTATTGCTAGATTCATGTGTTATTTTAGATGGCAGAATGTTTTGTATAAAACAGAGGTCAAACGGGCAGGAAATAACCTTATGTTAAGTGATACATGGAAACTCACACTGCCAGAAGGCTGTTTATTGTTTAAGATCCTAAGCCGAATTGGTTCGCAAATACTTCTGTGATTAGCTGGTTCCGCATAGCGGTGGTGCGCGGCTAGAACTGACATAAAAAACGCTCTGGTTCCTTCAAGAAAAGAGCAATGTACTGACGAGCTCTCTGGTACTGAGAGTGTCCATGGGTGGCGGTATCAAACACCAGGTTTCCTGCCCGTTTACCTCCTGTTCTTTAAAAAAAGTGTCGAGGTGATACGGGTGGAATTTCGTATTCTGCCTCGACGTCAGAAGATATAAAATCGTATAATTAGTTTTTTGATATAAGCGATAAGCTTTTAGTGTTTAGATTGCAACAAGGATATATTTAATAGGTATTTGGCGCTTTATGTACTGTTTACGAATAATATCGCTTAATTGTATTTGTGGATTTGATAAACGTTGGTTTCTGTTTTACCTCATGAATGTTAAGATGCTCAGGCAGTAGCATATAATCTGGAGCCAGTATCGTCTGGGAGACCGCAATACTATGTGAGACATGTGTGTCTGGACTATAGGGGTTCTCTGAACCCGAGTCTGGTGGACTATCAGGCAATTGGTGCCCGCTGAAACACAATCAAACATTTGATAAAGAATTTCATAGCTATTGAGTGTTCCCTTAAATTTGGCACAAGAAACAAAAGAAAATCAATGATCGTCATACATTGTTAAAGTTTTGAAACTACAGACAAATAACTTTCAATAAATATTTTTTGTTTATATGTATATAATTTCCTATGTTACATGTATACACCCACTTTACGCGTATTCGTATACACTGACATCGCTTACATATCGTGTATTAATTTTGCAATTACTAAAGAGTTATACTACGTATAGTTAAACTATTAGATACTTCGAACGGACTTTTAAAATTATTCCTTGAGCCAGATTAGCTAAGAACACTCTCAAGCATCTCTTAATAAAATCAAAATGCCTACATTCATTATGGATCTCCGACGTCATCAATGCAGTCTACAGAGAAGAAGCAGATACAGATCTCTTCTACGGTATAGATAACTAAGATGTGATGGGCAATTTTTTACTAAAACTGATTTTGCTGTAGCTCTTTGCCATCTATACATAGTCTTGTGGTTAGTTTGTCTGTAGATCATTGTCCCAGGTTCAAATCCTATAGTTCAAAGTTAGTCACATGACGGTGTTTGCATACAACGACGTATGCCATTGCGCAGATTATCGAGCGTGATATCCAGACACATGCGCAGAATCAATAAAAACTATCATGGCTAAATCGGCATTATTTGATATCTAGTCAGTAATCTCTAATATGTGACTTATAAGTCGACACCGAACATGCGTGCGTTCGAACTAATACAAATTCACACTTCACACAGTTAACTTTCTTTGTACGTAAAATATCGTAAGAAAACATGTATTAGACATGTCACAGAAGGAAGTTGATAAGAATGATCAAGATGGAGAAGCCTGGAGCTTATTAAAGTGTATTAAACGGGATCTTACCCGATTCGGCGTGCATCCAGAGGCTGCGGCGCGTAGCAGTTTTCGCTAACCGGCGCCATGTAAGCCTCCAACTCGTCTATCAGACCTGGACCTGAAAAGTATACTTGTTAATAAGACATTCGACAAACGTTACTTTCAGTTAAATATTTTGTCACGTTCATATGGAAATATGTGATAAGGACAGAATATTCAATAGCTATTTAGTGATTAAGTTTTGTATTAGATACAGGCTTGTAATGAATTTATTTAAATTACAATACAATACATAAGATTACAAAGACAACATGGATGGAATCACCCCGCAAAAGAAGAGTGGCCAGGCCAAAAGTGGGCTGATGACTTAATAGAAATAGCAGGAGAAGACTGGGAGAATATTGGCAAAGATAGAGTCATAGTAAGGGTTGGAGGAGGCTTTACCAAAGAGGGGTCCATGTCCACAGGCGACTCACATTTTACTACCAACATTCAACAATAATAATAATATAAGCCTTTATTCAGACAGAAATTTTACATAATTTTAATCTTAAAGTGTCTCTAGTGAAACCCATCCCAACTTTGGCAAAGGCCTCCTACATTTCTTTCCACTCTGCTCTGTTCTGAGCTTTACTTGTCCATATTTTCCCAGTTACGGTTTTTATTTCGTCTTCCCATCTTCGAAACTGTCTACCTCGTTTTCTTTTCTTATTTCTTGGGTACCAATATATGATGTGCTACACCAAGTGGAACAAAAAGACTACCAACATTTAGCTATAAGTAAATACTAACAACATTTGAAATGTAAATTAAGGATATGAAAATAAAAAAAGACTTTATTATTACGTTACATAACATAAACAAATTAAGCCGCTAACATATTTAGAATGTGCAACACACGGCGAACAAAATAATGATATATATATTTAGTCCCATTAGCGCATTCAACCAAGGAAATACCAGGAATTCTAATTGAGACATGACACTTAATAATTTCTTTTTGGCTAGTCCATTCGTTGAGGCTATAGGATTCACAACAACCGTACGCGGTAAAAAATACCGAAATAGATTAAATTTGAAATCCACTTTCAATTTTAGCGTGCTTTAGAATGCATTAAATTTACAATAATTAATCACATTTCCGCCACATTACGCGTTGTCATATTCCAATAGGACAGGTCGATTTATGTTCTTCCTCAAAAAGCTGTTGCTAGGGGATCAAGCTAATACAACCACTATTTAAGCCTTGACTTGTTTAAGCTGTCGCGGAATATGCTTCAAAGGAGTATTAATAATATCCAAAGCGCTAAATCACCTGCATCATGAGCACACCCCACATATACACCCTCGCGTACATACCCTCACACACCATCACACAACACATGTGAATTAGGTATCACTTTGTTAAATGTGTTTAATAATTTTAATTTATTTTTTCCTTTCGTAAATGTTTGAACTTTTTATATATATTCCATCTTTGGCTATATCATTAGTATAATTGATTTTTGTTATATATAATTTCTGTTAGCTGGATTAAGAAATAAATAAACAAATTATTGATTTTAGAACTATGCAGCTTTAAATAAAAAACAAATAGTAGGTACAAATTATGACTAGTACTTTTTAAGAATAACGATAATTGTCTACCTATAATTTACGCGAATATCAGACATTTAAAACAAAATAAGGATTATTTCTCAAAATGTTAAGACCCGAACAGGTAAATTTAAATATGTTGACCAAATTAACTTTTTTTAAACCAGAGGGCAAACGGGCAGAAGGCTTACCTGATGTTGAGTGATACCGCCGCCCATGGACATTCTCAATGCCTTTTAAGAATTGGAACGCTCTTTCCTTATAGCCTAAGTCGAATTGGTTGGTGAATGGTTGGAATGTAAAACCATAACTAACAATCCTTTCTCTAATTTTATATGACAGACGACAGTCAAAATTAACGAAAATTGTCAAATGGATTAACCAGCCATGACCTAATTAAACCAGACCTGTCTTTGTGTGTAAAACTGTAATTTCCAAAAATCACTAGAAAACTGTCTTTCACTTTACGTCTGTTTGTCACAAGTAACACACGCACTGTGTTACATGTTGCATTGCGTCACGCCTAACCAAGTGTGAAGAAAATGCTGTCGAGCAAAATTAATTTGGATGTTTTACGAACAGACAAAAACTACTTTTGTCACGGCTTTGGTATGCGATGCTACTTGTGTGGACACGTTAGCCCCGTCTCAGCTCCCTCAGACAAGCAAAAATGCTGGGGCAGCCGCAGAGCAGGCGGAAAATAATAAACGGCTCAAATATATATAAGAATCTTTCCGCCAACTTCGATTTTGTTCCCTTTAGAGACTCTTGGCCCGGGGTTCAAGTGCCTCGTGCTAAATAAATTTTTTAGTTGTTCTATAGTAGGTACCTATTTACCGAGCTGGTGCTTTCCACGCTCAAACAATAAGTATCGCAATACAGCAAGGAAATGCTACCAGCGTTAAAGGTACACTGCCACAGGGACCAAACTTTTTAAATTTGCTTTAATTTTCTATTTATTAATTTTTTATTTTAATTAATATTATTACTATGTAGGTTTTGTTAAATGCTAAAAACCGTACTCCTGCTAAACAAGTATTTTAGCTATATATATAATTAATGTTTGGATATCCCAGGACATCATCGTGGTCCATGATCTTCGTCTGTTTGATATAAATTGTGCTTTGTGAAAAATCAATAACATCCCCAAATGTCTTGGATATACTTACTATTAATATACTTGTATTATTTGTAGCACCAAAATCATTTTTTTCTGTTATAAATAAAATAGTATATAAATCGTTACTTTATACATAATTGTTTCCTTATGTAACTTCATCGCCTTGATTTCTCAAGGATCTCGTGACGGATGGAATAACCTTGAAATTTTAATTAATTATTATCAGATAAGAAATAGTTTTATAAACCGACGGTCTTACTAATAAAAAATCACTATACATGTTTTATAACAAGGTGATAGTTATTCAGTGAATAGAGCTTGTACAGGGCATAAACACCTCTTTGACCAATAATCGATGTGTATTGGTTGAATAACTAAACGACCCTTATGTATTGTTACCCTGGCAACCCGCCGTGTTTGTTTGACGTTTGATTTAATAATTCTGATGACAACTCATAATTCTAATGTAAGTTGTATTTATTTTGTCAACCAAAACAATTATATATACATTTACTTAATATACTAATAACATTTTATTATTTGCAGCTAATAGAAACTCTAAAACCTCAGACAAAGAGGACTAGAATTTTACATAAAAAGCCGCGTTCTGCAGTACAAAATTTGGGAGAGGTTAGTATCAATGTGATAAAGAAAAGGACTATTTCATTAAAAGCCCTCAACGATCATACTTAAATTTTTTGGCATCTCAAATAGTGGAAAGTGCCAAACTCCGCAACACGGCAGTGTTCTAGTGTTTGCAGGAAGAGCACGAAACAAAACTAAGGCAGACACAGAGACTGAAACACAGAGGCTGAAACACATGAGCTCAAACAGAAGCAACTTGCCGAAGCTCACGAATGGGCTAGACAGGAGCATCTTCTAAGGCTCAAATCATTACAGCAGCAATTAAATGAATAATTATATACTTATAAAAAAAATAAAACCCCTGTTTTAAATGAAATATAACTTTTTATTTATTTCACGTCCTTAACTATCCACACCTATGTAAATAAAACAGTCTTACAAATATGTTTCAATAAAGGCAGCTCTAGCAGCTTGTCCAGCCTGATTGCTTGGGGGCGTCTAGGTTGGCCTTGGTTCTTCTGGAGCATTCTCAGTGTCATCATACATAACATTCAGGTCTTCTTTCATATCAAAAGCAATATTGTGGAGAATTGCCAGTGCTACTATATATAATTTGGCATTTTCTAATGACACTGTGAAGCCATGAAGAAGACACCTAAATCGAAAACCCTCCACCTCTATTACTCTTTTCGACATCAGCTCGCACTATGTCACAGATCTTCATTACATACTTCTTTGAAAAGCGGTATTTTGTTTTGAAATCGCCATCCGAAAGTAATAACGGATTGCACCGAGTTTGGTATGTTTTGACTTTCCTTGGAGGCAGCAAATCTTCAATCGTATGTATTAGCTGCATATCAATATTATCTAAATCTTCCATTTGATCTATAAAATCCATTTTCAACAAACACAAATACCTACTAACTTAAATCTTTCCTTGAACTAAACAGTCAAAAAATGCTATCAAACGCGATATCAGATCAAATGACGCAATTTTTGTCTTATACACCCGTTAAACTAGGCCTCTGCGTTGTATAAGCATTGTACAAGTCTTCATACAAACCAGACACTTGTTATAACAGCCGTATACATCAAACTTGTCAATTCAGGAATTATTAGTAACATTTTTCTTATAACAGGCTTATACGATGTGCATAAATCTTTATTAGTAAGACCGCGATAATTTAATAACTGCTCCGTAAGTCCGTCCGTATCTAGTTTTAATTTAAACTATAAAATCACAAAAAGACGCCGAGATAAAATAGGACATTTTAAAAGTTTTCTCTTTAATCTTTTTCACAGCAACATAACAATAAGATAAAGAATCCGAGTGAAACGGGGTGAATGGCTGAAACTGAATTCACTTGCACTGATCTCGTGACGTCATAATTATCTCGAATACGGTGGATAAGCGTATAATTAGATTCAAAGAAGTATAAGAAATATGAAATAATACTAACTACAATTTACAATTATTCCGTGGTACATGGTGCATGTTTAGTGTTACAACTAATCAAACAGAAGTCTTTTAAGACATTAAATAAGTGTGAATGTGTGAGTGTGTAAATGCGCGTATTTGAGATTGCAGCTGAGAGTTGTACGCTGTCTGTTAGTATTTGGCACTTCAGAGTCATGCCAAGATACGTAGTAGAGCCTGTGTAGATTCGAAATCAATTCGAGATTTGTGAGTTTGTATCTGGATAGTTTGAATATCTCAGTATCCATAGATTGGGAAATTTTATTATAAAGGATGAATTACGGCAAGTACGCAAGTTGCGGAAAGTATTTGAGGGAGAGCAACTTTTAAATAGCCTGTCTGCGTTGACAAGTGACAACTGACAACGCAGTTGGCGCCTTTAAGAGACGTTTGGCGTGCTCTGACTGACAATAAACTATCGATTTTGTTAAATTACTTCTATTTATTATTTATTGTTGTTTTTTTTGTTTTCATTTTTGGATTGTGTCTATTAAGCAATTTGTAAATGCTGACTTCTGTTTCTTCCCTGCTGTTGTACTTTTAGTATGTTTTCTCATGTAAGTGAATGTTCTAATGTTCTTAACGATAAATAAATATCTTACACCGTATTAATAAAAAAAAATCAGCCATCAATTTATCTATATGGAACCAGCTGTCCACTGAAGTACCTAATTCCGAACAATTCGACTTAGCGTCCTTCAATAAAAGACCTTACCAATTCTTAAAAAGCCGGCAACGCACTTGCGGGCCTTCTGGCAATGTGAGTGTCCATGGGCGGCGGTATCACTTACTATTAGATGATTTGCCACTTGCCGGTTTGCCTCATATTACAAAAAAAAGCAGTCTAATTGCACTTCTTTAACTATATTAGTTTTCATCTCTTTCTGTCAGATTGTGATTACTCTATGATGACAAGTGACTGATGAATACTATAATTAAAACTGTGTAGACTGATCTAACTTTATTATTTGTTAAGGTTTAAACAAAAAGTCATCTGTAAGTGAGCTCAGCTCAGCTTGATTGAAACAACAATTGACACTTCCACCATTTGGAAAAATCTCGGTATTGCATGTATAAGTTTTAGACTCACAACTCTGAAGTTGTACACTCGAAACCAGCCAATTTACCAATTTCTAGTGCGCAATTAACACTTGCTCCGTGCTCGTAGGAGAAAAACGTAAGCCCTCCAAAACTCCAGATTCAGAAATCGAAAATAATTGCTCTATAGTCTATACGCATAAATGTCTGTCCCATGCCCTGATTGGGGGCCTTACAGGACATGATACATCGTATAAATACACAATTCACGTATCCACCTGTTTCACGCATGACCAGCACGGGTTCCCATAAACACGACAAATTAGCGATAACATTAAAGGGCGCGTGTGTGCGCTGATCCGAATGATTTTGGTAATAACACAGGTGGCCAAGGGTAAGTCACCACCTTTCTAATTTAAAAATATAATCCACGAGCCGTTTACATTTTTAAGAATTTAAAACACATTTTAGTAAGGAAATCTTTAATTCATTATTTTAATAGAGGTTTACAAAGAGAGTAGCAGAAGTAGTGATGGTGATCGCTGCGTAATTGTTAATGTTTTATTTTTATCAGAATTATATCAGTAAATGACATTGACACTGACAAGAGATACACGACAGATGATGATGGTTTAAAAAAAAAATGTAGCGGCGGAACACAAATTGTTCACAATTTATCTGTCTTTCTCAATACTTTAAAATAACTACTTCAATTAATTACTTGAATTCTTTTTTTTTTTTTTTTTTTTTTTATGTAATAGGAGGCAAACGGGCAGGAGGCTCACCTGATGTTAAGACACCGCCGCCCATGGACACTCACAATGCCAGAAGGCTCGCAAGTGCGTTGCCGGCCTTTCAAAAATTGGTACGCTCTTTTCTTGAAGGACCCTAAGTCGAATTGGTTCGGAAATACTTCTGTGGGCAGCTGGTTCCACATAGTGGTGGTGCGCGGCAAAAACTGCCTTAGAAAACGCTCTGTTGTGGAACGACGGACGTCGAGGTGATACGGATGGTATTTTGTATTTTGCCTTGACGTCCGTTGATGAAACTCAGCTGCAGGTATTAGACCGAACAACTCCTCTGAACACTCTCCATGGTAAATGCGGTAGAAGATGCAGAGAGATCCCACATCTCTACGCAACGCCAAGGGATCAAGCCGCACGGAAAGTGACTGGTCGTCGACGATTCGAACCGCTCTTCGTTGAATACGGTCAAGTGGAAGGAGCTGGTACTGGGGAGCTCCGCCCAGAGGTGAGAGCAGTACTCCATATGGGGCCGAATTTGCGCTTTATATAGTTGCAAGCGGTGGCCCGGAGTGAAGTACCGTCTCGCCTTGCTGAGCACACCAAGCTTTTTGGAGGCTAATTTAGCCTTTCCTTCCAGATGACCGCGAAACTGAACGTTATTCGATATGTCAACGCCCAGTATTCCGATGCTAGCTGAGGCTTTAAGGAGAGTGTCTTCAAAGAGGGGAGTAGCGACAAAGGGAGTTTTTTAGCGGAAAACGCGCAAACTTGTGTCTTCTTGGGGTTAAATTGGACTAGATTTAGTCTACCCCAGTCCGAGACTCCACGTAGAAGAGTTTCGACTTCAGACACAAGTTTGTTCCGGTACTCATCGACAACAGCCCGAGAAATACCTGCCCGGCCAGTGTAAAAAGTATCCCCAGTGCTGTCGTCCGCATAGCAATGAATGTTGCTAAGCTGCAACATATCATTGATATGCAGAATAAACAGGGTCGGGGATAGGACACAGCCTTGTGGGACACCAGCATTCACAGGTTTCAGGTCGGAGCATGCTCCGTCGATGACGACTTTGATGCTCCGATCAGCGAGAAAGCTGGAAATCCAGTTGCATAATTTCTCAGGGAGCCCATAGGCTGGAAGCTTCGAGAGCAGTGCTCTGTGCCACACCCGATCGAAGGCTTTCGCTATGTCCAAACTTACCGCCAGCGCCTCCCCCTTGGACTCAATTGCCTCTGCCCACCTATGTGTAAGGTATACAAGGAGGTCACCAGCTGAGCGACCACGACGAAAGCCGTACTGAGAATCGCTAATCAGCTGGTGGCCCTCTAGATACCTCAGGAGCTGGCTGTTAATAATGGTTTCCATTATTTTGGAGAACAAGGAGGTTATAGCTATTGGGCGATAGTTGGACGGATCAGAGCGATCGCCTTTTTTAGGGATCGGATGTATCGAAGCGATCTTCCAGCACTTCGGAACAGTGCCGAGCGTGTAAAGGTACCGGAAAAGGCGCGTTAGAACAGGAGCCAACTCAGGAGCACAAGTACGCAGCACAATTGGAGGGATGCCATCGGGCCCGCTCGACTTATGGATGTCCAAGGAAGACAAAGCTTTACGGATAGCACGTTGCCGGAATATAACTTCGGGCATCGTAGTATCACACCGCAATAATGTCGGTGGTTCATTCCCTTGATCATCCAAAGTGGAGTTCGACGCAAAGAGACAGCCTAGAAGATCGGCCTTCTCTTTCGCGGTATGGGCCAGTGAGTCATCCTCCCTATGCAGTGGTGGAATTGAGGGCTGACAGAAATTCCCTTGGACAGCTTTGGCAAGAGACCAGAAGGCTCGAGTTCCCGAAGGGAGGTGGGCCAATTTTTCACCAAATCTGGCAATGTGCTTTGACTTTGCTTTAGTGATTTCTCGCTTGAAGGACCTGGAGGCTGAATTGTATGCTTTTTTACGTTCGCCGATAGTCACATCACAGGATGTCACCGCTTCTGCCCAGGCTTTAAAGCATTCACGCTTACGGCGCAAAGCCGCTTTGCAAGAACGCCTAAACCAAGGCTGGGACTTGCCACCGACCGGCACCGCAGAGAATGGAATAAAAAGTTCCATACCCTGCAGGACCACCTCGGCGACAGAGTCAGCGACGGCATCTGGAGTACTCGACGAAAAGCAAATGGGCCCCCAAGGGTAGGACGCAAAAAGACCGCATCCCATCCCAATCTGCTGACTTATAGTGCCACACGCGGCGACAGCCCGTGAACCTAGGCCGAAGAGGGCGCGTGAACGGCACAATGCTCCGGACCACACAATGATCTGATGATCCCAATGGCGGTTCAACAGAGACTTGGTAGTTCTCCGGATGTGAAGTCAGCAGAAGGTCCAACAAAGAGGGTTTATGACCATCCACATCTGGTATTCGCGTAATCGCAGGGACCATTTGCGTCAAGTCGTAAGCCAAAGCAAAGTCGTGAAAGGATCTTCCCGCATGATCGGTGGTTTCTGAGCCGAGCCAATCGGCATGGTGGGCGTTAAAATCGCCAAGTATCACGATTTCAGCGGTAGGAACCCTTTCGAGCAGGGAATCTGTAGCCATTTGGATGTGCTCAATGAGTCGGTCAGTTTCGGTATTTCCGCTATGGGACCTATACAGGCATGCGTAGAATCGCGGATGGTCATCGCAGTCTACGCGCAGCCAGAGGTTAGATAGGTCCCTTCCTTCAAGCGTCCCGAGGCGACGAGAACAGATATCCTCTCTGACGTACACGCAAACTCCCGCCCGCGGCACAAATGAATGTTCCAATTTGTACCCCGGGTAGGAGAGGTAGGAAGTATCAGCCGGGGGGGATATCTGAGTCTCGGTAAGAAAGAGCAAGGCCGGCTTCGCAGTCTCTAAGTGGTAGTGGACAGCGTTGATGTTGGAGTGGAGCCCCCTAACATTTGTGAAGTCCACGGCGAGTGTGGACGGGGGTGCCTTAGTTGAATTGCTCCGTTTGCCCCGAGAACGATTAATGTTTTTTTTACCGAGCGCAGAATTGCCCCCCAGAATACGAAGGGCAGCCTGTGCGTCCGCCACCGGGTGCTGAGTGTCCCGGTGTTGGACGCTCAGAGGGGGATTCTCCACCGCGTTCGCGTGTGGTACCCCCTGGGGTAGATTCTGTTTGTTCTGCACCTTCATATTTCATATGGGGGGATGGGCTCCGGGAGTCTCCCTCACCGTACGAAACGCGAGTACAATAAGGCGAACCTATTGCCTCACTTCACGCCGGTTTTCTGAGAGACAGTGGTACTGCCCCGGTCGTGCCTGCCCATTTGGCTGAAGCCCGAAGGCAACAGCATGGCACTCCCACTAGGAAGGGGTTGACTGATTGCGCTGATGAAATAACCTCTGTCACAGGTTATTTCACCAGTGGGCGATAGGGTCGTCACGTCCCGACGCCAACAAAATTCATTTCATTAAATGAATTCTAAATGTAATGTTGTAAAAATTATTATTATTCTGCATAAAGACGATCAGATCTTTCGATCATGCACGACATGGCTTTGCGTTTAAACGAAAAAGGCATTTCTATGCATAATAATCATAATTACATATATAATTTATAACCACGTGTTTTCTACATCCGATTATTTCAAGGAAATATGAATGGATATTATATCTTTTAATTACGCGTAAGCATACCGGCTGGAAATGTTTTATCATCAGAAGAATGAAAATCAATAAAAATATCAATTGTACTTTAAAAGCAGCAATCGATAAAGTACCAGTGATACAATTTGTTTAATAAGAATGGTGTATTATAGCCTGGCAAGTTTCGAAATATACATGATTAACGAAAAATTCAACAACAAATTTATATCTGCCTTGAAGTAAATTTTTAAAGGCTTTTAGTAAATATTATATGTGTGAAATATATATACGCAACAAAGTGTATTAGTTTTTTATCATATTTTCTGTTTTATTTGTGATGTTGTTTTTTTTTTTTTTTTTTTCCTCCATTCTTTTTTCCTCCTAAGCCGCAGTTCTTTTTTCAAACTGTAAATCTCTCCTTTCAAATGAACCCAGTATTTCTAGATAAATAAACCTTATACAACTCAGTCTATAGACAACTTACAAACATGGTTTACAAGTTGTGCTAAAGTGTTTCTTGAATAATTATTTCTCATGAAAAAATAGTTATATTTTACTTGTTATTGCCATTAACGCTTAACTAAACGTAAAATACGCAATATTTAATTATTATCACTATATCAAATTAGAGGTTTTTTACTAACTGAATTTAACAGGAAAACTCTTTTAAAATACTATATACATAATTGATAAGGCCAAAAAACAATTAATTCATTCATATCAATTGAACTAAAACTGAATGGATAGGGATTGAGTATAGAAAGCGGCTGGGAAACATTTGATGTCTAGAGGATGAAATTGTATCATCTAATGATGCAATTTCATCATCTACGAATTTTAATAAAGTATTTATTTTTTATATAATTACTAATAAGTCGTATTCAAACGACTTATGGCTGTTAAATCGTTACTTCGTTCTGTTGATATGACCGAAACATATACGAGTAGTTAGTTATATAGGTTTATATTTGCTTTAATTTTTCTTTTTTTTTGAAAGAAATCAACTTAACCGTAGCTCACACACTGTTTGACTGTATGTTCATGATTTTTTTTTTATAGAGAATAATGTAATGTACATAGTATTGTCTTTTATTGACATAACCTTTACACATTTAAAGAAAAATTTTAACCGGATTAAAGTTATGTATTATTATAAATTTACAATTATTTAACATAATTTTAAATTTATCCGACGTTTCGCGTGCTTTACAGCGTGCGTGGTCACGGTGACCGACGGTGTTAAATAATACATAACTTTAATCCGGTTAAAAAGTTTTTCTTTAAAAGAGAATATTGTAATTAATCTTTAGTTGTAATATTTGTAAATATGTGAGCAACATGTATCTACATAAAAATTTAGTTATCTGCTGCATTGATTTTTATAACACCATGCGCCTATTTTATTTTAGTACAGTAGTTTTTTCTGGGTCTTCAGATATAATAATCAAATAAATGTATTGTAAAAACTATTTAAAAGCGTAAGTATGGAGTTATTTGCCCATTCATATGAAACTACCTTTTGGAAGGGGCATCTAGTCTGTTATTTTTATTTTTAACTTGTATTTTTTTTTTCCAAAAAATCCCTTTTTTAAGGTTTTTTAAAAAAAAAAAATTTTTTTTTTTATTTCCTGAAAATCGAATCTCAGTAACTACTGTGCGCTACTGAGGCACTTTTGAACATTGTTTTATTAGTTAATTATGAAGGTGGAATCTAATCTATCAAACAGTGCCACTTACAGTACATAAAACAAGTTATTTCGCTCCATTAGCAATGCTTACTAGAGCATTCGACACTGCAATGTTATTCCTAATAATACATAATATTTTCCAATTTGACATATAGGGACTTCTCCGTATGGCTAACAGTGTCAATGTAATTGTACAATTAAGTAATATTGACAAATTACTAGAGTCTGTTCTCTATTGACGCCACAGCAAGGTAACAGAATAGTACCTACCCAAGGCAGGGAAAGAGAAAACAGCGCCGCACTGGTATACTGAAACTTCTGGTCTTCTGGCCAGATTTCTGTATGTGTTTCTTGATAATTAATCTTCTTCTTAATTAGTAAGAAGGTGGTCAACCTTCTGTCAGGCATAGACCGATCGCTTTTGTAGGTCTAAAGCATTTTGTCACCGTATGAGCACAAATGTACAGAGGAAATAACTTTCAATGCACAAACATGAACTTATTACGAAACTCACAAAACACGACGTTTCATGCGATAATTAATAGTAACATTACCTAACTGTAATACCATAATGTCGAGTTATAAGTAGCTGAATTCGCCTGTATAATCTTGAAATATTAATGACTTTAAAAACCTAAAGCATTAAATACCTTGATTTCTTCCCGATGGCCTAGGCCGTGTAGTTTCTCTATTCTCGTCCTCCATATGCCAAGAATATTCCATTTTAAACTCACATTAAAACATATTTTATGTCACATCTAAGACGCAGACACAAACACACATTGCAAATTCAAGTTTTCAATTAATCAATTAAATTATTGTTGATAATTAAATTACTCTAATCTTAATGTTAACCGTAACTAACAATTATTAAAATGCTAAATTAACAATTAATAAATTGATAGTGAAAAAATTAATGACACAAAAAATGCCAATGCAGACAAAAAACAACTTCAATTTTCGAATCTGTTTGCTCAATACGTCCAAAGACAAGATAAACTTGAAACGCACTGATCAAACAACCCCTGCGCGAAAGAGATATCATGTGTATTAGGGTGTAGGAGGGAAAAAGACATCCATATTTACTATCATTCGGTTTCAGCGGCGAATGCGGTTTTGAGGGAAATATTGACCAATAGGGGTTGGATTTATATGTAGATGCTCTTTATACAAAAACCAGATGTATTTTAAAGCAATAGAGTCGATATTAGTCTGAGGATTTATTTTAGGGTGTTTTGTATGGGGTAAATGAAATCAGTGATTAGCCGTTTAGCGTTTAGTAATCTATTTACTTTATTAAATATAGGGTCAGATTCTATGTTTATCTATCCATCTATTGAACATCGTAAGGCCAAAATGTACATTTACATGAAACTAAATTGCACGAGTTTTCAAAATTTCTTGCCGAACTAAGCGATGTTTCAATATATATACTTTGTATTTGACTTATACCTGGAGAAACACGAGATGCCAATGGGCAGGAGACTCATCTGATGTTAAGTTATACCGCCGTTCATAGACACTCAATTCCGGAGAGCTCGCGTTGCCGGCCTTTTAGGAATTGGTACGCGCTATTCTTGAAGGACCCTATAGGTGTCATGTTAGGTGAACGTATTTCACGCTTCAACGTAGCCAAAACTGCTGCACCATTCTCGATGCGATCGTGCGTGAAATGTGATATTGTCAGGTGTGCTGTGAGCTGTGACATACAGCTGGCGATTGATTTTAATAAAAACGGTTAAACAACGTATTTGAAGGATTAGACATATAGAAATAATAATACAGTAGAGCTGCAAGTTTATATGGGTCTGGGCTTGATATTACATCTGTTTCTGATAGAAGTAGGTCTAAGACAGATGTATTTTTTTTGGGTCTAAGGCATGTCGACACAGCCGTGATCAGAACATATGATCCTAGAGTTGAGAGACACTGCTCTTATTACGAACGATAGAGTGATTTTTAAATGTCTTTCAAGTTCCGAATCGATGTCTTTTCTGCTCTTTTAATTATGGGCTGGCCAAATAATTGACGATCCAAATATATAGGTGTATCCGTGTATCGTACTCATGCCTACCACAATAAATCCGCGAGGTCAGGGAAGAAATTGTGATCTTTCAACTGGCTTATACTCGAAGGGTCGGGTGTGATAAAAATAGAAAAAGAAGATAGTATTTTTTTATTTAATATTTGCGAATAAAAATTAAACGATTAACATGCCTATATTTATTATGTCAAATTAATTATATTGACAGGATTTTTTTGTAACAAAGAATAATTACAACATACATTACAAAAATGTGGTGGCACTCCTTCACTCACTCCAGGCACTCTGATCTGACAACTGGTGAGCTATGCCCATTAAAACCTCGGGTAGTTCCAAGCTCATTAAAGAAGACCTATTTGGGTAGCTTTTGCAATCCCGCAGAACCAATCCTATTCACAGATACAGTTTTAATACGTTTTGTTTTCAAATCACTTACGCCCCTACCATTCAGCCATGTCAAATAAGTAATTTGAATAATTGCTATTTACGACAAGTAACTCCCCCATAATAATAGTAATTACACCGTGGGAAGTATGGGCTTCGACAGGTGCGTTCAGGCGGTGGCGTCCTTTTGACCGCCGGTTTTCATACTAAACTTTTACCTTCAATTTTCTTCTCTTACTTCTACTTCTTTCTTCATTAGTAAAGCTCGTGTTGGTGTTCCCTCCTGTCTTCGGCACGCCTTAGCGCCTGCGTTATACTAAGGCCTGTAAGGAACTTAACTTGGTCAGTTCAGCTATTAGGGGATCAGTCTCGGTGTCTCATGCCTTCCAATCTACCGGTCACCACAAGCTTCCCCACGTTATCGGAACCTCTGCGCGCTATATATCGAAGTGCCGTGAAAGAAGCTTAGGATCCTTTAGTAACACATTGAAGAAAGATCGGTCATCACTTGTAATTGTTTGAGGAATTACGTCCCTTTCGGTGTCCAGGGAGTCCTGAGTCTAATCCTGGATATAGGTTTAGTTAAAGTGAGGAGTTAGGTTTAAGAAGATCTGTGATGAGTATAGAAAAACTATAATACTGCTTACTTCTGCATAAAATATTCAAATGAACACCTGTGGAAGGGGAAACACATACATACTGTCAAAATCATGATATTCACTGATAGACCGTACAAAAAGAACTTCAAATATACAATTTTAATTTCAGCGCTTTTTTCCGGGAGACTTGTTCCCAAATTTCATATTTAACATATATCTGTTAACATAACCGCAAATTTATAAAATCAATTATATTTATAAGCTATGACGCGTAATAGTTCTATTTTAATTGTAACATTACACCATTGATAGCACGGCGCCACACGACAGGATTTACGCGTTAGATAGACACGTGCATCATATTGTGACATTCAAAAATCCTCTTTAAAACTTTTTTCACTGGATTCGTCAATATTCTTCGCCCATGGTATACATGGAGCGAAATAGTTTAACTTGTAATTTATACTTTTTATAGTAAGTAAGTAATTATGACAAATTTAATCAGTTTTTATGTGTGGGAGTGAGAAATATATATTTAAAAACGTAAGATATGTAATATAATGTATAAACATGTATTTTTTGCTCTCTGGGAGTAATGATGTCGTTTCGTTTTTTTTGTATTAAATGTATTTCTTTTTAACTTTGGGTTGCGCTGTATCCCTTTAGGCACCAACGTTAACGCCCTCAGTGGTTTATCGGTGTTTCCTGTACTTTTAGTTTATATTTATTAAGCAATAATAAATTTAAAAAAAATGCTATTATTAACCGAACTGTGGATCATCGTATCATAAATACAAAATTATACTACAATCTGATATTAACTATGTATGTGACAACAATTCTTTGAAAACACAAAATAGTGTATCACGAAACATCTGGATAATTATCCAACTATAAACGTAAAGTTGGAAATAAGATAAGAACTATCATAAACATTAATTATTGGAAAGCTCAAACTATAGGTACTCCTATTTCACCATTATACCCAAAACATTGATCGAGAATTTTCTTATTGAGCAAACTTTCCATGGTTACTCCAGGGTGAAATGTGAAAACATTAAATTGTATCACTTGATGCCTGCGATATCGACTCCTTACGTAATAATAATCCCGCATAAGTTTTTCATATTACCTTTCTTTATAGACAATTGGTAAGCCAGAAGAGAAGTTTTAAAAGGAAACTACAGGCTAGATTTAAAAAGGACTTTTATGGACACTAGCATTCTCCCAGGCCTGGTCTACGGAGCCAAACTTGGACGTCTACCAAAAGAGAGAAGTCGAAGTTGACTAGAGCCCAGAGAACAATGGACCGAAGCATTCTAAGAATCAAAAAGATTCACAAAATACAAAGTGACCACTTTAGGGCGAAAACTAAGATCACCGACGCCCTATCCCACGCCTTACAGCTAAAATGGAAATGGGCTGGATAGGACCAGGAGAAATGGATGTAGTAATGAGGCCTTTACCCAAAAGCGGTCCATACTGCAGAACACGAAGTAAAAGAAATCATTTCAATTAGGAACACCACCTTTTGTATGGCAATTAAGGTTTACAATAAATTACCAAAAGAATTAAAAAATCTTCTGACTAGTCTTTAAAA
This sequence comes from Pieris macdunnoughi, assembly GCA_905332375.1. Lineage (NCBI taxonomy): Eukaryota > Metazoa > Arthropoda > Insecta > Lepidoptera > Pieridae > Pieris > Pieris macdunnoughi. The sequence goes on from CAJOBZ010000081.1 coordinate 435,022, forward strand.
ATCGACTCGGTGTATTACTTTTGGAAAAAATGTACTATTCAATAAATGATTATTTGCGTGAGACAGTGTAGTTGATATTAATTTAATAGATTGTGATATGATATGTTCTTACATACCTACAAATAATATAAGAATTGACTTTGACTAATAATGTAAAATGTAAAATTCCTTTAAAGAAAAATTTGCGCGCCATTGTGTGTGGCAGAATATGCGAACTTAAGATTGTACCACCTTACACATTTTTGTACCATAATCTTGCAATAAATAAATTATTATTATTATCAGCCATCCTTGCCTCAAGACCAAGTTTTGGGTCTAACCCTAAGATGGAGTCAAGCGGAGTCGAGACTTAGTGTTGTCTCTCGTATGTCAATTCCATTAGTATTTGATATGTACGTTAAGTCTCTAAGGGTCAGATTCAGAAACGAGACTTAGCTAAGTATGACTTCCATATGTCAAAAACGTTTGAAGTTTCGTTTCTACCCTAACATATCGTTTTCCTAACGAATTTTCGAAAACGTTTTTTAGAAAGAGCAAGTGCGGACATAGAAATCTATTTCTGCACTATATATATGAACACACAACGTCATGATTGATTCATACATTTAACGTACTTGTGTGCCTAAAAGTAGGTCATACAACAAATTAGTCCCTTGCTAATTAAAACTATGTACCAGCCGTAGTCCTAGGTTTTTCTAGGGAAAGCGCATTTGACTCACGTATTATTGAATTATGCCACGAGTCATAGTTCGTTGAAACTTCACCTGCAATACGGCACGTCTTTAGTGAACGTGAGTAAGTAAAAATAAAATTAAATAAATCAGTGGCGCTACAACCTTTTTAGGTCTGAGCCTCAGATTTTTTTCGTATCCGTTTCATGATCATTTGTCAATCTAATAGGCAAGTAGGTGATCAGCCTGTGACTTTTTGGGTGTAAGACTTTGGTTTCCTCACGATGTTTTCCTTCACCGTTTGAGCGAATGTTAAATGCGCACATAGAAAGAAAGTCCATTGGTGCACAGCCGGGGATCGAACCTACTACCTCAGGGATGAGAGTCTTACGCTGAAGCCACTAGGGCAACATTGCTGCTGAGTAAAGATTACTTCAGCATTTTCGAAGAATTTGACCGGATTAATTTAATAAATGCCGTTTACGATTCTCGGTAAAAAAAAATATTGGTTCGATGGAAGTAACAGGCTTAAAAGGCTTATTCTATAACGGTACGGTCTAGTCTTAAGACCCTAGGTCGAATTAGAAAATACTTCAGTGGGCACCTGGTTCCACATAGTGGTGGTGCGCGGCAAAAACTGCCTTTAAAAACGCTCAGTTGATAACGACAGACGTCAAGAAGATACTGGTGTACTTTTGTATTCTGCCTTGACGACCTTGATGAAACTCAGCTGCAGATATTATCTGAACAGCTCATCCGATCACTCTCCATGGTAAATGCGATAGATACAGAGATCAAATATCTCTACGAAACACCATGGGATCCAACCGCTTGGAATTGTTTTACAAAATTATAGGTTACTAAACCTACGTAAGAATTATTTATTAATTAATAACTGTAGTTAGCTATCAATAGAATAAGTGTGATATCAAGCAAAAAAAAATTAAGCATAAAATTTGTTTAAAAGCTCTAATGCTACGCGTCAAGTGCTAAATATTTTCGAATATTGCAGTTGTTTATTTTGATACAAAGCCTTTTCAAGGCTGTATATTATTGATCCAACAAGCCGAAGGGCGTGGCCACCGTAAACACTTCACCAATCAGAGCATCGCGTGCAAGTGACAATTAAGTTTTATGTCAATTTTGACATATTAAAAGGAGTAAGTCTAGTTTGTTACCGTGACGATGTTTGGACTTTTTAAATATTGGGACACGTTTCTAGCGTCGTCTGTATGTCAGTACAGACTTTGGTCAGTGACAATTCTTCTTGGGAATGTTAAACGTTCGAAATCCATATATAAATAAAATTGAATCAAAAAATATGTTGATAGAGCAATTCGAGAAATTTATGTTTGATAATTCCTTGAGCTCTGAGGATGGAAAATATTAAGTTTGATTTAGTACTTAGGTTTTTACTACGGAAAAGCGAACACTATGGAGTAACATAGCAAAATGTTCTATTATATATTGGTATGTAGCTACTAAAACGCTAAGTAAAAAATCATAATTAAGGCGAAACGAATATCTACGACGGGAACCTGGTATAAAATAAAAGATGTATTTTACACCAGCTGCCCCCGCATTTCTGGATACATATGTAAATGATTGCAGCAAATTACTTTTATTTTTCAGTTTTGACAGTTATTTCAAGTCGGTTTAATTACATTTCAATAATTTCATTTAACAAGGACATTGTTTGCTCTTAAAGTAAGAGCTGTACGCCGGGTCATCTCGAAAAAATAACTTATTAATGCTTGATGCGGGGATGTGAGAAAGAAATATATAGTCGTAGACGGAATAGTTCAAGTAGCCTTCTGTGCCTGACAAGCCGTCTGTACCTAATAAATATCAGTTCTCTAACGACGTTATTCCTTCCAATCGAACGCACGACCTTACTAGGCCTAGTGCTTCTAACTCTCTCCGTCTTCAGTCGGTAGCTCATATCTGAGCGTTGGGCAGCAACGAAACATCTGGAGGGGACAATCTGTTCCCCCGGTATTGGTCCAGCGCCTCTCTTGTGACAGTGTATAGTTTTGAGGACGATTAGTCTTTCACGGTCCATCTGGTTGGTGAACGGCCACGTGATCTTTTGCCTCTCAAGTTCTCATCGCCTCTGCGCAATGTAGCTTCTAACAATTCATAAATACCTAGCCTATCCAATATCGCACGAAGACGTGAAACGAGTTACTTTAATCAATTCTAAAAATCAAACCATGAAATCAATTCGACGGCCTTGACATTTAAATGATTACATAAATCTTTTCACATAATTTCTATCCAAATAAAAGTAAATTAATATTACATTCACGCTGAACCAAATTTTATTACACGAATGTTACGTAATTGTTTCTGGGTATAGTCGAAGATAATATGAACAGAAGTATTCTTTGAACAAACAAATATGAAAAAGTATTGATTAACATACTTATTAAATGGTTTAATAATTTATATTACAGTACAGTTTATAACTTTTCCCAGCAACAATGAATGTGACCTAATGATTGGATTAATAATTTGTTATTAAATCATTTTGTAATACGCGTTTTATGATGTTTTGCCAAACGCCTACAAACAAGCCAAGACAAGGCTTTTCGCATCCCACAAGGCGCAGAATCCGCCACGGGGCTTCTGAACATTATTGACACATTCAAACTAAACATAAGCCCCTTGTGGGACTGTGACGAAAGAAACGACCAAACAATTGATCATTCACTTCGACTGCCCGACTTTCGCAAGAACGATGGGTTCTGGAGCTGGAGACTGAATGAGGGTGTCCAGGGATAGGCTACAAGATGCTCGAGCACAGATATGTCACTAATACGATTAGTACAAGAAGTGACATGGGTAACGCGGCCATCAGACATAGTCAATAAAGTCTCTTTCTAGGAAAAGGGCAGAATAGACATTCAAAAACACTGAATCCTGTTGCTCTGTCATAATATAAAAATGTAATTCAAAATTCTTTAAAACTCCATTCAAATCAGTTAAGTCTCTACTTTATGTTTATTGCATTATCTGCCACTTGATCTAAACACAATTAATACTGATTGATAATAAGGAAAATATATAATTGAATGACCAAAAATTACATTAGTTTCAAAAATAGTATGATATCTTGTAACCTCCCAATAGGACAACTCCCAAAAAACAAAAAAACATAAGAAATAAATTATTAATCGTTTTTCTTTAAGGTTAGGTTAACGTTAGGTTCAACGTTTGGTGTTGACACTTCTCTTTCTTATTATTTTAACAAACAAGTGCTGATGCCTTTATAGACTTCTTGTTGCCAGCTGTGGGGCTATACCAGCAACAGCCACATCTAAACAATCCAACGATTTTAAAACAACACAGTGCAGAATCAATGTACCAGACATTCGCAATAACGACCTCCATCGGAACCTTAATGTAGAGAACGTCACCATCATAATTAAAAAGAATGCTGGAGCCCTTGAACAAAGGTTCCACCATGAATAATGAGGCTATTCAACTCCTTGACACCATGGGCCTTGAACACTTGAAGATTTGAACTAGTGAATTCGTGTTAGTGCACGTTAGTATTAAGTGCTAAACAGTGGCAAGTGAGAAAACCCCACAAGAATAGTGTGTTAATAGAGACTGAAGTAGCGTTATTGGACAATATAAGTTAAATACTCTTATTAGTAACTTAGGTTAGACATAAATTACTTATTAGTTTTAAAATTCAAAATTCAAAAATCATTTATTCACGTAGGTAACACAATGTACACTTGTGATTCGTCATTAAAGAAATAAATATTAATGCTTCTAATTTTACATTTACTGCCAGTTCGCAAATCAAGGGCGTAGAACGGAAGAGAAGAACTGGCAATAAACTCTCCGCCACTCTTTTTAATCGCCATGTTTTTTTTTACACAACGTTTAAGAGAGGAGCTGCAACCATTACACCATGTTGCACATGACATCTTAAGTAATTAATAATAATAACATAGATTAAAAACAAAGACTTGTCCTCTATCAGCAGGAGGCATGGTGAAATAGGAGCACGCACTTACATTCTCGTGGGAACAACACGCAAACACATAGTCGAAATAAAAGTTAAAGTTAGGTTAAAAATTAAGTTAGGTTAGATCGTAATGTTCCATGATGTTTAAGTGAAGAGACAATGTATTAAGAGAAAAATCTTTTTGTTAGACATGCCAGTTTCAAGTTTGTCTTTGGCGTTAATAGCGAACTTCGGAAAAAATTATCGGAGCGGAAGTTCAAATACACTACCACTATGTTGAGAACGCTTAACCACTAGGCTAACATTGATATATGCTTATATATAGATTCCCTAAACATAATTTATGTTTTAGTCTTTTATTGTATGTATGTCATACATATGTAACCAACTACAAATTGTGCAAACAATGCTTGTCAATCAAACGTCAAAACAAGAAATTGTGTTTGGAATTTCAATTTAAAATACTAGAATAAAATCTGGTTTTAGTCCTAATTACCGACAAATTTGTGACGATCCAACCTGAACGGTACATGGGGCGGAAAAAAACTGTATTTTATTGAAAAGGGCAGGAGGCGCTCCTAGTGACACCGCCGTCACTTATCTAAGAAGGCTCTCAAGTGCATCAGCAGGAAATACTTCGATGGGCAGCTGTATGCATTAAAAACGCCGAGTTGTGTCTGTATCTACATTGTGTCTTTAAATGTTTGAATTACACAAATATTCAGAGAATTTTTTGTGTATTTAAATTGGTCCCATAAATCATAATACCCACAAATGAAGGCTAGTTACACCAACCACCAGTTGAGACAGACTTTAATCCATATTTTATCTAAACACAGGTGTTCAGGTGTTACACACGAATTTCAACCTTAATTCAACACCATAATATCGCACTTCCCATAAAATTAAGTACAATAGGTGTTTTTCTATTGTTAATCATGGGAAATTCTTAGGTAAGTTTTCCTTTGTCTATCGTGACACTATTTTTTATATTTGCCTTTTGATATTTCCAATGTTACGTATAGTTGATACTTTAATTGAAATTTCGTCTGTATAAAGTCTGATTTCAAAATGCTGGTATTTAATAAGATATTTACGGGGGCAAACGGACAGAAGGCTCACCAGAAGTTAAATGATACCGCCGCCTATGGACATTCACAAGTGCGTTGCCGGCCTTTTAAGATATGGCACGCTCTTTTCTTTTGCAAAACTAATTGCACTATTTCAACTAAAGTACTCATACGTCTCTTTTCAAAACAGAGTAAACACAATTTTTTACAGAGTCCTTTAGCTTGAAAGTGCAATTCATTTTTTTGACACATGACAAAAACAAACAAATTGACGTACGTATAGAAAAAAAATATATGTTAATTTTTATAATATCGCAGAACGTTAAAGCTGTTAAATTCAGTTGGCATTGAACCTTGAGTAGTTCGTATATTCCGATTTGTAATCGGCTATTTAAAAAAAGTTACATAGATAATTTTCGAATATTATTAATGATTTAGTAAGTAGCATTATAAAATTAAATTTATATTATTAAAAACAACCGAATGACTTTTCCATCTTGACCTGTGTACATATAATTTTTAAAAGATAGCCCAAATTTTGCCGTCGTTAATTTCTCGAAGAATCCCTCCACCGTATGCGACAAGATACAATTGTTCCACGTGCCTCGTACGAACACGAATTACCTGCATAACTCCGAAACATTGGCGAATTTTTTCTAACTATGACACTATGAGGATGTTGATATTTTCCACCTCACCATAAAGGATGAGAGGAAACATTTGAAGAGGCGGGAGGACTTTGACTTTGTTTAGAAGGAACAATTTAGTTTTTTCCTTGGAATATTAAGTATTAATTGTCGTTTGTTTATTATTAAATTTCAGTTTTCTTTTAATTTATTTTTATTTTTGTCAATTAATATGTACTTACTGTTTTCTGTTTCATATTAGTCTGTCTTATATTATCTTTGTATATTGTCTAACTGTTTTGTTTTATATACTATGTATGATAGCTGTAAGATTACTATTAAATACATAAACTATATTAAATTCTAACTTTTCAATAAGCGTCTAAGCCTTATGTATTTCACAGAAAGGTATAAGACAAAAAATAATCTCATAAGGAAACCATTTTTAAATATTAACCACAAAAATAAATGTGATGAAAAAGAATATGCAAATGTTACTTTTTATAACGCTGTTGCAATGAAAGACTGGGTTGGGAATTTAGCTACATATTTATATTCTATATTAGTTTAGTAGTAATATAGCAAATGTCACTCCTAGATAGTATATGCCCACTGAAAATCAGTGTTATATTTGAGCAGTGTTAGGCCCACTTTAAGTTAAAGTAATTTTTGTATGTATTACATTAATCAATTAATTATTTTAACCAGTGGCGGTACAACCACTAAGCGCTAAGGTCTGGGACAAATTTCGTGATTATTTCTAATAGACAAATTTCTAATCATCTACATGATGATCAGCCTTATGTGCCTGACATAATCCGCTTCCTTTTTGGGTCTACGACGTTTTTCTTCACGTCACGGTGTTAAATACGCACATACAGAAAGTCCATTGGTATACGACCAGGTTTGAGAGTCGCACGCTGAAGCCACTAGGCTAACAGCTCTCAATAGTTTTTTGGTGGTTACACTTTAGACCAGTGTAAAAACCCATAACCCACTATAATACCTTGAATTACTCCAAAAGTTCACTTGTCTTTTTGCGAATACAGCTATAGAAAGGTGAAAAAGTCTGTTTATAGAAACTTTAAATAAACCAACGCTTGAACTGAGCTATGCGATCATTCCACATAGCGGTACCAAATTTAGGTCAAATGGCCATAGGAAATACAAATTATGTAAGACGTGAGTCATTTGAAAGCTGTCTCAGTTTTAATGCGATATAAATTTAATCCAAAAAGGATTTTTCCTCAAAACCTTACAATCGAAATGATGTTTTTTTGTTGAGATGTTTTAATTTGAGCTGAAATATGAATAACAATAATAATTGCGTTCTGACCTACACTAATATTATAGAGGTAAGATTTTTTGTGTGTTCGTACCGAGAGATACTGTTTTATAATATTATTTATTAACACTTCGTTGCATACAGAAATATAATACAATTGCCATTAGTAAATGAAAAGTAGGGCAACTGGCGGCTTTATCGCTTTTGAGCTATCTCTACCAGGCAACTACTGTGAGAAAAAGAAATAAAATAAGATAAGGTAAGCAAAAAGTGAAAAAATACACTAGACATTTTTTGTTTATGTAACAGGAGGCAGGAGGCTCATCTGATGTTAAGTGATACCGCCGCCCATGGACACTCACATTGCCTGGAGGCTCGCAAGTGCGTTGCCGGCCTTTTAAGAAATGGTATGCTCTTTTCTTGAAGGACCCAAAGTTAATACGACGGTTAAAAGAAAATATATACGCAAAAAAACAACAAAAATATATACATATATGTTATTTAGATAAAACTAATGGAACAAAACAAAGCAATTTAATCATCTGGACAATATTATAAAAAGGACACATGAAAAAGAAAAAGTGCACATGAGTCACGATAATTTTAGATCAGTTAGTACGAAAGTCCCTATATATCCCTAATACGATGTGGACAAGTAATGTTTGTACAGATTTAAAGGAAGATAGAGAAGGACCTAAGCGAAAAGGGATGGGAAGTGAATTCCATAGCCTCACTGCTATTTTTTGGATTCAAGGATTTCAAGGATTTAGTTTTCGGAAGAACGTAAGATATACCTAAACGGAAACGAAATGCATTTAAAATTAGTTATGTAATATTTCTATAATAAAAAAAAAAAAAAAAAATACCAAACATACTACAATATATAGTAAGAGATAAATCGTTTTCGACCTCCGACATTTCAAAAACTAACAAACACACCAGCAACCTATCAAAACAAAAACAACAACAACTAAAACCGGAAAAGCAAAACAAATATGGAAGAAACACATTCTAAAACAACCCTAATCAAGAAGCCCTTCCCACCACGGTTGGTCGCCGCGGGAGAGATCAGACCACCACCCCTCTAACAAAAAAACCTAAATATATATAGCATCCCTCAATATTAGGACTTTAAGAACTCCCCTGAATCACTAAAAAGAGTCGCAAAGATAGAAAACAGTGGAAGGTTAGGGAGGCTTTGCCAAGAGGCACACCGAACCCGAGATATACTGGAGTGAAAATATATTAAAGTTCAGATATATAAAATGACAGAGTTTCGAATTTAAAGGCTATATTATTATTATTAGTTATGTAATATTTCTATAAATACATACATTATAATCGAGTGAAGCGTAATAAATAAACTTTATATATATATGCGGGTTTTTCTCATTCATCAATAGCAATACAAAACCTTGCCGTCATTATATTATTCTCTATATTATTATTTTCTATATTCCTACATAATTATATGTACATATTTTGACACAGTATTCGCGGATGCTTGGGGGACCAATGCGACTTCTCCTATCGTGAGTGGTGTGCTGCGATATTGCGGGCTACTCGATTGTGAGGTCCGCGCTGCCTTTTAAAGGTAAGAGTTAAGATAATAATGTTTATCCTTTCTATAACATATTAAGTTAGGTCTGGGCCTCAGATATCTGAATCTGTTTCATGATCATTTTTCAATCTAATAGGCAAGTAGGTGATCCGCCTCTTGTGCCTGACACACGCCGTCGACTTTTTCAGTCTAACGCAAATCGGTTTCCTCACGATGTTTCCTTCACCGTTCGAGCGAATGTTAAATGCGCACACAAATATATATAATATATAAGTGATAACTTAATACAATTCCGCGTCAATTATTCAATTAGCATTTGGACACATACGATGAGACATTTCGTAGAAATATATAAAATTATGTTCTATTAAACTGTTCATTAGACAGAAGTAGAAAGCAAGCGTTGCTGGTGCGGGTCACTCGAAGGGTCAAAGGGCTTGAGAAGCATGTCAAGGGATGTACTTGGCTAACTATATGATAGGAACACAATGACACTAACAGACCAGCAGATAATGCGGCTATCCGCCGTTTATTATCTGTCCGATAGGGCTGACACGGAACAAATATTATTCAATTAAAAAGAATTGTATATTTTACTCAACTTTAGCTGAATTAGTCGTTTAGTTCGAAAAACGTCCACAATGCGCTGTTGTTTCTATACAAACATTTGTTATTATTTTACTTGAGTTTGGACTTGATGCATTATTCAAACATTATCATTTTATTCTAAAATTTACAATTTGTTCCATTATAAAGTTTTAATTTGTTCTCAATGATACAAGGTCACAATACTTGGCGTGATTATGGATTACGAGCCGAAACGAGTGCAGTGTTCACCTTGCGATTCTGTAACTCACTTTTCGAACTCACACAGCGATTTTCGCAGCGGCGGTCGCGCTCAAATCAGTCGTGAAGCAGTCATTTTCTTCAATGACTGCAAGCAATCGTAAAATGACTGCTTTACGACAGATTTCAGCGCGACCGCCGCTGTGAAAACCGCTGTGTGAGTTCGAAAAGTGAGTTACAGAATCGCAAGGCAGTATCAAGTGTTTAAATTTTAAACAGAAGGTGTCAACCCTAGCGTCAGCTGAACGATTTGATTTGAGTACAATTGATATTGTGAATACGAACTCCGATACACTGAATAACTCAAGGTTCAAAGATATTTTTAACTGACTTTTTTGGAAGGAATGAACACTAAATTATTAACAGAAATACGCTGTAACTTTACATATGGCACTAAAACATAATTATTCTCTGGTCTTGACCTATGGCGAAACATTCAGTTATCCCTCCTATAACGCGTTTTAGTATAACGCGATTTCCGTATCCCATATAACGCGTAGATGAGTTTGAAATTTATAATGATCTGTTAAGTCCATAATTAGTCGTAATTGTGTTGTTTTAAATTTAATTGAATATGTTGATATATCGTGTTTAATTTCACTTAATAATTAGAGTACATTTCTCTTCTAAACTAAAGCGTTACATATACGTATGTTATCTTATTTTATACTGACACCATAAAGTACTGGACCGATTTTAAAAATTCTTTCACCATTTGAATGCTACGTTATCACTGATTAATATAGGTTTTAATTGCCATAAAAAAATAAGTAACCCTACTAAAACTACAATAATGTTACCCAAGGTGTAAAAAAAATGCCTATAAAATATCTTTCATCGCATGCGCTGCGAAAACTATTGATAATAAAACAAAAAAAAATGTCCCACAATATTAAAGAACATTTTTATATCTACAAATGACTACCGGTGCGAAGCCGGGGCGGGGCCCAAGGATATTAGTCATATAATATATAGCACAAAGGTAAGTTACTAGACTTACCTTATTTATTTTTTAGATACAATTGGAAATTATAAAACACTAAATCAATAATTGTATCGTTTGAAAATAACTCACCTGTCTCTTTTCATTATAGTGTTAACGCAATATGAGAGAAAAAGACGTAGTAGGCAGAAGTTTAGAGAGGGTACGTTATCCTCATACCTACTATGCATCTAACTTCCTTAGCTATAAATGAATGTTATGTCCTTATTACTGACCTTATAAATAAACGTGACAAAACATTTAAAGTATTTAAGGCCAGGTATAAAGCAGTTATAAATTCTGAATTGCGAAATAATGTATAATTATTACTAGTCTACAATTATTGTCTATGATCTGTCTATAAAAAATTGTAAAATGAACATTTACAAAACAATGGGATGTTTAAACTATGACTCATGTTATAGTACGTTGAACTTACAGTTGGTAAACTATGACGCAACGTCAACGTCACCATAAGCGCAAACAAAAACAGATAAAAGTTCATTTGTGCATTTTTAAGATGTCGGAACTTGTTAAGCTCACAACTTTAATCACATCCGGTGAATAAGCAATTTAAATAATAAGTCAGATTAATTTTATTTATTTACTTAATGTTAACTAACCATTTTGTCAAATTATGAACGTAAGTTTAGTTGCATTGTCATATAAAGCAATGATTAACACACAATAAACATTAATTTCACATAAAAAATAACTATATCAATCTTCCAATCAACGCATAGCAACGCATTTATCTTTATTAAACTGTCTTTTTGAATAATACCAGTTTTTATATAATAAGAACTATGGTGTTGAGATAACCAGGATCCGTGCAGTTTTCATATGGTGATTGTGCATCATAGGCATGCATATTGCATAATTGCCGTACAGGCATTTAAAATCCAACGAATATGTTCCTTAATGCAAACCGCATTGTAATATTTATACAAATAATGTTAAAATAAAGGTTTTATGAAAATAGGGGATCATGTGGTTCTTCTAGAGTTACTTTAATTCTCACTAAATTGAACCACGGAAAGGAATTGTTTATAATATTTTTGAATAATATATCAAAATTGATATTTAAAAATAATATATAAGATAACTGTCACCACTACTGAACTGTAAGCGAATCCACGTAAGTGATCTGTTTTAAAAATACCGCAAATTTACGATAATTTACACGCGCTTGTAAGTTGAATAACTGTTTCATGTTTGTTAACTGTGTTCTTGGTTCTTGTCAAAACATGACAGAATTTAAAATGAACATAATTTCACGAATTTCGTTTGCAGATGTTAGAATTAATCTCCCTTCTACACAGCCGATTGGAAAAATACTCCGTAGAAAAAAAAATTGTGTACAGAAAGATCTTGTAAGTTTGACTACAATTTTTAAGTTCAAATTTTCAGTAGTCATCTTTGGATTACGCAAAAAAGAGAATGGGAAAGAAAAGTTCACGGACAAGTCTTTCATTAAACCACTTAAAGATCGATACATCTTGAATAAAAGTTCTACTGATATCAGTGTTGATATTATTTTTAAGTTCGTTTCGAGTTCTTTACAGCAAAATGCCAAAGTTCCTAGCTATAGCCATTTTAAATAAGTAATTGTGAATTGCAGTGTCATCGTGACAATTATGCGTTTCACAATACAGGTGCCTAAACTTTTAAATACACACGGACCTGCGTTCAAATTAAACACACCTCTATTTGTCATCCTATTCAATAAGACGACATCAATTGACGAGCTCTTTTTGACTAACCTTTTATTATTATTACCTTTTGTCATAGTAACACAAAGTATCGTAAATAACTATTCAATCTTAAATTCTATTCGGGTCATATACCTACATCTCTAACAACTTCTCTTCTCTGAAAATATCAGCACCAATTTAACCAATTAGTCTCTTCCTTTTGAAACACTATTTGACACTCACGTTACTTCTGATTATATTTACTTTTAAATACCCATTTCTTTGATCGTTTAGTTTAATAGGAATGTTCAGCCTACTGTGCCTGACACACGTTCTTGAATTTTTGGGTATAAGACATGCCGGCTTTCTCACATAGAGATACATAGACATACCTTACGAGAAATTAATTGTACTGGGTATTATAACATAGGTGTTTTTAACGTAAGGGTAGAAAATGGCACACCTAACTACTAAGCCAACACTGATCACTTGGTACATACAATACAAGGTAAATACGGAAGATTTGAAAGTATTAGTTTTAATAACTAGTTTGTTAGAAAGTGGGACGCGTTTTCTACGATTTTTTTTTTAATTGATTAATTTTAAACTAAAATATAAATGATACTCACTCAGAGGCTCAAGATCGGAAATTACATCCATTTTTTAAACTTCTTTTTCACTTTAAATGGATGTTTTAATTTGTCATCCATTTCTGTATTTTCTCACTTCACCATTGCACATATTAGACAATTAAAAACACATTGAAACAGATATAATCAAACAATCACTTCACAATGTCCTAAAAGATATTAAACTGGTTTCACTCATGGATTAATAAGTATAACACTTTTATGACAATTTCACCATATTACATTAAGCGCTTAAAAGTTTTTGTAACTTATTTTTGTTTATTTTATGTTGTTATCAAGAATATTCTTCATAAGTTCACAGCGAAAACACAGGCGCACGTCATCCGTACAAACAGGTTTTGTTTTTTCTCCGTACTATTGACCACGTGATCGATTCCTGCTGTTTAGTGAACGTGCGTGTCGCTAGATGGCAGGAAATACAATACATTTAGTTTGAGTAACGCAATATTTTCAAAATCTTTATACCAAGAACTACGAACTTCTTATTATTTTATGGCAAAGCATTTTTGTTTTTTGAAATAAAGCTTTATTTTAACTATGCACTTTACTGAAATATAGGTATATATTATGCATTTTATATATTAATTACTTTGTTATTTATATACAAATAGTACTATGGTGCATGTAATATGTATAGTGCGTATACGCAATCTATAAGTTTAGTTCCAGATATACAAATTTTGTTACTACAATCCAAAAGTAAACTGCTGGATGGCTGCTGCATCTGCGTTAAGAGCTATGAAGAGCTAACCGTTCTATGAAATTTTCGTAACACGTGGCGCCATCTAGTTTGCCATAGATACATTACTTAACTTGATCGTCAGGCTTTCCGCAAAAATCTATTTATATAACTTATTAATTACTACGTGTAAATAACAATAAAAATAAAAAGTATGTTGACATTAAGCGTAAACATAATACTTTGGAAATAAAGGAGTTTTAGTTTTATTTCAATTAATTATCGATGACATCTATCTTCTTCGCGGTTCTCTTTTACAAATAAAGTTGAAAAATACGTAAATAATCAACTCTATTTTTCATATATCAAATATAGCGTCATAACGAGGTCACAGAGCACATACAATACATTATTAATATACTCTTAGATAAAAATATACAATACTATAATATAATATATACTCTCTGATCGTTACGAATCCCGTTACTATAGCAACCAATAACAAACAATTATATTCGGTGTCGGAATCAGTGAAAATCTTGAGCATATTTTATAAAAGAAACATTTAAAGAGGCTTAAAAGTGAGTTTATTTTATATTTGTATTGTTATATATCTAATATCTATATTACATATCAATACGATATAGTAATTCAGCTAGTATGACCATGCACTTCAGCAATTAAAACGTTTAAATAAAGGAATTGCAAAATGATTAATGTAAACAAAACATTGCAGGGAAAAACCTAAAAATGCCGGAATTAATAGATCAGATGTACTGTTCGCAACAGATCGTCATCCCACCGAAGTTTCCCTACGCATTAAAAAGATATTGTAAAGGTATTTATAGAGATTTAAGTATATACCTACAGGGACTGCAAAGGACTTGCATAGACAATTTTTATATTCAGAATTCTTTAAACATAATAATTTATAATGGAAACTATAAATTTAATTTAAGAAAAAGATACAGCATTTTTTATGATACCTATTTATATATATCAGTGGCGCAATCTAGGTTTCAATAGCGATAACTTTTTTCTCACTAGAAAGACGAATAGGCGGCTATTATGAATTTTTTTTTTTTATATGCTGCCCTGGTTTTGGTCCTGGGATAAATAGTATGTTACTAACGTCACGAAAATAATTAGAGACCTCACTAGCTATTTAGGCAAGCCACATATATTATATCTTATGATATATTTTTTGTAGCGGCAATAAAAACACAACCATACGATCTCCTCCGGTGGTCGTACGAGTACTTTACAGCGTTGGCAGAGAATAGGCCTCCGCCAGTGAAACTACGACTAGAATATCCCATTTATAGTACAGAAGGAGGCCTAACTAGGGGGTGTTTAAAAGTTTTAGCTGCACAGGTGAGAATTGAAGTGGTAATGTTTAAAGAAATACGAAGCGATGACGCATTTCGTATGATTGTAATTGGTCAATCGGAAAGACAAATCGTGTAACAAGTCTGTGATTGGACTAGAGATACTTTTGACAATGGGCTATTAGCTCGTATGATACAATTTGACAGTTGCAATATGTTACGCGCCATTGATTCATCTATTGTTTTGCATTGTTAATCTTGTAGTCGTAATTGATATTAATGAAGACTTAGGCGAGAGTTTCATGGAGATTTGAAATAAAACAACCTTAAGCAACAATATTGGTTTATTCAAAATATCTGATATATTGATTTCTTAAGATCCTAATGTTTGACAATTCTTAGTACTTTTTAAAATACGAATTAAATGATATTTTCATGAAAACAACCATTTCATGAAATTGTCCTCATTTTTACCTTAAAATAAATTAAAAAATCTTGATTTTTATTAGGTACATGTAATATTAGATCCTTACATATGAAATTGGCGTTTTTCGTACTGGCCACTTTAATCACGATGTTCTCTCTTTGGTAAGGAATTCCAAATTCAAATTTATACAGCTATTTACTTATGTATTTGTGCTTCAATGACCGTCATTCATTTGTTTTTTCTTCTGTTTTTTTCTGTTTGCGTCACTCATTTTACAAAATGGAAAACTTAAAGTATCGCATTATTTACGAGTACGAGTTCGCCGTGGCACTAGTGCTGCGGAAACGACTCGAAGGGTGAATGATGTGGACGGCCTGAGACCCAAGTTGATAATGAAGTATTGAAGGCTATTGTGGAAGCGGATCCATCGCAAACCACGTCCGAGTTAGCTGCAGGCTGCGGTGTTAGTGATAAAACTGTTTTAATTCACTGAAGCAAATTGGGAAGATTAAAAAGCTTGAAAGATGGGTACCTCACGAATTGACTGAAGCAAACCGGCAAACCTCGACTCTGCGTTACATTACTGAACCGGCACAATAATGAAGGTATTTTAAACCGAATCATTACCTGTGATGAAAAATGGATTCTTTACGATAATCGGAAGCGCTCAGCGGTTGGATCCTGGCCAGCCAGCCAAATCCTGCCCCAAGCGAAAATTAACCCCAAAAAAGTTACTTGTAAGCGTTTGGTGGACTAGTGCCGGTATTGTTCATTGCAGTTTTCTCAAATCTGGCCAGACTATTACGGCTGATGTCTTTTCACAATACAAACTATGGAAAAGCTAGCGGCTAAACAACCTAGGCTGGTCAATCGCTCCAGCCACTGCTACTTCACGACAACGCTAGACCACACACTGCACAACAACGGCAACAAATTAGAAGAGCTTCAATTGGAATGTCTAAGACATCCTCCGTACTCCCTGACCTTGCTCCAACAGATTACCATTTTCGAAATTTGGACAACTTCTTGCAAGGGAAAAAATTTAATTCTGATGGGGCAGTCAAATCCCTTTACGATTATTGATTCCCGTCCGACTGGTTAGTAAAGGGATCATACTACCTAGAGATGGCAAAAGTGCATAGAAAATAATGTTCACTTGATTAATTAAATATATTATATTTAAAAATATTCGACTTTTTGTTCCTCCCATACAAAACGCCAATTTCATATGTAAGGACCTAATATATAAAATTTTTGTGTCACTTTGTTCGTTCCCATACTCCCCTCGAAGCGGCTCGACCGCTTCTTATGAATTTTTTAATGCATATTCAGTAAGTCTGAGAATCTTTCAAACCATTAAGTCATAAGGGGTGTCCACCCCAAAAACTTTATTTTTATTTTGTAGGCAAATTTTTTTGTTTTTATTTTTTATATTCAGCATTCAAAAAAACATACCCTTAATTTTCATCTACCCTCTACGATCAACCCCTATTTTTTATTTGTTAATTAAAGTCTTATCACTTGAACTCTGAGGTTTATATAGAGAAAAATTCACAGAAAAACCTAAAAAGTTTTCATTCCGGAAAACCAAACAGTCTCTGGGGTATCATAGCAAAATGTTCCATGTTGGTTTGTACTAAAATGGTAGGCTAGGCATTAAGGAGAAACGAAGTTTGCGGGGGCAGATAGTTATGTTATAGGTACTTTTCAGCTAAGTCCTTGTAAATCTCTTCCCCTACCAATGGTCCGTAAAGCCTGGAGAGGCTTCTGTCTGGACCCGCTAGAGTTGAAAAGGGTTTTCTGTCTCTGCGAGATCTATTTGAGGGAGGAGTTCGTCTCTTTTTTACACTTTGTTGCTGTAGCAGCTGGGTTACTCACAAAGGTAAGGGCAAGTACTAATAAAAAAAAACAGTCATATGAATGTTGGTTGACATCAAAAGTCTCTGCAAAGTTTATTTATTAATCTATATCTTCACTATGAATAGAAAATCCAAGAAATAGGACTAGATAAACATACTGTGCATACTTCTAAATTTAAAAAAAGGGTGCGTGTACTTATGTACGCGCGTAAGAAGTTATACTTCTTTGGCATTATTAGAAATAGATTTTGATTGCATGCAAATAATTAATTACAATTAAATAATCAAAGACTGGAAAAGGAGTCATTATAGTCAATAAAGTTCAGTTTACATTTGAAAAATTTAATAAATAAATATTTATAATTATTCTCTTACAAAATAAAAAATTTTTATAATTCATATTATAAAATTTTTAACACATTTATATTAATATAATTATATAAATGTGTTAATAATATAATTTGTAGCACATGCTACAGACCTGGATAGCAACTTTCTTTTATTCTATTTAGAGATAGAGATAATTTAAATATAATACCGGTGTCTTCCTTGTAGGTTTCTTTTGAGTTGTTTGGGGATTCTTGTTGATCAGTTCGACATGATTTTCTTTAACCTTTCTTTAATCCTACAAAATAATGAAATTGTTAAGTTATGTTGTCACTGTTGTGCACACCTTTGTTTGGCTTTTTTAGTATTCAAGTTATGTCAAAACTGATTTATTACCTTGTCATTGTTGGCTTTATTTGCTTTTGGGATAGCAATTGTTTCCAAAATGATTTTATTTGTAATATCCTGAAATATATAAATAACATCTATTAATTTAAGTGTCATGGTGAGTGGTTCGCACTCAGGTATTAAGGTGTATTATACCCACTGTCCATTATAAGTGGGAATGGGCTCACTTCTGGCTGGACAGAGTTTCGGTACTACAAGAGCAAATGTTTTGAGGTATTACAATATCTCTAACTACCCTGTAGGGGAATAAAGTATGTGCCTATGCTTGAGAGGTTGAGCCTTGAACATCACCATCATATTTATAATTAACATTCCTACCTCGACACCATCACAATCAAATTCATTGAAATCTACTTCAAACCGTTGCGGTATCATCTCTGCCATATCCATTGTGTCTGGAGAAGGTGATGGTGGCTTTGTTCCACCTCTTGTTTTTGATGTTTCACGGCGATAAGATGACAACTCTTTTTTTTATTCAATTTAGTGCACTTCCACTGAAATTGTTTTTTGTCTCTTGTCCTTATATTTGCTAGATTAAATCTGAAAAATTACATGTTTTGATTAAATAATGTAATCATTTTTTTGAGATGCAGGTACTTATTAAAATGTTTACTTCTCTGTAATATCGCTCCAAGCCTTCATTTTCTCCTTATTAGTATTCGTGCTTAAATCTTTGTTCTCAATTATTGATATATAGGGTCGTAGAATATTTCTAAAAAGTTGCTGTAACAAACGCAATAAACAAAAGTTAATTAAGTTCATGTTTCAGTTTTAATCAACAATAATACTCGATAATACATACGGATAGTTAACCTCAATTGTATTGAAGCACTCAGGAAGGTTGGCACAGTTTTTTCACAAATATTTTATCATATTAATTAGTATTGATTTAGATATTCAATTTCTGATTATAATTCAGACGCACATATAAAATTCGCACTTGTATAATGAAAATAACTAGGTACTTTTAGAATCTTTTATTTTAAACAATAATTCAAACTCCTATATTTGTTTAAAAGGTAAATGTCATTGTCAGATGTCAATTGTCATGGATATTCAAAATTCTTGTTAAGCTGCTAAGCTAAGAAATAGAATATGCGTGAAGTTAGCTTATATTCTATTTCTTTTGTAGATTGCGCACGCTATAATCACACTCCGAATTTTGTGTCATAGGTGCGCGCGCATCGTAAAATTTCACTCTCATCAAATTTTCATAACGCGCCTAAAGAAGTATAATTTAAAAAAAATCCTTAATTGGGTACGTCTCTTTACAAAGACTTGTATAAATTAAGTGATTTTCAAGATTGTGAAATACTCAAATCGCAATATTTTTTAATAATAACGACAGACTTTTTATATTTGCGGTAACAAAAATGAATGCCTAGAATAACGAGATTTTTAGTTTTTAAGTCCACATAATACGTGGAATAAAATTTATAATTTCCTTTCATGATATTCAGTCTCTGACACACACAATGATCCTTCTGTGCGAGACTCTCACGAAGGAGCCAGACGGTGGATCAGCAGCTATTCCGGTAGAAGACTTCCTGATGATGTACAAGTTCTTGGCTAATGTAGACGCATCGAAGGATGTAAAGTATTTGAACGGGTATAGAGAAGGTAAAATTAATCCTCTGAAATGTCTTAGAAAATAAAATACTTTATAAGTTTTTTGCTGGCGCTCATCTTATATAGTTTTTACCCACATAAAATACTTTTAAAGATTGTTGCACCGGTGTTTGTTGTTTGAGACCAAGTTAAAAGTTACTTAACTTGACTTTTAGACTTTTCGGGCCTAGTAGACTTAAATTGGGACGGCTGATCTCGTTCGTATATACATATTAAGTTTCTCATGTAAATAAAATACATTCTCTTTGTAATGAGAAATAAAGTTCTTTAAACATATTTACGTTTATCTGTTACGTACATTTAAGTAAATTTTTAAAACTAATTCTATAGGAGCGCCTCCAAAGACCGAAGAAACGGTTGAAGAAGAGATCTTGACTAGCACTATCTCCGAAACACCTTCCGTGGTAAGTTACAGATATTAAAACTTAGACTTATTACTATGTATATTATATTGTGTTTATTAAATTACTTTCAAGAAGGCATATGCCAAAGAAAGGCACTTGAATTATACATTTATTAAACACTATGAAAAGCACTATAAGCACCACCCTTGATGCACATTTAGTGTCACAAAGGCCGGCAACGCACCCACTAAAAATGTGTGTCTATGGGCGATGACTGCCCTTTTTGGGCGTCTCGTGGGCTCGTTTGGCCCCCTATTATATAAAAAAACCTTCTGATCCAAAGCTTAAAGGAATTGTTGATTGTCTGTTTTATTGTCTGAAGTGTGTATTGCTATACTCATAACTAATCAGAAAAATATAGGTATAGATTCACTGATATTTTAACGATTGGATACATATAGCAACTCTTAACAGCTATCAGATGATTATTGGCAAGACACAACCGATCTCCAAGAGCTCACGGTGATAAATGACCATCTTCCCCGAACGTCAAGATTAAGTCAACGGTTGAATATGCCGGTTTTAGGCAAGATTGAAAGGTCTCCATCTATTGAAAGAGAGGGACAGATAGAGCGGGAAAACTATTTAAGGGAAAGGAAAGGTTATACAATATGATTGTCATTGGTACATCTTAATTTTGTCAGCTTTCAATTTCCTTGTCTAGATATAGATAGATATTCAAGCAGAGCAAATTAGTTTAGATAGTTGATTCAGGAAGTTTTTTAGCTTTCGTTATTATAGAAACTACGGAAATTGAATCGTCATGGATTTTGATGTTGCAATTGTCCTAAATGACATTAATTGTTATGTTTATAACACAGTTACGTCATTATAGTTCAGTTATCATCTTGATACTTGAGCCAATTTCACCATAAATATTTTTCATATTACGAAGAATTTAATTTGTAAACTATTTTAAAACTATACTACAAGTTTGTTAAATTCAATGTTGCCCTCTTTATCAATATAATCCACATTTATTATAAAAAATGTTACAGGTAGAGCTGTACCGAGTGAAGAAGTCGAAGTTAGTTTGATTGATATGTCTCTCATCTCAATTAGACAAAAGTCGAAAACCATTTTTCAGGCTTACATTTTTATAGAACAAGGGCGCGGGTGATGCTAACTGCCACGCATAGTCACTTTAGCCTGTCTTAATCTTAGGTAGCTTAGTGGTTCTAATTAGTAACCCGACATTAGATGGGAACTAGACCATAAGACCATATCCTGGATAGGCAATGGCCCGGCCCATAAAGTCCTAAGGTTATATTGCAAATTAACAGTTATGACTCTTCGATTCCAGAAGATAAACCACTCCTTATAAGGAAATTGTATTAGTTTTTACAACAAACTCCCAAGCCAAATTAGTGAATTATCACTGAATAAATTCAAAACTCTCGTTACACGTAAATTAATCAATAAAGATTTTTTACAAATTTGACGAATATTTAAATTATCGTAATCCAACTCAAAACTTGGCGATTGAAAAGAGTGGCGGAGAGTTTTTTGCCAGTTCTTCATGCCCGTTCTACGCCCTTGACTTACGAACTGGTAGTCAATGTAAATTTAGAATCAATTTAAAATCTTTTCAGTTGACGTTGATAAGTGTACTAGTTTACCGATATGAATAAAGTTATTTTGAGTTTGATAGTTATAGTAGTTAAAATAAATACTGGTATTTTTGAAATAGTATCCACGCCCTAATACTTTACATAGTAGATAATATTAGAATTTCATTCCCTTTATTCACAAACAGCGCAGAGAATAGAGGTTTGCGTGCGAAATAGAGCGATATTAAACTCATTTTAAGTACTTTGTTTTAGAAAAAACTTCGAGAATTAAGTGCTTCCAAAATGGGCCTGGAAGAAAAGAAAGAAGGTGAGTTTCTTGTTATATATATATTCGAAATAACTCCGAAAGAACTAAAACCACGCAAACGGATGTGATGTGTATTGATTGACGATGAAAGGGTGTATGAAACTATTTTATTTTAAGCCTTAATTTATTTCCTGATACACTAATATCTAATAATCTCATGTGTTAGTAAATATTTTTTTAGTTAGTATGTATCAGGAACCCTCTCTGGTAAAGGCCTCCTCCAAGGCTCGTTGACATGTATTTATATTGTTTTTTGTTTTATTTGAAAATTGATATGTTTGGCATGCAATTGATTTAATAATCGCGTTCATAACATGTAGATAAAAAAGAAGAAAAAGCAGAAAAGAAGAAGGACAAAGTTGAAATAATCGTTACTGATGAAGAGAATAGGGAAATACCATACGAGATTTACGGTTACGAATTTATTTTTAGCTATCATTATAGTAGTGTGTGACTGTTTGTTCGTTCTTCAGTTGTAGTATACGATTGTCTTATCTTAAACTTATGTTACATGAAATTAAAGAAGCAAAACAGATTTTTGTGGATTGCAATATAATCAAAGTATATTTTCCAAATAAAAGTGAGCAAGACAATACAAAAAAAAACAATACCAATATTCATTAAACAATGCTCATTCAGTATTATTTTAGTATCGTTGATAGTTTGCGCTCGCGCTCCTCCATTTAATAAAATGGATGCCTTTTGACTCGCTGCTTTACCACCCACAAAGACAGCGGTGTCCCGGAAATGGGGCTTTCCAATAAGTCCCGAGAAGTGCGTCGCAGTTCTCTTTGCCAATCCCGGTGCTCTCGCTCAGTCTTGGGAAAAGTTCCTCAAAAAAGGGGTGACGGGCAAGTCATCCCGTCGCAAAAGTCCGTCAAATATCTAGGTGACTATAGCTGGATAGCAGCATGTACTTCCGCAAACACAGGTACTGGTTAAGTCGTGCATGGTCGGAATATACATGACCTATGCTAGTGCCTCCTCCCATATCCACCAGCTACGGGGTCTCCAGTCGCAACTGGTGGCGACCTGAAACTCCCTACATTAAATCAATGTTTGGCGGCCACACATCCAGGTGCATTAAAGCATCTACTACTACCCCTTCCCGATAAAAAAAGCCCCGTAGAAGGCACCCACCATCACGATGGTTAATAACAAATTAAAAGCCGCCCTCGCGAGAAAGCAGAATCTTACTACAAGATTTTTCTTAAATTAAATAGTTATTAATTTTTATTATATGTTAATTAAATCAATTATTAGTCTTCCCATCATATATCTATTGATTTACAAGGGTTTTGCTTACGTATATTCCATTTGTCACAAAATTTATCAATAAATTAAATTAGAGTTACATATAGGTACAAGCAGTCATTATCATAGTAAGTAATTTAATATTGTTTTTTTTATATCCCCAAGATTGTTCATTCAGCATTTGAGAATTTTTTTAACTAGTGCACGGTATATTTTATGCCTAAACTTACCCTTTTTTCTTTTGACACTTGTATGTGAACAATATATAGCTAAACAAAGAATGTACATGAATTCATTTATTAGGAGAAACAAATACTACGGAAAACGACCAAGAAGTAGTAGAAGAAGAAGAAGAAAAAGATCAAACGAGTGAAGAGAAGTTTGACGTTGTAGCATTCGTTAATGAAGTAAAGTTTTTTCTTTAAACGTAATTTTAAACTGATATGGTATCGAGTTGATCACAATGGTTTCCATGTAAAAAAGTGGTAACAAACACAGAACTATGTTTTGATTTTGATATTAAGGCCGTAGTTGTGTCATGTCTGAAAGAATTTTATTCTTTTCTTTATTTGGTTGTTTAGATTTATATCTCATATTGAATATTCTTATCAGTATCCTTCAAAATAAAAGACAAGTTTCAGAGATCATTTTGAATAACTTAAACACGTAAGATTGTTTAAGTCGAAGCCAAAATATTTTTTTGAAGATCTTATGGTCGATTTATAAAATGAATAATCAACTAATATTATTAAATAATTCAGCTATACGTTGAACGTGAAGAAAGACGGGAAGACCTCGAGAGAACGTTTGAGGAAATAGGAGACATCATCGATAGATTCAAATCAGCTAATTACGATCTTGGTTAGACCTTTCCTTCCTTTTTCCTTTTAGTCAATAAGACGTTTGCCTTAATTAAATTTGATATAATTAGATCACCAGCACCTTTGACTCCTTATCCTAAGACCAGCCCTGCGATTCTGTAACTCACTTTTCGAACTCACACAGCGGTTTTCGCATCGGCTGTCGCTCTCAAATCAGTCGTGAAGCAGTCATTTTATGATTTGGCATTCTGATAAACAATAAACTACAATTTCCCACCTTTTCAGAATGCCAAATCATAAAATGACTGCTTCACGACTGATTTGAGAGCGACCGCCGATGCGAAACCGCTGTGTGAGTTCGAAAAGTGAGTTACAGAATCGCAGGGCAGTCCTATAAAACTCACACAATCATAAGAGTTTACCTGCTGCATATTATTTATGAAACAAATTTCGAATTTGTTCGAAAACTTATCTCAAAATCTGCGTTTGCGCGATACAGTATTGATGTCTGACACACATACAACTACCCAATTCTAGTGTTAACAGAAAATATCGTCAAAATGGTTGTAGGTTCTCACAAAGCTCATTTGAATCTGCATAAAAAGGCATACAATGCAATCAAAGTGTTGACGTTCTAGGGATGGTGGCTGGGCGTCAAATGTCCACAACGAGTGGGGAGTTCATCGTGCAACACATTGAGAGGGAGATTATGGATTACATTGATGAGCAGATCGCTATTCTACCGGATCCTGATTTGAAAAAGAAAAAGGTACTTGAAAAGTTAAAAGATACATAAAAAGAAAAGGGCTGCTTATGTATTGTTCCGAGCCTCTGAAAAACTATGCTTCTAGTTCTCGGCATATAAGTTAGAAAGCCTAGAAAACACGCAAAATATATCCAAGTTGGGCCGCAGTTTATAGTCATCTTATATTTCAAATACATTTAATTACCCTGAAATATAACACAGACTTCATATTCTTGTCTGTGTTTTGATTAAGTTGCTAAAACCTGATGAATTTTAATGAAAAATTGAGTTATACCTTAAATATATTTACATAAATGTCTACGTTCAGGCTAAACCAGAAGAAGTGGCAATGATCCGAGAAATCTTGGAGACGTTCCTGGATGAGAATATGGATGTGATTGTACCTGAAGTTGAAGAGGTGGAAGAGGAAGAGCAGCCCATACCTGAGGTAATAGTTACAATGTTACGAGGCTTTGTACGGGTTCTAGATAAATATTTAGTTTATAGTTTATGAAAATAAAACGGGTCAAATATAATCATTCATCACATTAAGAATGATTTATAGTAATTATCGGTAATTTATTTTCTAGTTTAGCTTTTAGGGCCGAATTCAAGTGAATTGCGTCTTGTGCACACAGATATTTTTCTTGACAACTAATAATATGAAAAAAAAAATGTAGCTGACAGAGATACAGCTTTTGAGATTTCCAGAGTTTCTTTAGGTTACTCCTGAAATAAGAGAAATTATTAATTAAGAATGACAAAAGGTTGCATTAGAAAAAGTAAAATTAAAAACTATATTTCTTATTTCCACTTTGTTTAAGGTAACTGTGGTATACGCAGTCCCAGGTATAGGACCCGTAGTTCCAGAAGACTTAACAGTGGACTTTGAAAATTACATCCTAGAAGTTAGCAAGGTCCAGGCAGATGTAGTTATGCCCAGGAATATTCGACACTTTATGTGCCCGCCACTGGAAAAGTGAGTATATAAGTCCAGAAAGGTTTGTGCGTGTGTTTACATGGCTTCGTTCGAAATGTTTTACACAATGAGCACATTGTGATTCATTTAAATATTGGAAATGATTAATAAAGATATTTTAGTTTTAAAAATACTATGATCTAAATGATTTACCGCAGCTTAAAGCTGCTGTCAGCTTTTAAGTCAGTGAAATTATTCAGGCGGATAGTGTTACAAGTAAACTGTAAAAATAAACTTACCATCTTAATTATAAAAATAACTATGAACTTCAAATATTTTGTCCATTCGCTTCAAAAATAAGGGAAACGTGAAAAATCTTTAATTACGAGTGAATACTTAACTCCGTCATTGGTGGCTTGCATGTTGAGTAGCAGATCGTAATAGATTTGTGTTCGATTCTCGCGTGGGTCAAAAATAAATAAGTAGTTTTGATTTCTAAGAAAACGTTTAATGCTAGGTAGTTGTACCTCGAATACGCACGTAAACCTGTTGGTCCTGCATGTACTCGTGGTACTGTAATCAAGTCGAAGATCTGTCACGTTGTAGTATGAAGGTAGATCCAGGGGGAGAGTCATGAGGGTCATGCCCTCTCCCCTCCTGGAGCTTGGACAGTTTTGCTATGATCTATAAAACTTAAGGGTGAGTACCCTGACGCAAATAAAAGATCCGCCGTATTATCACTTATGAAAAAGATTCCTCATCTTTTAGTTTTTTTTAATAAAAAAGGGGCCAATTGGGCAGAGGCTCACCTGATTTTTAGAGATACGGCTGCCCAATAGACACTCAAATTGCCAGAGGGCCCGCAAATGCGTTGCCGGCTTTTTATGAATTGGTACGCTCTTTACATCCTATAACATCTGCGTACATGGCAAGTCTCATTCAAGATAAGCCTCCGTGGTCAAGTTATTATCGAGAACCTTTTACTGATCTATACTTTTAGGTATGAAGAATATAATTATGAAACACCGAAGAAGGAGGAAGTGCCCATGGGCGGTGTAATTACTGATTAAAAAACGTCTTTTTTAATCATGAACACTATCACTTTAGTAGTTTGTTACTAGATAAAATTATTTATTTTTTGAAAACACCAGGACGGCTCCGTCTTCTACTTGTCTCTGTAGTATCTCTGTTCTAACGCAAAGTATTGGAATTAAATCATGACTTAGCATTGAAATCCTTAGTAGACCTGTAAGATTACCTCTCCCCTTATTCATTAAAGTACTCATATTTTGTATTTTTTCACCATAGTGTAAACAAGGCAGTGAGTACTATGTGTCGTTTTTATGAACAATTCATATATTTGAAATTTTATATCAGCCTAGGCTATTTAAATAAAGCCATGCACGTGTTATCGTATACATAAGGGTATAAAATAAAACATCAAAAACTTTACATTGTTTTTAATTTAATTGGAATAATCGTAACCTCCCTATATGCCGTCCTATCACCACACACCGATTTCCTAACATTCTATCTCTGTCTCGCAATAATTGTTAAAATTTAAGATTTTATTAGACATGAATATGTCAAGGGAGACATATTGCTTGGTCTCAATCTCCTAGAGAACTGGCCGGTTAGAGGCAAAAAAAACAACGTGTCACAAATTTAAATAGAACCTCTTTTCCTAATCGTCTATTAATAAAGGTTTTTTTTTAAATATCTAAATAGTTTTTTATTGGGATAAAGAAGATTTGCCGGAAAACAAATTTCCACAATGCGCTGATACTGAGAAGTATGAATATAAATATTGATTTATTTACACGATTTCCTCCGCATATTTAATTTATTTACGTATACAGAAAGGTGCATTATGAGTAAATTCTTCTGCGAGACAGAGACAATCCAACATTGAGCGAATTATAGACCAGCACTAACTTTCCACGAAGATACGGATTTACAATAACCGTTGCTAAGCGAAATTATTTTAAAGCACTCATACGTCTTAATGAATGCCACTTACCAGAAGTCTTTAATGCACAACATTTTCATACAAATAATAGTAAGAAATAAGTGTAATAATTTTAGACTCTTAACTATATTGTTTAGGTATTACTTTTTTTTAATAAAGGACCACAGTCAAGTTCTGAATGCTTAGAAAAAGTTTTGTCTATTGACAAAGCATTTGTTCACATTGATCTTTAAGATAAAAAACACTACTTACGACGCCTACAAGTTGGGCTTTCCAATATACAGCGTATTCAGAAAACGGGAATATATATGTTAAAGTGGCATTCATTAATCACTATCTCGATACACACTCTACAGCCAAAAAATAAATGTAATTTTTGCATATTTATATATTTGGATTTAACTATAACTAAATTCTATATACACAATTATATACCGCCGAATAAAAATGTTCAAATAAATACAATTCAACGCAAAATATTACAATAAAGTAAGGGAAGTTCAAAATGTACATATATATACTTACAGTAAGAAAACAAATCATCGTTATAACTCACTTCCGTTTAGGAATCAAATATCACTCTAGCTCATTGCCCTACGCAAAAATGATTTATTCTAAGCAATGTATTCATTATTGTTCATTTTACTCTTTCAGCGACAGCCTGTCTAGCGAAAAAAGCATCTTATGAGTTTCAGACCACAGACAGCAGACAAATAAAATTAATTATTTATTGACAGTCGTCGTAGGCGTCATTCGACCTTATTAATATATTCTGTGGACTTTGAACATTCAGAATAAAGACCTCAAATATGAAAGGTGACTTGTCACTTAATAAAATGCTTAGTTGTTTTGTAGTTGATGTGTGCTCATGTTTAAACGTGTTGCAACAATATGCATCAGAAATCTCAGAAGGGTTGACAAATCTTAACACCAGCAATCTTACTATGTAGTTTCAATAAGAAGGCTTTCAATATCCGTAGCGCTGATTTCACATACTTGGAATTACGTAGTAAGAGAACTCAATCGAAATCGCTATTAAAGTTGCACTGTAAGATTACAGGTGTTAATTGTAATATTACAATACCCGCCTTACTTTGCTGGAGTTATATTACACTTAACGACAACAAAAGATTTCACCTCACGTTATTTAACAAGCGATTGTTTTAACAACAAAATGGCTGCCATGTCGCGCCATCAAAATGTCACCTAATGAATACGAAGCTTTATTACTATCTACAATAAATAAGTCAGCGAAAATCATTGAGACTCGATTAAAATCGAATCGATTCCATACTCGCAAAGTTAACTTATAATTATTTAACACTGGTTAAGGAATCGTCTTCCTAAGGTCGATCTTTAACCGATACTACTGGCAGCATCAAATTTGAGTGCAAACGGAGCAATCGATACTAAAAACCGATTCTAATCGAACTGTGACGAATCGAAAGCTATCGCGATAGACTTATCATTAAGAAAAAATGCTAATCAACATTTTGTATAAACTTAGGCATTACTTAACAGTACAACTTACTTCATATTGCGTGAGTATTTTTACACTGTCAATGCGAAAATAATTTTTTTTTGGTTGTTATTCGGGAGTTCTAAAACATTACAAAAACCAAGTTCCTACAACGAATTTATATGGTGATAAAATAAATTTTGTTAATCATAACATTCAGATTTCTTCAGTCTTTGTGTTAATGAGTTTTTACTAATAAAACGAGGGTTATATCGATAAAATTTTCTGTCCTTTTCTGCCTTACGCTGAACGATAGAGATAATTGAATTCGATTTACATTGCAGATTGAGTTCTTAAGTAATGTCCGATCTAAAAGAAATATCAAAACTCTTTGGAAAATAACAAGAAAGATTTCAATAAGGACTAGATAAATGTGCTGTATACTGCCCCAGTGGCTAAGCCGAATCAGCCCGAAATGTGGCACAATTGTCTAAAACCATGATTTCATATAATAGGAAAACTAGCATAATTTCATATAGTTCCATCTCTTACGTACTTTAACAGTTAGAAAGAGATAAAATTATTTATCACACCAACGGACTTCACAATAACGCTTGCAAAGAATTCGCATTATTGTGTCTTGTCTTTATCCTTTACATGTCCGTAGAATGAGACAAAACATTGGACGAGAGCTATCACAATAAAATAATTCTTAATCCAGCCTTACTTTGTCCATCATTCAAATTTAAAGTTTTGTAAGTTGTATTAATTAAAAATCCAGTTCACAACACCAAAACATTAAATCCCGATGATAGGGTAATGCAAGTTTGTTGTGGGCAGGACAAAATATGACATTTCTAAACATTATTAATTATCCCAAGTTTTAAAATAACATAATATTATAAAGCGTCACTTTCTAATCTAAAAATTCGTCATTAACATAAATCTTTGGAAGCAGAAAATTGGGCACCATATAGAAAAAGGGAAGATTTTTATACTTATTATTTTTAAATACCACAATGTCATGACATCACTCACACGCCTTGGTGGCCGTAGACAAGAAATTTTGCGAGGGGTGTGAGCCACTAACGCCTCAATAACGTGGCCAAGCATTAGCCACTTCATTCTTGTCTATGGCCCCACGTCACTTTCTATTTGGAAACATTGAACGTTGAACTCCTACATATTAACTAAGCAATATTTCAAAACTTAAAATTTCCAATTTTCATTGCAACCTCACATGCGCAACTTTCTTAATTTTAAATACATTTTTAATTTTGTGTCACTAACTTTGAGCTTATGGTTATCAATGGCCAATTTGTAAGCCAATCACTTAATATTTTGATTGACAGTTGACGGGTTAAAAGTTACTGTCAAACGTCAATTTTATTCCACAAGGTAAGACAAGCATTCAGTAATTTCTAGATCAATATCAAAAAATTTCCTAATTTCCCTACGAGTCTAGCACATAAAAAAATTCACTAACAACTTTAAATTTAAACCTATCAAGCTATTCAAATAGCCAAGTCAAAACGGTTGCTATTCCAAATATTTTTCTGACAGTGTGTTCTAGTGTAGCTTTATGCAAGAAAATAAAAATTACGGTCTGTATCCAATAGGTACACAAATAGGCGCATTAGAATTAATTCGCGTTTAAAGCCTACCTTCAATCACGGCCATAAAAACTAAATCAGTCTTTTAACAGAAAAGTGCTAATCTATCCCTTTTAATCACCACGTAAACACAAATGGCCAGAAAGACACGAATTATGAATGAATTGTGAAATTAATGAAAACGGGGGGGAAAGTTAAAACTTAATGTATTAACGACTACGAAGTAAACAGTTTATTTCAAGTATCTAACGGTAATTATTGACTATTCATTTAGATAAGTATCGAACACACTGTCAGTAACATATGAAACCCGACAAATGAAATATCAAAATAGTTTGACATGACAGCTTGGAAAGATCTCAGTTAGCAGTTAGGCAAGAGCAATTTCAATAGTTAAGATTCTGCGCCGCCAAGTCAAAATGGTGCCCATACATTACGGAGAATTATTCAACACAATGAAACGAATTCCGAACGGAAAGGGCAAAAGACAAACATGGTACGGAATATGACAGCTGACACTTTCCGCGTGGAAAGTTTTCAATTGCCGAGAATAACCCCGCAGGACATTTGACATTACATTTTACGTTCCTGTACCTAAAAACTGACATCTTATGAAAAATTCGCAGACTAACGGAGGTTAAGAACGTTTCGAGAACTTACAAGTGTAATGGATTGTTATTTTTTACTATTGTACATTATATTAATAACAGTTTTGAACTAATTCACCATTAATTGATTACGTATTGAGCTGATATATACTCGCGCACGAAAAACTTGGGAAGTCCACAAATGGCTTTTATTAAGTTGACTTAAATTCAGATAATATATATAAAACATATTTACTGTGAACAGTTTTCTAAATTTCGTTTCGTCATTAATTTTTTATTTAGAAATTACGTTTTATGATCGTCCCAAATTAGGCGGACGCGAGTGTTGTTACAAAATATATTAATTTACGTTACATTGTAACCATAAGGTAACGAATTAAAGGCTTAGCTGGGAAGAGAAAGATACCGTGCGACTTTCAACCTTATTTCTTGTCAATTAAGTTAGAAAATTAGTAAAGGCCGAAAATCATAAATTCTACTTAGATTTCAGGAAATCAAGTTGGCAGTTAAATCGTTAACAAATTCTACAATTACGGGTCATTCACAAACATAAGTTCCGACGAAAACATAATTTTAATAACCTGTAAAGCCGTCAATGTCAAAAGTCGCACAGACTAAGCGGCGCCATCTTCTGAGCTAACCGCGGAAACAGCGTGAAACAAAATCGATTAGAATGCAGAAGCCCCTAATAATATTATATTAAGCATCAGGCGATCGGTAGGAGGCGGGCAATTCTAGATAATAAGTCCCAGATTCGATGCCAAAGCGTTCGAAGAGCATTCGAGCGGCTGAACAAAAATCGCCAAAGGATGAAAACTGTCGCCACTTTGGTTAAAGTATGAACTATGTGTAACCTGAAACGAAGGATTCAAGAAATTAAAATAGTACTAATTTGACGTGAAATAGGAAATAAAATGTTATTTTAGTTAACACCACTAGGAGGGCTAAAAATGTTTTAAAAATACCGTTTAAAGCCTAAAAAACGTTTTACAGAACATGTGTTTTACATAGACATATCATTTATTACAAAAAAAACACACACACACACTCGGCACCAATCGATACAATCAAACATAAGGTTTGAACCTAATAAATTTAATAAACGGAATCCACATAAATATATATTTTTTAATATTTTAGGTCTATTGACATTCTCCATTCATGCTCGTCGGTACTTTTAACTTGTCCATTCTCTAGTACGTCCGGGATTTGGTCCAGGTTCGACAAAGCCTACCCAACCCGACTTCATCATTCACGGTTGCCTTGTATATTTTACTCGTTAACCGCTTATCATTCATCCACCTAAAAAAACTCACCGCCATAAAATAGCTCGCGACTTTGGCAACGTTTCGGGGCTCTCCTTGAAGAGAAACCTCCGGATCCCCAAAACGTACGACTCGATATACGCGTCCCAGTCGATCTTGCTGACGTCGAAGTCGAAAGTGGTCCTATCCTGAGGCGAGAGATAGGTGCAGAGAGCCTTCACGTTGTCGTCGCTGAAGGCCCATTGCCGCGTGGTGAAATACTCTAAGCAGGACGAGGCCTTTTCTAATTTGCTTTGAACGCGCATCATTCTAAAAAAATACATAGGTTAGAACTAACTACTTCATATCATTTGTGTGCTTAAGGCCCTATCCCAGCACGAATTGCTGTGTCAGTGTCTCGGGTCGGACTGCGGGGCGCAGTGGAGAGCTGGAGCACTGAGGCGCGCCGGCCAGTAATAACAATTAGTTATGTAATACATTAAATTAATGTAATTTTATTAAACATTTTCTGAATTGGATTACTTGGCTTGCATTCACATTTTCCTCATAAAATGAATTCAAAGTGTCAAAAATTGGCTATGTTTGGATTTTTTTCAATCGAGCGAAGTTATTTAAATCGTGTATCGATCTTTCAAAATGGATACTCAACTACACCATATATTTTTTCAATACTTCAAGAATCGATGACGAAAAATGGAAAAAAAACAATATACTTTTTGGAGTTTGGTGACCAGATGGGTCATTATCGCAAACATAATATCTTAGTATCTAAAGAAATTGGCTTACGAAGGTTTATTTCCCGTGACAGCAGTGAGGATATCAAAGAGAGCTGCCGGTGCCCGATGCTGAAGTAACATCAGAATCCGATGTTTGAGACGATTGTTCGTGATGTCTCCTCCAGGGTACCACACTAGGCCACCTGCAATTCATATTGTATCTTGTTGGCATTTGATAATAACATATTTTCAAAGCTAATTTAATAAAAAAATACAAAAACATACGGCAAGTAATTAAAGACTGTACTGTATACTCACTAAAAGGATGTTTTCTCATGTATTTAAAGCTGGTCTTGACAAAGCGACGCCACGTGATGGGATTCTGTTGTCCGGTACAACAGTTATACACCACTACCCCTTCGCCACTGAAATTATTAAAAACATAAAATACATAGTTGACACTTTTAGATTTTATTGATATCTGTTAAGTACTTAACAATATTTTAGGAGGCAGAAAGTTCGCGCACGTACTCTTAGAAGCATTGCATAACAATACTGAATCCATCTAATGGCTTAAAAGTGCATGAAATGCATGTCTAAACACGTGTATCCAAATAATTAAAGTTGCAACGTCTATCATTGATATGTAGAAGAAAACTAGTCGGGGATAGGAAACAGCCTTGTGGGACCCCAGCGTTCAACGGTTTTAGGTCGAAACATGCTCCTTCGATGACGACCTTGATGCTCCGATCAGCCAGAAAGCTGGAGATCCAGTGGCATAATTTCTCGGGGAGCCCATAGGCTGGAAGCTTCGAGAGAAGCGCTTTATGTAACACCCGATCGAAGGCTTTCGCTATAACCAAACTAATCGGTTGCGCCTCCCTCTTGGATTCAATTGCCTCTGCCCATCTATGTGTAAGTTGCCTAATGGTTAATCGGATCAAAATTAACTATTAATTGAACTTAAAAGTTTGATTAATAGTTATATATATATATAATATTAAACCTAAGTTTAATCTCATTAAGATTTTTGCCAAAATGACACAATATTCTTCTAGACTATTGTAACTAGTTTAGTTTAATTGACATATGTAACATACCACGCTTTTTACTTTTTTTTAATATTAAAACAAATAAATTTTCACATTCCAAGTTAATCCAGCCACACACTATTTATCGCTTAGCCTAACCTAAGAGAATGTAGCGTTTACCGTCTCAAATGCGTCCTCCAAGCGCAGACTATCATCAGATTAATCACAGTATCCACTGGAACCAGGTCTGCCACCTTATTCCCAGTGCCCAACATAGACCTGAAGACACCCTTTCCAACCGCCGCAATTATCCCGTTGGGACCATTCCAGTTGTCCACCCATCCTTTCACGGGCTCTTTGACAGAGGACAGCACTGGAATGAAACATTCAACGAAATAAAACTTTAGGTAGTATTAATTTTAATTGAAATATGCTTATAAATATTTGAGGTAGAGAAGGACAATCTCGTACGTGCTGAAGCTTTCAAATATATTTTAAAGAGTTCTTCTTCTTTAGTCGCGTTCTTCATTATTAATGGTCGTGTAAGTGTTGCAAATCTTTTTCCATTCCCCACCGTCTTCGTCGGGAGAAACTAAGGGGTTACTGTCATACAAATTGAAAATAATAAATGCTCTTACCAATCGAAGGTCTGACGATGGCAACCGGCAGATTCCCGCATTCCTTGATAAGCATGTCTTCCGCCAATGCTTTAGTAAATGTATATGTATTTGGTCTGTCACCTACACAAACAAATTACGCTAATTAGCTTACGCACGAGAAACATATATGCTGAGAACTAAAAATCCCTTTTATCGACGCTAACCATATCTCAGTTAATCAGGCTAATACTCAACGTCTGTACTAAATGTTTCAAAATCCAGTAACCAACAATCCGAATAAATCAGCATTTTTTTTTAAATATTTCAAATCTTCCAAACTTTTAGTTATTCAACACTGCTTAATTGAAAAAATATAATAAAATTTAATGAAAAATACCAATTCTTTAGTCGTTAAAAATAACTGACATCGGACTCCGGTCCGATCTTACCGACTAGATCTGGCGTGATCCTATCGACCAGGTCATCTGGCAGCGTCTGCACCAGTGTGACAACGTGTTCCGGGTGTGCTGGAGGCGCGTACACTCTCTCCTCGACTGCTTCGCGCTCGCAGTTGCAGTACGCTGTTGAAACGTGTACTAGGGCCTGCAATATATTCGGGATACTGTTGTTATAAACTTTAATGCTATTTAAGTGACTTAGAAGCTTATTTTGCGCATACACAGTATTTTCGATGACTAGAAAAAAAGGAGTAGGTAACTACTACGTAATGTTTTAGCAATGGTGATCCTGTTCTATACCTGTTCTATATGTATATACAGGGTGGTCAAAAAGTCGTGGATCAAACGCAACTAGGGTATAGATGAGGTCATCAGCTGCAAAAAATTGTTCTACGGGAGGTTTTTAAGCTCAACCCCTGCAGAGTTATAATTTATTTTGCGTTTTTATAAGAAAGTTGACTTTTTCTACTACTTCTTATTAAAATTCGAAAATATCTACACCTGTATTTTTTTCATAATATCCACTAGATTGGTAGTGATGAGTCCTTGCGTTAGACATACTATTTATCGTTGTTTATTGAGTATATTGAAGATAATATTAATTAATTTTTTTAATTTAATTAAGTTATACGATATAAATGTTTTTCAAATCAGAACTTTTTGTTTACTTCGGACCCCACTGTGAAAATAAAATACTCTACGGAAAAGTGACCCTGTATAACAAGTTTTGGCGCATTTAATAGGGATTCTGAAAAGGTATTACACATGGCCATGAGTCGCTCTAATAACTTTCTTGTAACTTGTAATTGATTGTCTCATTCAATGTGTGATACTAAATTTCATACACAAATGTCAAGCAAAGCAGTAAGCACGAGTCACTCACTTCCAAAGCTAGCATACGATGACACAGCTGAACCAACTGTTGAGTTCCCAGCATATTGATGGTTACCGATAGCTTCAGCTTCTCATCAAACTTGACAGTTGCAGCCGAATGGAAAACTATTGACACCTGCCAAAAAAGAAATAAAAATTAATATGCCATTTAGTTCGTGATATCTATCATCTGCGTAAACGGAACCCATAAAACCAATTTAACCAATTCAAAAGGGCATTAAAGATACATATCAGAATGAGACTAGACTAAAATTGGGACGGCTGATGGCGACGTGTATCTCGTTCGTATATACATATTAAGTTTCTCATGTAAATATAATACATTCCTTTTTGTAACGAGAAATAAAGTTCTTTAAACATTATAAAAATGGAATTTTGAATAACTTAAGAATACCGGAAATACCTTTTGACACAGCATGGTTTGATCGGCAGCGCTGATGCCCAACTCCGGCTCCGTAATGTCCCCCACTATCGGAACTATTTTGGTCAACTCCTGCGGTCTCTCTCTTCTTAATGTCTCGAATAACTGAAAAAGAGTTTAAGAAAAAGATGGTCATATCTAACCGATTTCGTAAATTTATTCACCGGTAAAAAGTTACATGAAGAGCCTGGAGTCGAAGGTTCGATCCCCGCCTATGCACCTACAGTCAATGTGCAAATTTAACAATCGCCCGATGAAGGAAAATATCGTGAGGAAACCGGCATGCCGTAGACTCAAAACGGTGTGGTAGCCACAGATAGTTGACCACCACTTGCCTATAGAAATCATCACGGAACATACAAAAATCTGAGACCCAGACCTAAAAAAGGTTGTAGCACCTTTGGTATTTAAAAGTTATATTCCTAAGTGACATATATTTCATTAAGATTAATATGTTTCACTAAAGAGCTCGTACAGTGAACTGCACAGTGATAAGTAAAATTCAATAACGTTTTGATAACGTCAGATAAGAGAAACAATCAAATTTGTATCGAAAACTTGAATCACGCCGTAAGAATCTAATTAGAAGTACGGATGCCATAGCCGATCGAATTATATGCATTTCTCTCAATGTCTGCAGCGCTAATGTCACAAAAAAGGGACCGCGCAGTACAAAAACTTAACATTAAAATCGGCATTGCAATCGTCATCGGCTTATCTGATGTTAACTGATACCGCCCAAGGACACTCTTAATGCCAGAGGGTTCGCAGGTTGTCAGTCTTTTAAGAAATGGTACAATATTTTCTTGAATTGGTTCGGAAATACTTCAGTGGGTAGCTACTTTCACAGTAGTGGTGCGCGGCAAAAACACTTAGTTGTGGAACGACAGACGTCGAGGTAATAATACTACTGGTGGAATTTCGTATTCTGCCTCGAACGAACAACCAAGGCTGGTTAATCGCTCTAGGCCACTGCTGCTTCACGACAACGTTAGACCGCACACTGCACAACAGACTGCTAGAGCTTCAATTGGAATGTCTTAAAGACATCCACCGTACTCCCCGGACCTTGCTCCAACAGATTACAATTTTTTTGGAAATTTGGATAACTTTTTGCAAGGTACAGAATTCAACGTTTTTGGTAAAGGAATCAAGGAACTACTTTTAAGATGGCAAAACGTACCAATATGTACAAAGGCTATATATGAACAGATAGCATTACTATATAATATTATTAATTTATTTAGTTTTATTTAAAAAAAATAGTATATTTCATTACAAGTGCGGAAAGCCTGTCATTGCAAAGAGTTTCGACAAATGTCTACCCGAGCCGAGGCGCAGCCGAAGGTGAGGGTTGACAGTCGGAACAAGTTGCAATGACGGTTCCGCACGTGTACTGAACAACTATTTTTAATACAGTTGCGAAAAAATTATGCAATTAAATAAAATAATAAAAAACAATAAACTCAACTCACTAATCATTTATTTCTTATACAAATTATTGTTCACATATACATTGGTACAGTTTTTTATACTAACTGGAGAAGTTTTAGGTTGCATATTTATTTACTGTTTGAGACAAACTATTATTTATTTCGTATGATTTTTCATGTATATTTAATATATAATATAACAAACAACTAAACGCGCAAAGAACATTTTTGGAAAATGGCGCCTACCGTAAAAGAATATAAGCAGATTTTTTTTTTTCTTCACCCATTCTGGGTATGCAAAGGGAACTATGCCCATACAGCCAAGTCTTCAGTACAATTTTATTGATATGAAATGAAATTTAAGGAGATGAAATGAAATCTAACCTAACTCATTGAATCAAATCATTAAATCTTATATTGAAACAAAGCAGTAGCTTCTTTTTAGAAATATTTGCATGAATCATAAAAATTTCTATGAATTTTTTTTAGTAAAAACTTCGTGGTTGGTTTTTTCTTTTTAATAGACATTATTTTGACAGTTGGGAAAGAAAACGCACTAGTTCGGAAAAGGTAAAAAAAAGCACGAGTGTGTAATAGCCCACATCCCGAACGCTATACGTCCCTGCAATACGCCACTTTTTGAGCAACTGTATTAAAAACTACTTTTTGTTTCTCCCATACAAAACTCCAATTTATGTAAGGACCTAATATTTTTTATTATGAACATCACTAAGCATTTGCAGGCTGTTCAGAAACGCCTCTGAGACGAGCTGCCCTCTGAAATAAAACCCTCCGTAACGGAGATTAACGGAATAGTTTTTAACTTACCGGTGACTGTGTAAGTTCGCTAAGCCGTGACGCCACATCCTGACCCCGTTTAGGCCTCATCAACAAATATATGTTCTTTATTTTGGGACAGCTTCGCAACAGTTTCTCGACTAACACCTGGAAATTAAAAATCAGTCAAATGAAATCTACGCACTTAGTCAGGTGTTTAATTCGAGAACCTGTTTCCATCAAATTTTTTCAGGTTATAGATAGATATCATTTACACTTGATACAAATGATATTATGTAAAATATATTTATAGATAAAATTCCTGCCACCCAAGGTTCATATTAAATAGGAGCACCAATATAGAATCAAATCAGAACTAATCTAAGCGTACGACTAACCAGAAGATAAACCACTGCTTATAAGGAAATTGTAGTCGTTTTTACAACAAACTCCCGAGCCAAGAGAATTATCACTGAATAAATTCAAAACTCGTGTTAAAAGTAATTTAATATTGATTTAAAAAAAAAGCTTTTTATAAATTTGACGATTATTTAAATGATCCTAATCCTTGATTTGCTCCTAACCCTTGATTGATTTGCTCCAGTTAAAACAATTTGTATGATGATTAAAAAGAGTGGCGGAGAGTTTCTCGCCCGTTCTTCTTGCCCTCTCTACGCCGTTGACTTGCAAACTGGTAGTAAATGTAAATTTAGAATCAATTTAACATCTTTTCTGTTGACGTTCATAAGTGTACTTACTTGTTTACCCATATTCAATAAAGTTATTTTGAGTTTGAGTTTGATAATAATAGTAAAAAGGAAATTATATTGTTGTATAACCATGACTATAACTTTGAATATATAATTGACTTTCTCTTAAACATACAATGTACAGTGTTAAAAAGGTATGTGCTTGAACGCAGCGATTGATTCGTTTGCCTCTGCCCCTTAGGTTAACGCCTAGTACGACTAAACCCCCTTCAATGAACGTGGATTAAAACTTTGATGGGTTTTTCTTACCTTTCCCATGAATCCCGTGCCCCCCGTGACAAATATAGACTTCTCGGCGTAAAACTCGGCGACGGGCACATACTCCTGGCTCGGGAAGGGAAGGCAGGCCATCTTGATAACGGTTATGCTATGTGTGCGTTCAATTCACTTCATGCCTTCTACCTGCCATCTGTAAAAGAACATATTGGATTAGGTTCCTGTATCACGGACCTGTGAGATCAAGTGTTTGACTTCTCAAATCTCTGCCTTCATCTCAGGCTTAAAACAATTGATGATAATGTATAAATTTTTATTTTTTAAATAAAACTATCATTGCTAATCTTTCATAAGATATTAAATATGTAGGCGGGCGGCGATTACAGAAATATCATAGCGTAGATAAAATGCGATAAATCGTATTATGAGTATTCCTAGAATCATATACAGGCAATTGAGTGATAAGATTGTTTGAACCGGAAAAAATCGGGAATCGGACTTTTTTGATAATATCTATATTCTATTATATTTCAAGGTCAGAAATTTATCAAAATTGCACATTGCCGTTAATGTGAGAGGTATGGCGTCCCGGAACCCTCAAGGGTATAGTTATCCCCATGGTTTTATGAACATTTTATAAATAAATAATAATAATAAGATTTGGGAAAACTCTGATCGATTTCTTCATGATATTTTGCACATATAACCGTGGTTTGAAGGCACGAGATCAGTGTTGCACGGTTAACCACTAGACTAGACACTTTTCGGGAAATGCAAATCCAATACCAGATTTGTATCAATTTGCGTGAATATTCGCTATCTAAGAAATCCAAACATTGAAGCTAATCGATTACCACGAAGATATGTTATAGACACATTATTGTGACTGTACGAGACAAGGCTGTACATGTTGCTAGCTCAGGCTTTCTTAGTTTTATAAGCGTGGCGAATTCCTAAATCGTCGGAGTTACGGCCCGAGAGTATAGCCAGACGTAGGCACTCTCTTCAACGGTTACATTGCATTCATTCCTTACATAGCAATTAACAATATTTCGATTATATTCTATTGTTGTAATCCAGCGGTTAATATAAAGTAAAAATAAAATTATCTATTATTTAAAGCACCCCGATGACCCAGGAACCGAACTGTAACTGTCCCACTAACTATTTTCTCTTCATATTTAATATATTGTTAGTATATGATGGTGCTTTGTCAAGTGCCGGAAATTGAATCAAGTGCGTGACTAGGCCACGGAGGTGGTAGAAACAAAGGCCAAAGAGAAAAAAAATCTTTTACAAAAATGTCGCAACAAAATTACCCATTTTCTACATACAACACACTAAACACAATACTCACATAGTATGTTAAAATATTTTATTATTTTCTGCACAAATTCCTTATAAATTGTCAAATTTCGGATATATGAGCGACATTGTATTTTTGTAAAATGCATGCAATTCATAGATAATAATTGATAAAATCGATACGAAACTGACATTTTATTGTATTATCTATATACTTCAGGGTGCAGCTTGTCAGTTTTCCTTTTTTTGAACCAAAAAGTTTAATATATATATATACATATATCTAATAGATATATATAAGTACACAAGCTGACCCGGCAAACGTTGTTTTGTCATGTATATTATTACTTTTTTTAGTCCAATAAAAATAAATATTTTATAATAAACAATAGGGGTTGATTTCGGGGCTGAAAATTAGGGGTTATATGGATTTTTGTATGCTGTATCATAAAAAAAAAAATTAAAAAAAAAAAAAATTAGGGATTTCATTAAGGGGTTTGAAAGAAAGATAGTAGCCGATTCTCAGACAGTAAATTAAATCATTAATTAGCGAGCGCCTGTGCACTTAAACCCCACGGCCCAAGTCTCTACTCCAAAGGGAACAAAATGAAAGTTGGAGGAAAGTCTCTTATATTTGAGCCGTTTATTATTTTACTATTGACTACGTACGTTTTTACTACTAGCGCAGTAAATACACAAAAAAAACCTCGAATTGATAACCTGCTCCATCGGTTTTTAGGTGGTACTAGCTTCACTTCATTCACTTACGAAGTGAAAAACACTTCTCTATACAGATTTTCATCAAAACTCTTTAAAATATGGCGATATTTTTAAAATATCACGCCTACGTTTCGCAATAATCCTGTATTGGTGTTATAAGCTATTATTAGGAAGTGACATTGTAACGCAACCCACATTGAATAAGGCTGGTCATATGCTAGAGTTT
This sequence comes from Pieris macdunnoughi, assembly GCA_905332375.1. Taxonomy (NCBI): domain Eukaryota; kingdom Metazoa; phylum Arthropoda; class Insecta; order Lepidoptera; family Pieridae; genus Pieris; species Pieris macdunnoughi. Next base: position 477,547 of record CAJOBZ010000081.1, read on the forward strand.
TCTTTATAATATATCTCAGATTGGTTATTTTTTGTATGAGTTATCCTATCTTATTAAAATAATCAGTATCAAAATTATATTACTTAGGTGTTCGTAACTCGCGTGTATAAGTAAATACAAAAAAACATAAGGTAAATTAATTAGCCAAAAATCCAATACAAACTTCCATAGTTTTTAATTGAAAATTTCCCTTAGTTAATTTACCTATTCAGATGTTGTATATCCAGGAATCGTTTCTTAGTAGAGTTCACTGTTATGCAAATATTTCAACTTAACCAAGGCCTTAAATAAACAAAGCATCTAATAGACAAATAACTTTCTCTTTCTTCTGTTTTTTCCATAATTACGAAGTATATGCGTATCATAACCACTATGATGGAGCATATGTATTTTAAACAAAATTTGTGCGTTAAAGCTTTTTTAAATTTGAATTTTAATATGTAACAAAATGTAAATACGAGTAAAATCGTTACTTGTAAACAATTTAGCGCACATCAAATTCAAAAGAATTGTTTAAAAAACGTTTCGTATGTAAAAGCCCTAAATATAATACCTAGTTCCCCAGTATTGTGACCTAGCAAATCGCATTGTGTGGCTTATACAAAACATGTTGCTAGGTATAACGCATTTTACTGAATATCGATAAAACCTTAGCAAAAACTGGGCTTTATTTTATTTAATGCGTTTTACACGTTGAAATATTAAAAAAACAATTTGTCAGTAGACTGCCGTGTGGCCATTGAACTCTGCCAGTCACAGATAATAAAAAAAGGGTGCGTGTTAAGTACACGTACGCGCGTAAGAAGTTATACTTCTTTGGCATTATTAAAAATAGTTTTTGATTGCATGCAAATAATTAATTACAATTAAATAATCAAAGACTGGAAAAGGAGTCATTATAGTCAATATAGTTCAGTTTACATTTGAAAAATTAAATAAATAAATAGTTATTATTATTCTCTTACATTAAGTGTAACATAAATTCTATTATTATTCGAATGTTGCTTTTAAATTATGTCCAATGCCGTAGCATCTTCCGTGGGCAACTTCATTCTGTTAATGTTGTGTCACAGTGCGCGCGCATCGTAAAATTTCACTCTCATCAATTTTTCATAACGCGCCTAAAGAAGTATAACTTTAAAAATACAGCGAAAATGTTTGTATAATCTTAAATATCTTCTGCTAAAGAAAACACTTTTTTACCGGATTGAAGTTATGTATTATTATAAATTTACAATTATTTTACATAATCTTCTGCTAAAATTAGTCCCTGTATCATCCTGCACCCTAAAAGGTCCAGGCATACCAACCAGGAAGCAGCTGCTTACCTTCTTCAGTCTCTGACCTAGCGCCTCTACGGAACTACGATAAAATCGTCGGCGTACCGCTATAAGAAGATTGATAATTCGGTCGCGTCTCCACAATTATAATAATTGATAAATTTTACGTTACGATGGCAGTGTAGCGTTTCTCAATCCAGAGGTCAAATCGGCTGTGGACCAATGGAGTTTGCTATGTGCCAACTTTCTGTGTGTCAACACTTTCTCGTACAGTAAAGGTAAACATCGCGAGGAAATCGGCATGTCTTAGCCCCTAAAATCGACTTGTACACGCACAGAACACTCACCTACTTATCAAATTGAATAGTATTTTACAATTGCATTAAATATATTTATTTATTAAAGTTTACTACATCATACATAATATATCTACCGTATATGTTACAAGCTATCTTTTCTTACATATTGGTAAATATAAATGCTACAAAAAATTCAATAATAAAAATAAAATATATCAGTGGCGCTACAACCTCTTTAGGTCTTGGCCTCAGATTTCTGAATCTGTTTCATGATCATTTTTAAATCTAATAGGTGATCAGCCTCCAGTGCCTGACACGCGCCGTCGACTTTTTGGGTCTAAGACATGTCGGTTTTCTCACGATGTTTTCCTTTACCGTTCGAGCAAAATGTTAAATGCGCACATAGACAGCTGACAGTCCATTGGTGCACAGCCGGGGATCGAACCTACGACCTCAGGTATGAGAGTCGCACGCTGAAGCCACTAGGCCAACACTGCTCTACAAAAAAAAAATGCAATAATACAGTAAAAAATACTAGCAAAACATCGGATTATTAATGAGATAGGCACTTAACAATGCGTTCTTTAAAATTAATCAGCCCACTACCGAATATCCAGCTCCGGATAAGTACTGTTTAATCCGTTATAATCGCGAAGAATTCAAATGTGAGGTGCCTGAACTAATATGCGATAAAAGTACGTGATCAGTCTTCTGCTCTACAAATTTTTGCCGTTATTCGAACCGAAGATCTTCAACCACATTAAAAACCAACACCAGTGGCGTTTTGCATACCATTAGGGTCTGAAACGTGCATTTCCAATGTGGCTATGTTGTAGCGTTGTCAGCCAATGGTGAGTCACCAACTGTGACAAATCATTTTAGTGTGTCAGTGAAAGTCGGAGAAATTACAAATAATTCATTCATAGCTGAGAAGTTTATAGGTTAAGTCAAAGTTCCATAATTCAATTATCAAAAGAGAATTAGTTGATTTGAGCATTTTTTTAAATTTCAAGAAAACGTTTGGAAGGATGTGTAATGTACGTTCATCAACGCGAAAGTCTATAAAATTAGAAATGTTCGTAATTTCAAATCAAAACAAACTCTATACATTTAGCATTATGTAAATAGGAAAATTATTTTATTTATTACATTATTCGTATTTGTATTTTCCATTTCCGTAACCTAAAAAGTAATAATAAAAATTATTAAAAAGAAAATTAAAACAAATTTAAAAAGTTTGGTCCCTGTGGTAAATTTAAATTTTAAAGTCTCTAATATCTTTTCATTAGTTACTTTGTCTATTTATTAGTAGTACCTACTTATTACAACAAATATATTATCATAGTTATATAAATGATGCCTTAAAAGTACACTGGCACAGGAACCATATTTTTAAATATGTTCAATTTTCTATTTAAATTTTTTTAATGATTATTATCACTATTTAGATTAAGAATATTGTAAATAGTATATATTTCTGTGTTGAAATTAAATTGTATTGTCATTATATAAATTTCCATTTTGAATTAAATTTTTAATTATTAATAGCTCACGTATTTATTAACAAATCTTCAAGTTTTGCCATTTCGTTCACTGTTATTAATAATTTAGCTTATGCAACGTTTTATAACGATTATAAAAATATAATATAATGACCGAATAGTATATCAGTGCTTATCAGGTCCATAAAGTGAATCAATCAAATAGATAATTTTTTCCTTGCACAAAATTTCCTGTTGGACAAGCCTTTTAGAGATAAACTTTAGCGTCGACATACTTTCAGGAAATAGTTAAAGTACGCAAAACACGTTAATTGTATTTGTTAGAAAAATGGATCAATTAGAATTGTTTTTTGCAAGAAATCATTTTCGAAGTCTTATAAATAATTCGTATTTTTTTCTGATATAAATATATTAAAACTAGATAAAATACTGACAACCAGTATAAACGTAAAACTTAATTATTCAAATTACTTTCGAAAACGAAATTCGTATGTCTCACAAAATTATAGCTTACCTATTGGTTGGTTTGTATCGAAAAATGTAAATTAAATAAAAAAACGCAAAAGCACGCAAATTAAAATAACGAATTTAAAAGCATTATTTATTTGAATTCCTAATTTATTTCTCTACTAATGGTTTTTAATTGAAATGCGCTACGTTCAAACGTTTTTACGTTTTAATTTCGTTGGGATTAAACTATATTCATTATTCACCACATCGTATGCTAAAGGATTCACTGCCCAATATATAACTTCCTTCTTAAATAACTAAACGTCTTGAGTTACACTTTTCTTTACAAATACTACCATTCATAATTTAATTCAAGAACTGTACTACTGCTGAATAATAAATGAAATTAAAAATAATATTTATATTGGTTACGTACCCAATCACAATTTTATATGACACACTTCTTTTCCCGACGAGAAACGCAGGCGCACTGAAGAAAGATAAACATTACGCTTCTATAATAAAGAAAGTTACATCTTGATGTTTAAAGTAAAAACAACTGGAGGTATTATAATAAATGATTTTTATAAGATTGATTTATCTTGTAGGCTAATAAGAATTTCGATTTCGAAAAGCTGCTTAGAAGCAATTAAAAGTAAAACATGTCTTTGTTCATTTATTTAAAAGATAACAATAAAATATACAGTATTTACAATTTTTTTAACCTACATAGTAATAATAAAAAATTAATAAAAATTATATTAAAACAAATTTAAAAAGTTTGGCACGTATGGCAGTGTACCTTTAACGCTGGCAGCATTTCCTCGTTGTCTTGCGATACCTATCCGTTATTAATTTCGAAAAGCACGAATTATAAATATATTACGTTAGAAAAATGTTGTTTACTTTATAGCTTACTTGATAAATAAAAGGCATAAATCATTCGCAACTCTAAACGATTGGTAGAAGGCGGTTTGTATGAAACAATTTGGTTATAAATGAATATTATTAGAAAAACACACGCATATAAACATGTCCCAATACATGGTCGCGTAACTTCACTGTACATATATATAACTTTGGATAGGCTAAAATTGAGCGGCTACTATTTAGGTGTTTTTAACTGCGTGAGAGTCTGGATTCGTCGGAATATTTTCAATAACAAATATTAAGACAATCATTATTGATGAGATCCGAATCTATGATGGGGTCCGATTCCTCAAGACTTATCAGTACTTGAAGCTATTTGGGTATAATTTTATACTGTTGAAAAGCAATTTGGTGAATTTGAACTGATGCTGAAGACCTTCATCCTTTCAAAGCATTTCCGTTAGAGTTACAAAAAAATAATGAATTCGAGTTCATGGTTAAGTTAAGCACTATGCGTTGCCGAAGGGTCCTCAGGTAGATTCTTCCTGAACCCTTGATAATTCCTGGTTGGCACAGAAATATATAAAATAGAAATGAAATTCGTATACCGCATGAGTTTTTAAAAGTACTGTTTATTTTGCTTTGGATCTTTAAAAACAATATCAGGGACCAATAAAGCCCCAAATTCATTTCGCACAGATACTAGGAAGCATTTTTTCTTTCAATATAAACAATATTAGCCAAATGAGGATATCCTTACATTATAAGGCGCGGGAATGGAGTTAGGGCTGTCACTCTTCACTATATTTCGGCACTAAGAAGCCATTTATTTAATTGCCACTTTGTACACTGAATTTTACCATCGACTAGCGCGATTACATTTACTTTAAACCCTGCAGTTCATACAAAGTAAAAGCGTGAACTAACTTTCTCGTCTGACAAAATCCTATCGAATCTTGTCTCCTTTCTAAACGTACCTACGTCTTTCGCCGTTTACGTACGTTCGATTACGAGTATCGTTAGAAAGTATGGTGCGTAATTACCAGATGTACAGATCTATGTATCGATCATCAGATTCTTCCAATAATAGCTCACAGTTACTTAAGGCGATTAAAAAACTAACGTTATCACTTAACGTCGGGTGAACCTGCTGCCTGGGTCTTTGCCCCCTGTTACATTAAAAAAAAGTGCGTGCGTACAAAGTGCACATGTCAGAAGTGAAACGTCTTTGTAAATTCTTTCTTTATTAATGAATGATACAAAAGCTACTTAAAAACCAGAACTAAAATTAGTTGTTGTTATGTAAGTATATAGAAATACCACCATATATGTATATGGTAGCAATTACCAAATAATATTATGCCCACGTTTTCTAAAATAGCCAACTGGGTATTAGCAAGGTCTTGGTTCAATGCCCTTATAAAAATACAAAAACAACACAAAAAATGGTAATTCTGTTAATTAATAAAATAATAACGATATTGATATATATTAAAAACACCATTGGTGTTAAAGTACGAATAATTGCACTACAATATTATACTAGCATATCTTTATTAAAGAAAAAAAAATCGACAAAAACGCTGCACACCTTCGTGACGTTCCGTAAAAATTTTACCCTCATGCGCTTTAAGAAGTTTCACTTCAAATAATGGAGCCGCGGTTTATATAGCCTGGCACTACTGACAAATATAATGATAGCTAAAACATGTTATATAATACAAATCACAGGTATGTTTACTCACTTTAACCTCCGCCGTCCGCTGGGCGTGAAGATAATTTATTACCTAAGGTTTTTTATGAAACAGTGTAAATTATCTATATAATTAAATATAATTACATATACTATTTTTCCTGTTTGCACGATTTATATATTTTGGTGATAAGATAACCTAATTCCAGCTATCAAGATAAAGTAAATAAATAAATAAATCGTTTATTTGCAAAGAAACTGGTACATTTAGATCGATTAATTATAGAAATCCGCACTATCAGCCATATAAATATAGCTTTTAAATTAACGATTTGTAAGACTTAACAAATAGAATACGTCGTAGTTTTACACTACATACAAACTTTTGAAATTTTAATATTGGTTTTGATTATATAAATTTACAACAAATTACTATTTGACACTTTGATTTATACAGAATTCTTACTTATTGAAGTTATCATACATAATGTAACATTTAGATATAAATATTGTTTTAAACGAATGACATCCCTAGCAATCTAATATTAGGCGAACACTGAACTTTAAGTGTTAGTGACCTACATTTCGCACGTGAATCTGTCATCATCGTCGTCAAATCGTCGTGTCGCAGATGGTTAGAGGTTTGATATCCGGAAAAAGAAATATGTAAACCTGTATTATTTTCTTATTTATTTCGATATATTATCTTTTTTTTTAAACTGTTATTGACATTTACGTTTTTGGTAAATGTTTATTCCCTTTGATTATTATATACAGTCGACACTCGATAATTTGACAGTCGTAATTTGATATTCTCAAAATCAATGTTAATTGGTCCCCTCGCTAATTTCATGTTGAAAAAATAGTATATTGCTTGCCAAGGTGGGATAATTTGAAGTCCGGGCCTTCCTATTCACTATTATTTGAAGTGTTTATCATTCACATACCTGTCAATTGTTTTTTTTTTAAATTTCTTTGGACAATGATAGACAAAAAAGACATAAATAAAAATTTGTGAATAATTGTATTTAATTGTTCATACATAATAATAATATAGAAATAATAAATCACGAATTATCAAACTCTTATTTACTGGAGTTCCCCTCCTACCCTGGTGGTTAAAAGCTTATTAAAAGCTTGTTATTTTGAACTCTTGGTTATTAGAAATTTACTTCTGGTCTGGAGTTTTAAATTATCAAGAGTATACTGTACTGTTATTATTAGTAGCTGAAGCAATACTAAAATAAATAAATTAAGAAAAAGAGGTGTATGTTTTTGTGTTACAAAATATTGCAAGGGGGTTTAACTTAAAGGTAATTTGAATTATACATTGCAATGACGGTCAATTGGAATTATAAAATGTTGAAATACGTGTTTCAAATTTTTATTATAGTAAAATAAGCTGGTTATGCGATTTTCTAGCGTCGACGTTATGTAACCGATAAAAAACTTAACATTTATATAATGTCAAAGATATGTCTTCATTTCCAAATCCTCTGATTGTATAATAATACGTTTTAATATAATTTTTGTTAATTTGTATAATGGTGCACCTTGGCAACGGAATTTAGTAAAAAAATAAGGATTATATAGATCGATATATGACAAAATCTAAATGTTACCTAAATGTCATAAGTAACTGTTAAGTCTAATGAATAATATAAGTTAACTCAAACACAAAATAACTTTATTCATATAGGGACAAAGAACACTTATGAACGCCAACAGAAAAGAAGTTAAATTGATTCTTATATCACATTTACTACCAGTTCGCAAGTCAAGGGCGTAGAGCGGGCAAGAAGAACTGGCAAGAAACTCTCCGCCACTCTTTTTAATCGCCAAGTTTTGAGTTATACAAATTGTTTGAACTGGAGAAAATCAATTCCAAGCATTAGATTTAAATTTTAAATAATAATAGTAAAAATGATTAAAAAGTAAATGATTAAATCGCAGCAGTATTGGCCTAGTGGTTTCTTCGTGGTAGGTTCGAATCCGGCTGGACCTGGCTTTCCTTCTATGTGCGCATTTAACAGTCGCTCGTAAGGTAGGGAAAATATCGTGAGGAAACTGGCTCGCTCGGCTTACACCCAACAAAACGACGGCGTGTCTCAGATACAGGAGGCTGATACCCAACACAATTAGATTGACATATGATCATGAAACATATAGAGAAATCTGAGGCTCAGACCTAAAAAGGTTGTAGCGTAACTGTTTTTTTTTAAGATTTAAATACTATTTACTCTCTAGGCCCGTATATATGACAACAATCCCATACTTAATATAATATGTAATCGAAAAAAGTATTTTCTGTTTTTGATATATTGAAACCGTGTCAAAACGCAGATCGCGTTCCATGCTTTAACTAGACGCTTCCAACGGAAACATAATCAAATTAAACGAGTTACCACTTTTAACTGGTTACTACTGTCTACAGAATCCCCAACTATCATACATTGGAGTAGATCGCTGTCTGTAGCTTGTTTTATTTGGGAATCAAAGCCCGAACTGAAATTCGAACTTAATGAGCTGAATGAGGAAGACGGTTAAAAGGAGTTAAGCTTAGATTTTCAAATCAGCGAGCATACCCTGTATCTTCAATAAGGATTTCGATGGTAAAGTCTCTTATCGCCAACTCACCAGTAGATATGAAATAAGTAGCTTTTGTAGGGTGGGCAATGGGCTGAAGAGGCTCACCTGATGTTAAGTGATACCACCGTCCATAGGCACTCACTCTGCATGCTCGCGGATGCGTTGCCGGCGTGTTACAAGTCGGTACGCTCTTTTCTTGAAGGACTTAAGAATTTTCTTAAGTCAAATGACGTCATATTATAATTGAATCACAGATTTAGAAGATTATCAGTACATATAACCCGTGAATAGGTTTATGCTGACTACTGCCAGCTTGCAATGATAGAGCATGAGCAAAAGCTTTCAAAAAGTAAGTAACTTCTTAATAAGAGATTTCCAGTTTGTTATTTCTTATGTACGCTCTCCGGTTGCTCGAAGACGTCTGGACCAATTTAGGAAAATCTTTCTTGTAAGTGCATGCTCCTATTTCACCATGTCTACTGCTAATAGAGGACTACTCTTTGTTTTTAAATTATTAATTAACTATTAATTACTTAAGATGTAATGTGGAACATGGTGAAATGGTCCACAAACATTGTGTTAAACAAAAAAACTTTATTGCCAGTTCTTCTCGTCCGATCTACGCCCTTGAGAACTGGCAGTAAATGTAAAATTAGAAGCATTTAGCCTTTAATATTTATTTCTTTTTTACGTTCATAAGTGTACATTGTGTGACCTAAATGATAAATGATTTTGATTTGATTTATTTTAAGAGGATTGATCATCAGGTTAAGTAACAGTTGAAGTTATGTTTTTTTATAGTGAAACACAATTTGGTCAAGTCGAAGTAATGAATAGCTTATGTTTTTAGTTGGTTTTAAATTCCAATGAGGCAATAGGTAACACCGGCTGCCAGCGGGCTCCAACTTGAGTATGTTTACGGCAGTAGTCCTCGCTGTCGTCGAGAAGTCGAGTCCGGAGGGAGACGTTGAGCCCACCAGACCTAGCTTTAGTAATTAAGTCCCTTTCTTGGATAGGGGAGAATAGGCACTCCCCTATTTGAGGTTCCTGACATGGATCTGTCCGATCGCCTGGATAGTAATCAATTAGAGGACTAAAAACCAAGTTCGAAGGGACGTTTATAATTGTAATATTTAATTAACAACTGTTATAATATTGCTTACAAACGTGGCACAGCCCTAATTATCGTCATATTTTATTTATTCCACAGTTGTACCGGAGGTTTTTAATTTTCATATAAGAGTCAGGATATGACTCTCGTATTCATTAATAGCTTACCTAAAGAGTACATTCGCCAATATCTGATATTGTCTAGATATAGACCTTGGTACTGGAATGCACACAGCACACATAGGAAGACAGATTATAAATATAGTGTAACCTTTTATGAGATTAAATATCTATAAACCTTATGTCAAATCCCATAAATAAATTTGACATTTAAAGATTAATTGATCAAAATTGAAAAATTCAATGCTTTTTAGATAAAACTGCGCAAACGGGCAGGAGGCTTATCTGATGTTAAGCTATACCGCCGCCCATGGACACATACATTGCCAGAGGGCTCGAAAGTGCGTTGTCGGCCTTTTAAGAATTGGGACGCTCTTTTCTTAGACCATAAGTCGAATTAGTTCGGAAATACTTCAGTGGACAGCTAAAACTGCCTTAAAAACGCTTAGTTGTGGAACGGAAGTCGAAGTGATAGGTACGTGTAGAATTTTGTATTCTGTCTGAACTGATTTAGTCAATAAATACCTCAATAGTGAATAAATATTCACAGATCACAAGGGAATTAGGGTGTATCGATCGCATAAGTCAACTTCATCTGGAGATTATTAAAGTTGCAATGTTGGCCTAGTGGCTTAAGCATAGGACTCTCAACCCTGAGGTCATGCATTCCAATCACACCTTTCGTGTATTTTTTTCATGAGGAAAAAGGTCGTGTCTTAGACCCACAAATCGACATCTGTCAGATCTGACTGATAGCATTTAACGATATTTAACGATAAAAAATAAAAGGAAACCGATGCAATCTGAGGCGAAAAACTATACACAGTTGTATGGTAATTCTTTTGAAGGACAAAATGGGTCCGTCCTAAAGAAATGGGGCATACGCATCGTATGCTTGTAGTGGCGTCCATGCGTCGGGTTGTCTCTCTCCCTAAAATATATCGATAGGGGCTGATGGCTGGCCATGCGTCATACTCGTGACGGGTGCTACTTTTGGTGTACCAGTCACATGGATTAGTGGACTTGTGACACAGGACTTGAATTAGTGTTTGCGGTGATGTTAGTTATTTCGACTAAGTATTTGAGTGTTGTTCCCACGAGAATGTAAGTACGTGCTCCTATTTCTCCATGCCTCCTGCTGATAGAGGACAAATCTTTGTTTTTTTCGTTTAAATATTTATATTTTTTATTATTATAGTTAATTATTTAAAGTTGTCATGTGGAACATGGTGTAATGGTTGCAGCTCCTTACAAACATTTTGTAAAACAAAAAAACTTTATTGCCAGTTCTTCTCGTCCGTTCGCCCTTGATTTGAGAACTGGCAGTAAATGTAAAATTAGAAGCATTTAATATATATTTCTTTATTGAGATTCATAAGTGTACATTGTGTTACATAAATGATTTTGAATATAACAACTAGCTAACTAACTAGCGGTCCGCGGATCCAGACAATTTTTTCCGCTCACCACCACTATTTTAATATCACAAAAATTAATTATACGACCAGAACGAGTTTTATGTTATTAAGTTTTCAGACTTCATGTTTTTAAAGTTTTTATTATTGTTAATTAGCGAGAGAATTCGCGAGCGGAAATTATAATTGAAATTGTTTATGCTGTGTGTTTAATAAATGTATATTGTTTGTTTGAGTTTACAAATATGTAGTCATCATGTTTGTGTGTCTTATACTCAATGGCACAGATACAATGATATATTAATCATTTCTGGCAAGTAATATTCAGCTAGCTTATCCAAAACAAATATTATAATGCCGCCAATCAAATAGGGCCTTCTAATTAAATAGGCACAGTAACGTATAGATACGCCGAGTAAAAGTTTGATATAAGACTTTTCAGTTTCAAATTCGATATTTGGTATAGCAAATATTGAAATTGCTGTGGCGATTTAAGAGTAAGGGCGTGAGAGATAAAGAAATTCCTTCTTTTGTGATTCTCTCAGAATATTTATCAAATGGATTATGTTTAAACGTTACTTATATAATTTACATAAATATGTGGGTTAGATTCTCAGGGAAGAGAAAATTTCACCAGACATAAGGAATCGGTGCCACTCTAGGTTATAAGCTATATGTATGTTAGGTTTCACAGTTCTTTAACGATATTTTAATATCATATATTACATTTATTATTCGATATATAGTAGATATTTTGAATGAGGTAAACGCCTTTTTTAGGTATACGGCACGCCTAGATCCATTAAAAATTATCTCATCGTTTGAGAGAGTGCGCATGCTTATCGCCTCATTCAGGCCCGACAAGGACAAATATATAGTTTTGAGACCTCACAAAATTAGGTAAAACCTCTTTAGATTATTATGTCATTGAAACATTAATAAAAAAAATAAAATGTCAAATTCAAAATTGGAACGGTGTTTAACACCGCATTATGTCTTTTAGGTCACTGTTTGTAGGTCAGTATATAATATGAGAGTAAAAAGAGAATTACTTAGATAATTGAATAAGTACTCACCTATTTTTGAAATTACGGTAACACAAACTTCACTGGCACATTATAAATGGGTTATTTATTTTTGAACGTGTCAAATGAAGGTTTTATTTATAAAAATCGCGGTCGTTTCGGTGTTTTTGTCGAAGCCGGTGTAAGAACGTATGGAATAAAAAAATCAATCGGGAGACAGCGTTAGGCGGTAGCCATTTTGAAACTGCTTCTTGCTGCCTGGATCGCGCATGCGTCCCGGGTCGTACAAATATAGACTAAACACTGTCCTATTGCTAGCTCTAAATAACGCTTACACATATGCAAACATTAAAACAAAAGTTTAGTTAGTCAAAAAAACTTCGATATTTTTTTCGGGAATCGAAGTAACGTTCCATTACTAACCCCAATTAGAATCATAACTTTCGCGCGGAGTCCATCATCGATGTTACCATTTAATAAATTACAATAGTCAAGTATTCTACTTGTCAAGTTTTTGTGGTTTTATAGAACATTAAAATAAACGCAGATAACACAAATCAAACCAGCTGACAAAATATGAATACGGACAAAAACTCGAAATCATATCTCTATACTTTACCTTTTTTTGTTATCCCTAAGAGTATAATTTTACTAACACAAATCAAACACAATATTTTAGAATTACGAAACTATGCCGAGTTTGTTTTGTTAATGCGTAATTCTCACAAACAATCGGGAATAGGTCATGAAACAATGTTACTTATAATGAAACAAATTGGTTGGTATACAGGCTAATTCCGTTCTCATAAAAAATTCCTTTGGTGGGTAACGCTTGTCGCAAAGTGATTTTGTCTCAACCCCAGGTATAGGTGTTTAATAAAACCCGCTTTAAATCATATAATTTATTTCATATCCTCATCTTTCAATTCAATTTTATCACTATGCTTTATTATTTCGTCGATTCTATGTAAATCTTTTAGGGAGACCTCCCCGGTGCCTCTTTCTCGTGGCTGTGGTTGTGTCGGGTCAGGTTTCCACCCCACAAAGTTTATTATCTGGTATGTCGCTGGTACCCCACGAGAGTCTTTCTCGGGAAAATCCTGGAAACAGCGATATATGAGGAAACCAATACTTAAAATGACGGCAACGGACTCGTGAGCCTGGCTTTATGAGTTACCGGTACTTAAGAAGGTTCTTAACCAGCCCCTTTACGGGGGTATGTAAACACCTAAATTGCGACAGACGCACTTTCGTTTTTTACGTGCGCGCTATACGTGAAGGCCATTTAAATTTCCATGGCAATTTTTTTCTTGCGTTGAATTTTAAATCAAGTAAGCTGTTGGGTACCTGATAAAAATAAATAAGTGAAAATAATACTAATTGTGATGTAAACGAATTAAATAGGACAATGTAGAGCAAAAAATTCTGTACATGTCTTAATAAATTGACATTTAGTTCTCTTTGGTTTTTGGATAATCTGTAAAATTTGGCTGAAGTGACCTTCATAAACGATGTAAAAGAAACAGAATTTTAACTATGAATTTGTTTAGGAGTAATATTTGTTCACTCATGTCTTCAGTTATTCTGTTTTATTGTAACAAATAATAGTTATTTTACCGATTCTTTGAGACGTCTTATTTCCCCTTAAAAATATCATCAATCGAATTGCACCGTTAACTAAAGTAATTTACCTGACATTTTTGAACACAAAATAGACATAATTTGACAGAAACAGTACTTCAGTTAAAAGAGTGCAACTAGACGCGCGTCTGAATACGGACGGAAATCTACAGAGATTTCCTTTCTTACAAAGAAACTCCAATCCGTAAAATAATAATAATAATAAATTGATTCTCACGATACAACAAGCAGCGCTCCGTGGGGGTATAGGGAACTAAACGGAAGCACGAACATTTGCGAACGAACACGAAGTTTTTGTGTTATTTTTATGTTCTAATATTATACGTGTAAAATTCTTAAAATCATATTTTTCCCGTATTTTTAAGCATATTGTTTTATACCTTATAAATAAATACCATTACGGACATAATATACTATAAACTGGTATAGTGCCATTATACTGTCATTCGGGTAATAAAGGTAAATATATTTTACCTACCTTGCCATACATCTCTTCATATATAGCGGCAGCCGCGAATTGCGTGTCCTTACTTAAGCGCAATGGTCTATTTAACGCCGAGTTTCCTTCCCCAGCTAATCGTACGTCTTTCATCACGTGCCAGGCAGACGGATAGTATACAGTTATCGAGTCTACATCAACTGTTTGTAGGGTAAATCCTGCTCTAAAAGGCAAAAAATAAGGTTCTTTTTATTTGTCTTTCGAGCAGATTGACTTGGTTACCACCAAAACGAAACGATCAGATGAGAATGTAATTCGTTTCATTGTGATTGGATAACTGAATCGCTAGTCGATGTGATGTGTGAGTGATGTTTTCCTTCACCGTTCGAGTGAATGTTATGTGTAAATGCACACATAGAAAGAAAGTCTATTGTTGCACAGTCGGGAATCGAACCTACGACCTCAGGAATGTAGGTCGTCAGCTAGAGCCAATAGGCTAACACAGCTCAACAAAAAAACAA
>CAJOBZ010000082.1:0-202500 GCA_905332375.1 Pieris macdunnoughi
TTAATAACAGATTAAAAGTAATTTGTAAGCATACTTATTCACATGGTACTGTGTAGCAGATGACATGTAGCAAGCAGGTGCGATGAGGCAGCAATGAGCACTAATCAATACGCCGGAGGTGGCGAAAAATAACGAATGTTGTATATGCTCGTGTGTTTCCGTGTGCACTCAGATGCAAGGTAGCGTCAGCAATAAAAATATTTGACAATCGTTTGCCCCTTCAATGAAGAAAACCTATAAAAAAATTATGTTTCTTGAATAGTTGTCGCTAGCAATGTATTAGACAATATGCATCCGTTGTAAATGCAAACTAAATCTTTAGGACCGATAAATAAGTATTTCTAATCATAAACATTCACTATTTAGACCTATAATAATAAATTGGATTTTTGTGTTTTTACACTGTCTTTGAATCTAAATGTTTCTTCAGACGCGTCTGCGCCTATGCGTTCTTATACTGGTTTACTATAAAAGTTTCTTAAAACCTCAAGAATGAGGTTAACCGTCGACATCAGTTCAATTACACATATTCTATAGTACAATCAAATATACATCCAAACAATACATAATGACAGAATAAATCGTGTCTTTATTTGTGAACGGTACGCGCTCGTAATCGGCGGCCGGCCGGGGACGTATTGGGCCGTCGTTGAGACGTTGGCTCTCTGTTTTTAAAGCTTTCTTTCCCCACACCCCAACACCCTAAACACCCCCACAATCGATGGACGTCACGTTAGCGAGCGATCAAGTGCATACGTGAGGACTTCTTTTGATGCTCGGGCGTGGTTTGTTAATTACTATTTACACTTGAACTATCATTACGTATCATATTTCGCTTTATTAAATTTCAAATCGTCATTTGTTTTTAATTATACTATGAGTAGTGTTGGCCTAGTGGCTTCAGCGTGCGACTCTCATCCCTGAGGTTGTGGGTCCGATTCCCGTCTGTGTACCAATGGACTTTTTGTGTACCTATGTGCGGATTTACCATTCGCTCGAGGGGTGAAGGAAAACATTGTGAGGAAACCGGTTTGCCTTAGACCCAAAAAGTCGACGGCGTGTGTCAGGCATAAGAGCAACTTATAGACTATACATAAATCTGAAGCCTAGACCTAACAAGGTTGTATAGTCAATTTTTTTTTCATTTATGAGACTTAAATAACTTGATAAAAACGTTGAAATGCCTGCCTTCATGCTCACTTCATTAATCATTGTAGCAACTGGTACAGGTATATTTAAGTTGGTGACATTTCGCATTGGCAATAGAACCTTTGCGATACATCTACTCAAGATAGTAAAATGTTTAATTTTCAACATTATGAGAGAACTTCGCAGTGTTGTGTGCAGGGGACGGGGCTGACAGAGCTGTCAGATACACGTCGCAAGCAGACTGACTGCACACATTGCTAATGCATTTCTTATGAACGCAAACGTGCAGAAAATGTACCAGTCTTGTGCTTTATATGGTCAATGTAAATTCGAGTGGATCATCTAAATTTCTTACCACGATATACAGTTGTTATAGAGATCAGCGTATAAAAAATAAAATTAAAATTATAGTACCTATATATATTTATACATAACTTCCCGTTATCTTTTATTTGGGAACTATACCGTATTTAGGTGATTTCTATCATTTGAAAAGACACGTTTTTTCGGTGTAGCATGTTGTATGTGCGTATATCTATATATATATATGACAAAATATCAATCACAGAAAAGGTCGAAT
This sequence comes from Pieris macdunnoughi, assembly GCA_905332375.1. Taxonomy (NCBI): domain Eukaryota; kingdom Metazoa; phylum Arthropoda; class Insecta; order Lepidoptera; family Pieridae; genus Pieris; species Pieris macdunnoughi. The sequence continues at coordinate 1,730 of CAJOBZ010000082.1, forward strand.
TTGTCTATGCTGTAGTCAAAATAGATTTATTAAAACCTATTTTATAGAATAGGCAAACGAACCTACGGGATGCCTAAAAATTGCAGTTATCCCAGCCCTATTTATAGTGTATGCGTTGCCAGCCTTTGAGGGAGAGGTAAACTCTTACTTTGAACAGTTCGAGGTCGTATCTCTCAGGGAAACCCCAACGGGAGTCGATTCCACAGTTCGCTAGTTCAAAAAAGAAAATGTGTTGTGAAGCGAACCGTGGAAAACTTCCAGCCATCAAGGTGATGTTGATGAAATTATGAATTGATTATACGGTGTTGATACGAAACAGGAGGGATAAACCCAAATAATTATTGAGAACACTACACTTTAGTAAACGCATAGAGACGCAAAGATCTGCGTAGAGAGAGATAATCAAGCCGATCCGTATTACGGTGAACAGTGACAATTCGACAACCCCTTCGCTGAATTTGGTCAAAAGGAAGAAGCTGGACTGAAGACTACTAGAAGTGTACACACCATATATTACATTTAAACTGCCAGAGTTCACTTATACTAATATATAAAATTCTTGTTTCACGTTTTTTTTTCCTTCCCCCCCCAACGGCCGGCCCGGCTTTTTTTTAATTTTTTTTTTTTTTTGGTTTTTTTTTGGGGGGGGGGGAAATTTTTTTTTTTTCCCCCCCTTTTGGGGGGGGGTTCCCCCCCCCATTTTTTTTTTTTTTTTTTTTTTTTTTTTTTTTTTTTTTTTTTTTTTTTTTTTTTTTATAAAAAAAAAAAAACCCCTTTTTTTCCCCCCCCCCCTTTATTTTTTTTTTTTTTTTTATTTTTTTTTATTTTTTGAAGGGGGGGTTCCGGGGGGGCGGGGGTAATAGCTATATATAAAGTATAATTTTCGATTGCATTGCATATAAAGTAGTAGCGAACTGTCATAACAAGTAATTAATGTTATTAGAGCAAGGAAATAAATCCAACTGCTTACAAACGTTTCGCATTCGAAACTATTTCTTTCAGTTCGACAGCTCGCTGCGGTCCGAGTCGGGTGCGAATACTGTGACGCGATTAGCGGGAATTAAAACTAAATATCGTACACTTTTATTTTTAAATTATATATCTCTATTTTTATTAAAAAAAACTTGATACACATATTTGCAAGTAGGTAGTACGTTAGGAAGTGATATGTCAAAATGTTATTTAAAATATCACAAGCCAAACTGCTTTAAGCAAGCTTGCTTAAATTTGATAGGCAAGCTAAACTATTTTATAAGTTTGTTTTAAAGTCCACTTATGTCGTTTGTTTATGGTTAAATAATGTGGTAGATGTCAATCGAGATATATTTTTAATTTGAAAATTGGAAAAATGATGAGAGTAAATTTCTTCAACGCGCGCGTACACCGTCACAAAAAACCCTGAAGTTATCTATAGTCAAAATTTTAGTTTTTGCTATTGTTAGTGTCGTTTTTTCTACAAACGTAGAAGATTTTTATCTTGTTACGTAAAAGAAGTATAATTTCTAACGCGTGTACATAAATACACACACGTTTTTTTTTTAAATATCAAAACCGTTTCCGTTGTGTAATGGATAAGTTTATGGCACATTTAAAGGTTGAAATTTTAGCGTAACAATAAAAAAATCTGGTTAAAAGAGACAAATACTGACCAAATGCAAACTGCAATCGCCCCATACCATGGGCTTAATTTATACGTTTTAATATTTCGTCTAAAATCAGTAAACGCTACCGCCTATAAATAAACACAACCTTATCGCTTTTAAATCTCAAACTTTTCGCTGTTTTAATTAACTTGACGTTGCATTTACAACTGTGTTGATTTGTTCGCAACTCACGAGTCGTTTCTTTGCGTAAATAGCTGAAAGTTGCGCGGTTCATTTCTATCGTTGACATCGGCCCGAAGTTCGATTAATCTCTAACTTCTTATATTGAGTTGCTTTGACTTTATTCATCATTTATTAAACGAGTGGGGAAGTATATTGGAGCCGTCGGTGCCTCCAATCCGAAACAATTGTAGATTTGCAGGATAAACACAGGACGTCCAAAAAAAAGTACGAATCACCTGGATGCATGTCAAACTTTCTCGGAGCTAAAACTGACTTAATAGAATTCAGTTTGGAAAGAATCAGACGGTTTGATAAGGTGCATAATAAATGCAGTTTTAGCTTTTCGGGACGATCATTTTTACGTTTGAAAAATGACATAGTTTGGTGCAATTAAGACATATACTTAAAAAAAACATTCACAAATGAATGCGCTGTATTAGTACTAAGGAACAAATTATGATTGCTTTAAATATTTATCTATATTCCCACACAAATATTAAGATTTTAGTAACGATAGTTTTGCCCCACCTGCTTCGCATTAAATGAAACATCGTCCCAAGTAAACCCGATCATAAACTGAAATTGGATTACAGAACAAATTCGCTCCTACACCATTCATAAATATTTTAAAGCGAACCCTCGAACTATCCTATCAGATAACCCCTTAACTGCTGCAGTGGGTATTTTCGGCCTCATATTAGGCAGGTAAGGGCTGATCCCATCATGGTATTGCAAAAATCAAATTAGATATACAATAAGCGTGGTCGTGGCCCGATTTACATAAGTATCTCAGCTATTCGGCCGCTTGATGCGAGATTGCGGCTCGGAAACAATATTGCCTTGCCTTGAGTTTGTTGGCGCGTCACCCCTTTTCAATGGCATGTCTTTTTATCTGCACGACATGGGTTATTTAAATACTGCTCAGGATTTGATACTGGACCTCTATAGATGCAACGAATGTGTAGATATTTGGGACTGTTTCAAGCTAGAGATATTTTATTAAGGATAGAAGATTTTGTTACCTTGTGTATAAGTGGGGCACTGTAGATCAGTAAGCCTCATCGTGACTACTTGGTAGTGATGAAGTAATAGCTGAGTGCATCTTCTTCACTAAGGGACAGCTAAACATTGTACATACTTTGGTTTATGTTACCACTCTTCTGTGCCCGTAAAATATATTTTTTGTTTTAGAAGAGAACGTTCAGAGATTCTAAAACTGGTCCGTATAGTATTTTAAATAAGTTACAAAAGACAAAGTAGTGGCATTACAAAAGTTATTTTATTATAACTGTACGTCTACGTGGCATAATGAAGCGAAAAACATGTTTGTAGCGAATGTTTGTATCTATATATCGTGAACTAAGTGCACAATTGCAAGATCCTCCTGACATTTATCTCCAGCTGTCACACTCGGATCGCTCATAACCTCTATTTATGTCATTCGAGCGCTGTAAATATTGTACTTATCAAATATAAAAACATCAAAGGCATAAATGTATTAAATAAACAAATCCTCGGGTAGACGTTATAAAAATAATTTGAAGTCAAGAAATCCGGTTACCTACAGATATGTCCCTGCAATAAAATGAGATCTTTATGGGTTAATAAAACCCCTCTATCCACTATCTATCGGGCTGGTATCAACTCGATGCAAATCCACCGTTAACTAAAGTATGTAGGTTTATGTACTTCTTATAAAGAGTCATGTGCGTGAGCTGGATGTGCGCATTAGACTTTTTTTGAGCATGGTTTTGCGTTGCAATTAAAAATATTTTTTTGTATTTCATGAAAATACACATTATTTTCTGGAAAAAAAGGCGTATTCTGTTCTTTTATACATATTACTTGAACAAATTATCTATTTACTCTGGTTTTAGCGCTCATTTACTATGTTTTATAAATCTAAATCCGTTTCGTCAACTTATTCATTATCGTTATTAAACTATGTCATTTCATGATGCTTTAGTGCCTTACGAAATAAAAATGTCTATCCCGATTCACCAGTTCTACGAGAAACGATTTGTTTAAAATGTGTATCACAGGTGCCGTAAGATGTACCGATATTTCTTTTGTATAAAATATAACACTTTCGGTATGACTGTACCTGACAGTAAATGCAAAAATATCAACGTTTTGTTTCGAGATCTGCGCGGAATTTCCCAGTGAAGTGGGATTTAATATCGGTCGGAATGTGAATGTCCGAGCCTCCGTGGGGAATGTACCCGCTTTACGAGACTTTGATTGGCAATTTTTTATAAAATATTGATTTTAGAAAACTTCACTGGACATGCTAAGTACAGGTATTATTAATACAAATATATACTTGTGTTTTTAGCGATTCTAACTTGATTCGAAAATATATTTTCATTATTAGGAACTCAATCGCGCAACTGGAGTTTTATGTATTTAGTAATATATAGTAATATATATAATATAGCATTATTTGTTATAAAAATTATTGTTATACTACCATAGTATAGATATATCGTGTGGCGTATGTGTGTGTTGTAGAATATTTACAAATTCTAATAAAAAAACAGTATTTTCTAATATTTCAATAATTCTTCTTTACAGGTAGGTGACAATTTAGACTTCATACCTTTGACAGTTCATGTGAGTACAATACTAATGACATTGTGAATAAAATAATTTCTCGATTCTCTGCTGCTAAAAAACTTTTTAAGTAAGTTGTTTCATAAAATTTTAAATCAATTAATGTAAATTGGAAGTAATAAACAAAAGTTACTGATATCGGTTTATTGCCAATCATTCCACAATCCTGGGATCATGGGATTGTGAAATGGGAAATGTAAAAGTTATTACAAATTATTTCTCCTGTACGTAACCGTTTCATACATTATATTTTATAATGTTGGTGTTATTGAAAAATTTTAAAATACATACATTAAATTAAAATGTTTCTAAGACAGAGATTGCAAGATTAAATTTCAAGGCTTAATCTTACACTGTTGTATTTTCACTAAATTTGGTTAAGCGGTTTTGGATTTAAAAGCGCAATTTTCCACTCAATCAAATTAAAAACAGATATCAGCACGAACAGATATATAAAATGACAGCAGACTTAATTAGCCCGGAATTCGATACGTCAGTGTTAAAATGAAAAGTTGATTGAATCGATCGGCCGCCTAACCGCGCGCCGATCTGTTAATACCCAATTATGCATCCCCACCACCCTCTATTTTAGCCTGGATAAGTGGACTATCACAAGGCCCGTAACTCCCCAATGGCATTTCATTTTAATTAATATTCTTTATATTTCATGTACTAATTATTTTGCCGAGAATTTAAACAGCCTATATTTTAGAGTAATCTTACCCACCGGTAGCTGGATATGAATTAGAAATTCACTTAAATAAAAGTGCGTGCGTACAAAGTACACATGTCAGAAGAAAAACTTCTTTGGCAAACCAAATTTTAAGTCTTGTTCGTATTTATACAAATCTAAAACTTAGAGGCTTTAGATTTCCGAGACTTATAGGGAGGGCAAAAGGAAGATATGTTAGGAATTTACTGAATTGTCAATAAAATATTAAGTGTCAAAAAATAAATACAAATTATAAAATTTTTTTTTTTTTTTTTGTAAAAAAAACACGTGGCATTTTAATTTACAATTCGTCATTTAAGATTTTAATAAATTATTTTGCATAAAATACTAATATTTCATAAATTCTCTTTACGAAATTTTAATTTTAAAAATATGTATAATTTCTATTAGGTAGATAATTCGCCCCTCTAACTCTCTCAATCGGTCTCAATCGCTCTATCCCTTTTTTTCGTCGAAGGCTTCACAGAGTAACAATGATAGAACATGGGCAACACCTACACAGTTTACAGAATGTACAATTATTTAAAGCGTACAATAAGAAAAAGCATAAACTGAAACCTTTCGAAATTAAAAGTACAAGTTAAAACGTACAAGAACAAATCGCAGCCACCCTAACATTTAGAAAATGACCGTCCAGACAAAATTTCATACAATTTCCAAGTCCTTTCAAGTAGCATAAATACTATGCTTTCATATAACATTCACGTAGTATTGACACACATCGGGGGATGGGGGCGCACACAGACACGGCCGTCCCCACGGAAGCGGCATTAAAACTTTTGAGTGATTTTGCTCAGTCAAACGCGGCAAGACGGCGAGCCCGCTCGGACATCGCTAGTGCATATGATTTGGGGAAAAGCCGGGATTTATTAAATTAATTTATATAAGATATATAAAGTATTATAAATTTAATCCTAAAGTTAAATACATACTTTGGGGTTAAACTTATACAGCTTGTTTACCAAAATTTTTGATGCCAGTAAAAGCAAATCTGGGCATTGATTTTGTAATATTGTTTTTAAGATTTAAGGCCTGTATTCACTTTGATTAGTGCGAGTGCAAGTGATTAGTAATTGAGGATGACTAGTGCAGTAGATAATTATTGTTTAGTGGCTCTGTTAAGTAAATTCAGTTGTCAATAGTTTGGCAGGTACGCTCCGAGTGAGGGGGAAGGGAGGGCGCACGCGACGGTACTACTCGCAGTTCACTCGCAAAAAAATCGAACACGCTTCTAATCACTTTACTACCAACTAATCACCTGCACTAATCACTCGCTGTCCACACTTGTTTTCTCCTAATCACTAAACACCTGCACTAATCACTTGCGCTAATCACTAATCAAGGTGAATACATTCCTTAACGCTTACAAACCAATATTTATACGGCTTATTGGGACAATAATTTTGTCTTGTTAAAGATACAGAAATGTTTAAATTAAATATCATATGACTGTTTTTATAATTAACATCAAACATTATGACTCGAAAAACGGTATGCTCATATTATAAAATCTCTGAATGTTTGAGTATTTAAATTTAAATTTGTGTATATTTTCGTCAATTTTACCAAGAATTTCAAAGCCTGTGATCGTGATCTAAATGTATGATTAGTTTTTAAAGTGTGGTCACCACATTGAGGACGGATGTGGCGTGGACGAGTTGGGACGAGTGCCTCACTAATTTGCGACTAGACGCTAGATTTCAAAATGATAGTACTTTATGTGACCACCTCGCCTCATGTGTCATTTATTAAGTAGACTATAAATTTTAATATCTTAAATTTATTAAAACCCAAAGTTCTATTTGGAGTAGTTCCTTATTGGAGAATTAGGTGTGGCACTTAATTATGTAATTATTGTTTTAGTTACTAACGGTTCTATTTATTCTACGAAACTTAAAGCTAAACAATCCTATGATAAAGAAATATATAATTTAAGTTGCAATAAATGTCACCGTACAGTGGGTGAGGGGAGGTAGAGGCCGGTCGGATCCATCGTCCGGCCGCAGATCAATCGAATCCACCTGCACTTTTCATTCTTCAAATGGAACGTTCTGTCTTGTGTAACGTTTCCACAAAGTTTTAGCGATCGAGTTTTTTATTCTTTGATGAACAAGTGAATATTAATTATAACAACATTACATGTCACTGATGAGCAATAGTAGTCCTTTTCATCTAATGTTATAGTCACGCTGGCGAATGCTATGTATAGGTTTAGGAACAAGCCGTGTCGTTGAAAAATACATTCCGATGTAATTTGATACAATTATTACTGTTTATGGACGGAGATGGATTAACGTAGGGAATTTGAACGTGGAATGTATAGAATCGGGGGTTTAATATTGTAAAATGTGTTTGTAATTATACGTTTTTAACTATGCGTTAACAATAAGAGAAATTAAGAAAACGGAATCGAAATTGGAGCAATAATTTTTACGTTACAGTATGTCACGAGCAAATAGAGAAAAGCAATAAAAACGCCAACATATACGATTTATTGAGTCCGGTGACAGAGATTACTAAGTGGTATTTCTAGTAACCTTTGTTTTCCCAACTGACTATCAAAGAGTACAGTGGGACAAATCATTCATGTCACAACTTCGTTGAAGGGTTGAAACACAACACTCCATTTAATAGTTAACTCTGACTTTTATTTGATGAGGGAAAACGAAAGTAATTTAAGAATTTGGGACAATTCTTTGAATGTTATTTTTGAGATATATTTCAGAACAACCCTTTGACATTATCTGTATATTGTTCGTAACGGACGTTTCCTTCTTTTTAACGTTTTTTATTGAATTATTTTTTAAATTTAAAAATTTAATTTATCATTGAGAATAGACTATTGTAAAAAATATGCTTTTGTTAATGCTCGCGGTTTGATGTTAAAAATAGAATAACATTGTAATCAATATCATTTGAGTCTTGTTCTAGACTTATTTGAAACTAAATCATTAATGTTTTGTACCAGTATGGTGTTACAGTAAACTTCTGCATCAGTAGTTTTAATACATTCCTTCCCGATCAATGTTAGAATATTCTAAACCCTTCCGACTCCAGCTTCCACATTAAAAAGATTTAAACACTCAAACTCGAGCACAATAGAGCGAGTGTGTCGTAAAAGTAAATATCTTTGCCCTCTCCCCCTCGCGGCCCTCTACCCTCTCCTTGCCCCCCACTGCCCCCTCAGTTCGTTATCACGTCCCGGACATAATTTAAGACGAGTCAAAGGGAGCTGGTCCGTCTAGCCCGATCCTCCTCGTCACTCGCATCTGCAACTTGATTTGTTTCCGATTTTTATTTGTTGCATATGGCGAATTGTTTTTGTTAAGGATTTTATAGGTTTTACCGCTGATTCACTGTCGCTGGCGTCTTCGGGTTAATAATAGGGGAACTCCTGTGTGGTTTGATAGTAAGGAATGAAGAATATGAATTATACTTGTATATTTTTTAAAGACAAACTTATGTATTATAATTTAATAAACTTAAGTGGTTTTAATACGGTTAAAATGTCATAATTATATAAGCAAGGTCTTAAAAGGCCGATAATCTGATATCTGAACTTATTAAGAATCGTACTAATGTTGAGTGGTACAGTTTATGATGGTTTTTGATCCTGCTTTGATTTGCATAATCAGCTACCATTTAAATGGTTTCTTAAGCTTAAAGGGCATCGAATTACGGGAACAAGTATAATTTGTTTTCTATAATTCATCGAAGACTTAGGTCCATATTGTAATTCGTATCACAGGCCACAATTTTTTCTTGAGCGTTGTCAAATATGTCAACTTCGTACAGTAAAATGGTTTGACAGTTCTTGAAAATTGATTTGATTGAAGTTCTAGTCTTAGCTGATATTTTTATTTGACATCTAATGATAACTATATTTATAAGTATACTATAAGATTTAATAGTATTTTGGCTATCACTAAGCTTATAATATAATCCACTGGCGCTACGACCGGTCGCGGTCCTAGATTTCTATAATTCGTAACCGTTTTCCTAATAGACAAGAAGGCTGATCCTCCTGTGCTTGATACATGCCGTTGCAAGTCCTCACAACATCAACACCGTCACAACATCTTTTGTGTTTTTGTGTTTGTGATGTGTTGTGCGTGAATGTCCTCACAATGTTCTCTTTCACCGTACAAGCAAGTGGTCAATCCGCACATAGTACACATCTACGACCTCAAGGATGAGAATCGGTACAAATAAAATACAATAATAAATATTCCTTTACTTATTTTCCTTTCTAAAATATTTTTTTTTAATTTATTTATTTTACAAAATAATATAATATAATCACAATATGTTACATTAGAAAACCGCTGTGGTCTGTAATTATTTGAAACATAGAACGGCCGGCAATTTAAATGGGTATCACACACATCAGACAAGCCTTCTGCCCGTTTTTTATATAAAAAAAACACGTTTAAACAAAACTTCATAGATTTACTTTTGAATACATTATTTTAAAAACTCGACACTTTAACTTGACAGATACACTATTTGATATTATGCTTACAGCTATTGTTTTTTTACATTCGCTTAGTAAACTCTTTCAATGACGAACCACGGAAACTATAATCTAACACAGGGACTCCCATCGGGAACTATTCAGATCAGTTTCGTCACAACCATAATTTGTTATGAATAAAGTTTATTATTAAAAAAAGTGTGTCTCAAATTTTTTGAATTTTGTTCAAGTATGTGGAACCGATATTGTTATTCACAGTACGTTCCGTCTGTCCCATCAATATTTTTATGGGGTCCATATATCACCCAGTTTCACATAACTCATTCGAAAGACAGTCCTTCAGTGTACTAACAAAATATCTTGTGCGTTTAATGTTTCCAGGTTATACTTTTTGTACATTTTATAATGTTATATTTATAACTCTATAGAGTTAATAATATGAATACTTAGCCGACATAATAATTTAAAATTAAAAAATAAAAGTTAATACATATAAAACTTTCGTTCCTTAATTTTTTTTTTATTTTATATACAACTGGACTTAGGTTTGGCTACAATCCCACCTGATCTTAAGTGAGATGTTTTAGGAGGACCTTCAATTTGACAGAAGCGGACGGGCACGCCTGTCCAAAAAATGCCTATTAAACCGCCGTTTAAGTGAACCCATATTATACTGTCTATGGAAGATGGAAGGAGGCAAGGAGTTTTACTCCTTAGCTGTTATAAGAAACTACGACCAAATCGTGCAGTGCGGCAGTGGGAATGTCAACAACGTAGGGGAGAAACTACAACGTGCTTCTAGTCGAGCGGCGCAGGAGTCTTAATGCTGGCTGTCGCTGTATTACAACTTTCTATATTCCTCCAATTACTAAAAGCACCTCCAATTATTTAAAGTTCTTAAATATTTGAATCTGATTCAGTTATGTTTTCAAGGCAAGATCACATCAAATTTGTTTAGCTGGGAATCAAACGTAATACAAGGTTACGTGTCTAGAGAGAACCTCTTAAAGGAAAAAGGGAAAATACTAGCAATTCGCTTATTAAATTCTGGCTCTTAAGCCCGTGTTTCAACCAGTTCCAATTCCAAAGCAGTCTTGAACGCTGTCACATAAACAAAAGAAATGTTTAGACAACTCTTGGAACTAGATTAAGGCCATCACCAGTCCAAGCCGAGGTCCTTGGTCTATTAACCACGAATCTCAATGATTACCTTAGTAATTTATCAGTCCCAAAGTTCATATTACCTCTTAATCACTAAGATAAGTCTGGATTATCAAAGCAACGTGACCAATTTATGAATCGAACTGGCGAGCAATTATTATAAATACAGCGTATGTGGGTCACGTGGAAGGGGGTGGAGGTGTGGGGTAAGGGGGCAATGCAAGGGGTGGACACCCGTCAATCGATTGTCAAGAAGTGCAGCCAAGCGAGGTACACTTCTCAATGTATTTAACTTTGAAACTGGAATGTTTTGATGTGTTTTGTCAGTAACAGTTTAATGTTATATTTAGGTATAACAATAGTTTTGTTTATGTGGAATATGTAAATATTGGGACTAAAATATATTTTAATAGCCAATATGAATAAGGAGTAAGTGAATAGGATTAAGGTGGAAACATACTACTAAAACGCCACGCGACGCAACGTGTCGACACCCGATGTCCATCGTGCACATTACCAACACGCGACACCACGACTTAAATCCAATTCGTAGAAATTCCACACAGTATGCATTTTCAGTAAGAAACAAATTTAAGGAATATTTAGGTGGTGAAGGCGCCGTTCCGTGGCAGCTTGATATTGTGAGGAAAGGTAGACAAAATTAAAAACTTGCAACTCATACAAAAGTCTTGTAATATAATATTTTAATAAAACTTTCCGCTTGTATTCATTTGTTCGGCTATTTCTTCCCATACATTATTTCTCACAGTATGGTCGCTGTATTGAGCTAATCTCATGTCATATAGAACAGAATATTGTTTCACCAACTCAATTAATTGTTGGTCGTTCATTTCGCCAAATAAATAAATCCAAAAATATGTAAGTATATAAATTGACATTTGTGCCAAAAACTCGAACGTTTGACGCTTGGCGTCAACAACACGACAACACGCTGATCCAAATCGATTGGATGTTACCGCGTGTGATCACATGGCGTGTTGTCTATGTGCACCTGACCATATTAAATATATGGGATTGATAAGTACTGACATGCGTCGGATGGCGTGGTGTAGCGTCGCGTTTTAGTAGTATGTTTCCGCCTTTACTATCGCGAAGTTTTGACTGACTTTGAAGTCCAAGAAATATTCCCTTAGATCTTCTATTGTTATGAGTTATTCTACGTAAATAATGGATTCTTAACAAAGGTAGGAACTGGCTATCCCAACGTAAGTCCTAGCTAAAAAGCAGGCTTTCTATATTATTTATTAAATGATGAGATATGTATAATATTTACAAAACAATTCAATATATCTAATTACTTCCATGGTCTGACGTAATCGGGATGCGAATCCAAGATACAATTCCTTCAACCGCTATTTATTCTACCATTTCATTTACAGAAGCTAAAGCTAGGCCCTGTGCTTAAATTTTCATCCTATTTTCCTGAAATAAAATCGTTAATACGGTAAATGTGTTGTCGTGCGCAGTTGTATCAATCATCGTCCCAAACGACACGGCAGCTGCTCAGTCCACGATTGATAGAGCTATAAACTATATTTATAGTTCCGAGATACTCGCGTGTCCAAGATGACGGAATTTCTGAAAACAAGGATCTACAACACGGGGATATTGCAGATGGAAAAGCTTACATTGCGATCTAATTATAAAATTAATTTAAGTACTCCCATTGCAGCAGTTACTTGTATACTTTAAATACAGTATCATACCTAAATATAAAATATTATTTAACAACGGGTTGAATTTTTAAAAACGCATCAGATAACTTTATATATTTTATATATACAAATAACGGTATATTCTATTAATTAGGTAGGTAATCATGAATTTACTATTTGAAGCTAGTACTATGTATACCCCGTCCTGCCGTCACATAAGCTTATGATAGCACATCTAATACTTAGGAGTTGCATGTGGCGATAATGTCGTAAACAGAAGCCGACACGACGGCTCTCGAACTAATAAAACACGCGTTATTGTCATCGCGATACACGTGTCAACCTAAAAATAATTCACGAAAAGAAAAACGCCCAAATATTTCCAATATAACATTTTTAATACATCTCCAATAATGAGCAAGAAGTTTTTAATTTCAATTTTTTAAATTAAATAAAAAAAAAATTGTGCTTTTTTTTCATGTATTGTCGGTATTTTAGGGAGAAGTACGCTCTCTTTTAGTTAAGACCATATACAGTGTGATGACTTTTATGTATCTTGATGAAAATTTACATTTGCAGTAATATTGATAAAAAAAATTCGGGAAATTCGAGTTACGAATTTTTGTTTGAAAGTCTAATCAGTTACACAAATGTCTGTAGGATGTCTTTCTGCTTTGATATGGAATATCTTCATCCCCTCAGCTGGTGAGCTGACAGACAGATTTATGTGTTTGCCGTATAAATCATGAGGCGTCACCGCGACGCACTTTTTCTGCAGTCGCCTATAATTCATACTACGTCTTGTAAATAGACGCTGACACAAAACACGTTTAAATCCCTTCCATAACTCTTCATTAAGCTTTACCCCAACAGAGACGAGACGGAACTATTTTATTATTAACTTTTACTAATGTTATATATTTTATACTTAAAAAATATTGTCTTTATTAGAGTTAGATTTAGAAAGCTTTTTGTGCATGTGTGTGCGTGAGTACCCGTTGTCTAAACAGTCAAACACATCTACGTGTGCGGTTACGTCGTGTAGTGTACAACTTTTAAAACACACAAAATGAACCAAAAGTTTTAATTTATACTCATCTCTGCCACAAATAATGTCAATTGTCATCTTGAACTCCAATAACAAAAAAAACCTAATTACAAATAAATATGAAAGAAAATTGTTCGAGCCACAGAATGCTTGAATCGATACGAAGCGGCAGACGAAAGCGCACATTACCGTATTTTTGAGCACTCGAGTACTCATAAACATCGCGTGAAATGAGCACTAATTTCCCCTCCTCACAAAGGGGGAGTTTTACATAAATATGTCATATTTGCCCCCCTCACAGCCTTGCCAACTCAGGGATGACGAGTGCTTCTTCAGGTGGCCTCTTTACATTATCTTTGTTTAGTGGTTTGTTCTACATTACGCCTTACGTGTGTATTCCAACAAAATATAGTGGAGAAAAATTATGCCCATTTGGGGTGCAATTCCGTAAACATATGCTTTGATTTGGAACAATGCTAGAAGTAATAACAAAGAAGTTTTAATTATGATCTTTGAGAGAGAAGTTTATTGAGAATTTAGTTATTTTTTCATAAGTGGTGTAATTAGGCCAATACTGTTTTCTAAGCTAAAGAGGGATGGAAAACGTCCCATTTTAAGATAATATTATACGAATGATTTCTACAGTATAAAGTCGACTTAACGACTCAAATGGTGTACAACTGGGAGTCAAACACATGCCCACGATCTTAAGGAGCGCACGCGTAGCTTAACACTTCTGTTTTATTTGTAAATGTGCGTACAACTTTTTTGTTTACACATTTTATCATGTACCCTCAATAATGTTTTAATAAAACAAAATTACATTTAAAAATGTCTGCTTCAAGGCAATCGATGATAAGTTTTAGTATTATTTATTGGAGCTTGGTACGACGGCAAGTTAGAATTGAAGTGATGGCGCAAAGGGGCGGGTCTCGTGATTTATCGGCCCATAAAGTATTATAATTAAAAGCTGGGGGTAGGGGTGAAACTATACGGAACTTAACGTCCACTGGCTCAGGTATGTGGGATGACTATAAATGTAGTTTTATATAAATGCATAGTTATTTTTTTATCGATCGTGTAACATTATGGCGGCAATCAATAATAATTTATGAAAAATTCTATGTGACAACTTTAAAGTTAATTTACTTTGAGTATGATGATTTATTAAGGCTTTTTTTATGCATCGAAAATTAGAAGTGTGTATTTGTCCATAGATTTATGGGTATATATTTATATCTTTGATCTTTCTGAAAAGTGATATCTTATAATATCAGGGGCTCTAGTCAGTGGTAATGAATTTTTAGTTATTTTATTTTACCTTTATTATTTAGTTATATTTGCGAGTTTCACAAATAATTGTGTGTATAGCTTATGTTATTAAGAAAACGCGGTCTCGTGAACGGCGTCGCACCGTCTAGCGTGACAAACGTTCTGTTTATTAAAGTCAAAACATAATACTGTAGTGGTGTAAATCATAGAACAATCCCTAACGACTATTTTCAGAAATGGCTACGACATTGGATGTCTTTAAAGAGATTAAAAAGAAAAATTTAGAAGAAAAATTCCTAGAACTTAAAGGTCTGCAGAATTTTTTATAATCAAGAATCAAGATTATTTGCTACTAAGGGCGCGGTTGCCTCTAGATTATTTCGATTCCTAGTAACAATATTTTTAATCAAGGTTAAGAAAATTGTCCCTTTCGAACCACTCCGGGAGATAAGGGAGATTCACAGCGATAATTCCCAATCCAACGGTGAGTCATTAAAATTATTTAGAGATTTGCGCGGCGAAAATTAAATTCTGTCAAGTGTACGACAACAAATCATATTTATACGTATAATACGGTAGCCATTAGGCGGCGCGGGACCGTCCCAGCTCCCGGAGATTAGGCAAGGAGGGACATTACAGTAAAATTATTTATTTAGGGCCTCGCTAGATTACATTACTCCATACACATAAATAACGAAAACAATAAGAGCTATTCTAATAAATTATCTTTTTATTGCTGGATTGTGAAAATTTTAGACACTTATCCGGGGGTGTGGGGGTATTGTCCCAATTATTTATGGCGGTTGAGACGCGGGGAGTGCGTCGTCCGTCCTTTCTTGTCCTATTTTTAATTAAAACTTTTAAAGTTAATTAATGGGACGAATGGGATATCTTTGTACGATTCTTGATTTGGGAATTATACACCTTTAGTTACGGTAAATATTGCATTGATATTAAATTATTTTTTCTTCTATTTATACAGTAAATTACCGTGGTTTATTGATTTAGATAGGATTCCTGTAACGAGTATTATACTTGAAAACAAAATTTTCCATTTTTTTCTGTAAAAAATTTAAGCAAAGATATTGTTTCAGAACTTAGAATTCCGAATTTAAAAAAAAATTCCAAGTTCATCTACAACTATTTTATAACCATTTGTAACTCGACGATGTTTGAATGACAAACTATAGCGTCGATTACAAAGTTGGTCTGTGGAAAACAATAGACAATCAATAAAAAATCGGTTCTGTATTCGAAAGTTGAATAATGGCGTTTGACATCTATAAAACGTAATTCAAAACCGCTGTTAAACATACGCCACAAATCACTGGCTGCATTCGGCAAATCAATCACCGAAAAAAAAGTCCTTTAAACCAATACACCACAAGAATGCGCTATGAATAATCTAATAAATAATCTTTTGGAAATTTATTAGCTTTAGTATTACCGGACGGAAGCCTTAGAGGGAGACAACTGCTGTTGTGTGCCGTAAAGAGAGGGATGGACTGAATGTCGTCTGTCATAAATAACATCGGGCAAAAACAATGGACAATGGATTGTGGTGCCGAGATACGTCTTCTTTATCCCCCGCACCCCCCAGACCAACCCCTGGATCTGCTATGGTTCGAAATTACCGCTCTATTTTGGTTATATTTTAAATAAACCTCGTAGTAGGCAAGCAAGGCAGCAAGATAACAAAAATCTTTTATAACAACTTTTGTTTTCAAACTACCACATTCCTGTAGCACGCGAAAGGAGCGTTCTAAATTCAAAATAATAGCAAAGAGATAATTAATTCCTAATTTGAACATATATACTACTGACTTAATAACACTTGTTGTGTCATGATTTTCACTTGATAAATGTTACACAATACATCGGTCCCAATAAAATTATTACTGTTAGTAATAGAACACCCACGAAGTAGCCCAGTTTAAATTTATTTGTATTTACGCGATTGTCGCACGCAATTAAATTAATCTTAGGCCGTTTATGAACGCATTTCAGCTGTTTATTGAATGTATGTTTGTGAATTTAAAGCCGGGAAATCGAATATGGAATACATATTTTGTATATAAGTTTAATTTACCGTTGAGTAATAATATCAATTACAATTCATAATGCTGCTATCATTGGAAATAACTAATAAATAATGTCATAAGTACATATTTTTAATAAAGCAGTGAAATTCCACACGGAAAACTAACCAATAATCCTACAAAATCTGTTTCATAATAGGTAGACAATATACTAAACCTTAAAGTGCGTGTATAAAAAGCCTAACTATCGCTAATGTATTTTCAATGTAGGGCCTGCGTGTGGGCACAGGACACAGGTAGCTTGTCCACTTAACGATCTAGATATTTTTATTGCTTTCACCGGTCCCTATTGGATGTCATAATTACATAAATTGCGTAATAATCATACCCTTTAATTAGACACAATGATTATTAGTTGAAGTTAATAATTTATTTATTTAAGTAATAAGAGCGTAGAGCTCAAAACATTCAAAAGGCTACGCACTTGCTAATCAAGAAGTGAACTCATAGGAACACACAATTAAAAAAGCCGGCAACGCTACAAGTCTGTTTAACATAGTTCTAGTATATGCGTAAGCGTTTATGAGTAGGGATACATGACATCAGATGAGCCTGCAGACGGTAGGCTGTTGATAAGTTGCTGAAGTAATCCCTCCCTGTCTCAGTTTTTATTTCCTTCCGATATGGCAATAACATTCATCCCACCGGTAATTGTTGCGTTTTCTTCCAAATGTAATGTCCTCTTAACAAAATTTTAATTTCGACATACCCTAGGCATCCCATCATTCCATTTGTCCCTCATTCCCGGAGAACGCGTTTTGGCCAAAACTCACCGATGTCCAGATTGAGCATTCTGATAAACGATGTCTGGATATCCATAGTTGCTCTCCTCATACTTTAAAATCGATTTTCGTTTAGTTTTTTATAGTTTTATTTCTGTTTATTATCTCTTCCTGTATGTAATGTGCTTGTCACATCAAACATTTTTTTTACTTTCCTTGTATGGTACAATGTATCTGTGTGTCAAGCGTTGGCAAGCTTTTATGAATAAATAAATAAATAAATGAAAAAGTGTGTTAAGCATGCGTTTCTATCAAACTTTAAGGTACAGTATTACCGGTGCCATAAATATACATTAAACTACGATTGGGTATAGTCGAATTAATCTGATTGATGATTATATAGAAAAAAGTTTACGAGCAACGTCCCAATCGGCGATAAACAAGCGTCCGGCGGTGTGTCAGATCCATCCCACATTTAGAGTTTTATCGAGATTTTACGAGCCGTAAGGAATCCTGGTAAACTTAGATTTGAGTATCTGGGGCCCCATTTCAACGCATCTTCTTAGTTGCAATCCGGGGCCTCAAGCGATGAGAACTGTAAGTATCGTTGTATTAATATCTGAAACGATAAAAGAAAATAGAATATTATAAATACATTTAAGATCAAATAGACGCAGTAAATACGAAATATGCTAAAAGCAGCTCTTGTGCTAATATTAATTAAATTATGTCAAAATATCTGTAAAAGACTTTCAATACTGTTTGAGAATACTAAACTAAACGGAAGTTATACTTACTTATAGTACCAATAACTTAGTACTTTACTAGCATCGTGTTAATATTCTTTTTCGTTACTTAATTAATCAGTCTAAATACAAAGGGTAATAAAACAACTATAAACTAACAAATATGCTTCGATAGCTTTCACAAAAGTTTCAAATAATCAAACTTGGGGCCCAAAACACTTCAATTCCATGCCTGGCTGTCAGTTATTTAGTGAGAGCACACGTCGTAAAACTAAATTTGAATTGGCCTAGTGCTGGCATTCTTAGACACTCTTTATATTGTCGTTAATCTGTATCACATTATACGTGAAACAATAAATAAAGGGACCGACGAAAAACATAGGATTGTTGTGTTGTAGGCGGCGATTGCGTCAACTCAGAAAAATGGGCAAGAAAGTTTCTGAAAGGAACGGATTGTTTGTTGACAAAATATTCATACATGGTTAGAAAATAATATTCAAAAAAATCTTGTTATCAACGAATGGGCCATGGAAATGGGTTTAATCTATTAAAGCTTTTATCAATTAATGACAACTCTTTTGTTTTTTTATTAATTTAAAAGAGACGTAACGATAATAAATTAATATTATGGGCAACAAAGTTTTAGGATATTATTTACTAAAACGCGTATATCTTTATATATATAAATTACGCGTCACGTTGTTGTCAGCTATGGACTCCGAAACTACTGAACCGATTTCAATCAAATTTGCACACCGTTTGCAGTTCGATCTAACTTAAAAGATAGGATATCATCTCAATTTATACCCGCAATATTATTATGTTATTGCAAAATATTTGTTTATTATTTGATAGTCAATTCTAACAGATGGCGCTGTGTAGAAAGTACCAATGTTTCACATAAGCTACAATTTAATGGCATAACCACCAAAAAAGCATGGTGGTCTCCAAGACTGATGATCTCCTACCGTTTGCCTTGAATAGTTTACTACTATGTAATATAACAAAAACCATAGCCTCAGCAACGCTTGGCCAGTCTGCTAGTTTATTATATATTTCAGTTTGAGTTTAGTATGCTGCTGACATAACATTTGACAAAAATGTATGGAGATTTTATAAAGGGAAGTTTTTAAGTTCTATAGAACGTTATCATGGTCTCAAAGTGTCGATCAGAGTATTAACCAAAGTCACAAAGGAATATTGTTTATTTACTCACGCTTTCCAGATGCACACAACTGCATGTTTATTGAGCCCTGCATTTCGTCTCACTCACACAAACAAACGCACGTGGCTATTGTCATCCCTGTCCGATTTTACTAGATTGAAGAGGATGAGAGATTATTATGTGAAGGTGCAGTTTTTTATATAGTATTTATTTTTAAATACCTTTCATGTGACATTGTAATTTTTATATACAAATAAATGATACTGGGTTTTTAAATAATACAAGTTTCCATGATATTTTGTTTATTTTAATTAGTCGTAGTAGCCTGGTAAATATGTATAAAATAACACTAAAAGTTTTGGACTGTAGTCGGCTAAAACATAGATATTTTGATATATAGTAAATTTTTTAAGTATATCAGCATTCTTTGCCACATTTCTTGTATTAAAATTCACTTTCCTATTTTTAATTTGAGTTACTGTCGTGAGTACTACTGTGGTAAGTGCATCAGTGACGAGATAAATCGCGACAGCTGTTTTGTTTCACACTAACTACGTGTTGATGAACAGTTCGCAATGATCTGATATTAGAGTTATTCACCTTATACATGACTGCTGTATCACAGCAATTGATTGTAAATCAAATTATGAACGTCTAAGATTCGATTGAAAACAAAAATTACTATAATATATATGCAAAATAAACATTTCTATCTACTAACAAAAACACATAATGACCAATCCATATAATGATAACAATAGTAAATTATCTAAAAGCCTACAATGCAGTCCAGAGATAAGTTTTCTCGTAAACAGTTTACTAAAATAAATTTAAACGTTTAGTCCCTAATGATTAAATACTACAGACAATGAAAAGGAAATATTAGTTTTTGGTCTTTCCTGAACTACAAGCATAAAAAGCAATCGTTTGACCACTGAGCCATAGCATTAACCTAAATAATTAAAAGCATTTCCAAGCATACCTAATATACAGATGCCAGATACAATTTTATTTTAAAGAAGATAAAAATTAAGATAATATTGGGTCGTTGACCGAATTATTGATACATCCTGATATTTAAGGCCTCGTCAACTGTCGTCATTAATTAATTTTATTTATTCATAAAAATTTGCCAATTAACTGTTAATAGGTTCGTGTTCGGGAAATGCCAAACTATATTTGCTTTTTTATTCTGATAACGTTTGTAGGGAATAAGGTCAGACACAATTTTATACCTTATTTTTACCTTAAAATTATTCCGAACATTGTTTGTCTCGGAAATTTTTCTCTGGTTTCTTGAACTGTATTAAACTGTTGCCATCTATAACATCCTGGTACCTTTTTGATAATCAAAGGTTGCTGAAATGAATATATATCCTAATTAATAATTTTAGGTATGACTTTGTTCTTTAACTGAAATAACTGACAGTTATTTGTCACTGTTAATCTATATTACATCTTGACAGGTGCATGTCCAAGAATTTTAGCGAATGTTTTTTATTATATAATCTAAATTCATATTGGTTTTAAATATAGATCATCATGGAACATTAACTAAATTTTAATGTTTTCACTTTTTAATACCATGTGCATCTTAAAATATATACTTATAAGAAACATATCTTATACCTATATAGTCTCCGCGGAAAGTACCAATTATGCGAACTAAAACAATTCTTACTTGCTACGCGTCGTTACATTCATATACCTTAGGTATCAAGATGATTACTTTTTTAATTACTCGATATTGACGCAGTGTTGTCAGCAACAAAAATGGTTAGGTATTGTAGCGACCTCAAATCCCGCGGCGGTTCTTTTTACGCACAGAGTATGAGATGCACTAATAAACTCTAAATTATGTAACATTTCCTCCACTTAGTCGATTTAAAATGTATATTTTTATTGTCACTAAATGCGGCCGCGTCGCTTTCGTTACTCAACTTTTATAGGCCATTAATCTTAGATTAAAACCCACATAAATTGTCGCGATTTAAAAATAAAAATCGTTATATCTGCTGCGCGGGATTCGGCTAGATCTTAACCGAGTTTCAATAGTGTTTCTTTTAAGACATTTTTACTTTTTAAAAGTTTGAATCTGTAATAATGTGCATAGTGTGGAGGGTGTTGAAGTATTAAAGTGTTAATACTTCTTTAGATATATTATATATATTCGTTATTTTATACTAAGTGCATTTACAGGCCTAGTGTTGATGAAGGAAAATAGAATAGAATATTCATATAATAGAAAGTACTCATACATAGCGCGTCAAGTAATGACAAAAAAGCGGTGCAGGAATTTCAATATAATTGCAGGTTCTTTGCCAATTTTTCTATTATTCCATCTAAAATGGTCCCTAGTGGGTGTGAGATTATTAGCGAATTCGTCATGTCACGTTTATGACACACCAATTTATCGCTTTTTGAGGTTTTTATTAGTTAAATGACCGCGTTAAGGGGACACAAATCAGTCCACACTTAGGTGAATCATGTTTCTATGAATTTGTGATTTCGGGTTTTACAAAAAATATATATTTTCACATATATCCGGTGTAAAGGAAATTAGCAGACAATTACCATAGTGAATTAATTCTGGAATTAGTCTAATTCGAAATTTGAAAATCAATTTTATATTAGTACATATTTCTATATAGTGCTGAGGGTAGAATACAAAGCGTGGGCCACTGAGATGAGATCGAAGTACCCGAGGGAGTTTTGCGTACACCGTATAGGCCCAGCTGGACAAGCGTAAACCACTATTGCCCATCTGTAGGAAAGTGATCCCGTAAAAAGTGTAATTTAATTTCCATATATAAAAAATAGTAGCCTTGTAAGCTATATTGTATAAAATAAGGTGCAAAGTTAACTTTGGAGTAGCTATAATTTTATGATACAGTTTAATTTTGTGTAGCGGAACTCCGGCCGTTTCCGGTCGGGTGGGACATCTTAGCTCAAAATGATGTTATGTACGTAGTCGGGTAGTTTTTGTTAAACTATATGCCTCACTGAGGACCGCTTTACTTTTATTTGAATTTTAACTGTAGTGTTGGTTGTATCCATGTTTTCTGTGTGCAAAGTACCTACAAGTAACCCTTGTAGGTCTGGGCCTCAGATTTCTGTATGATCATGACCATTTGTTGATCTAATAGGCAAGTAGGTGGGCCTTTTGTGGCTGAAGAACGCCGTCGACTTTTTGGGTCTAAGGCAAGCCGGTTTCCTCACGATGTTTTCCTTCACCGTTCGAGCGAATGTTAAATGCGCACATAGAAAGTCCATTGGTGCACAGCCGGGGATCGAACCTACAACCTCAGGGATGAGAGTCGCATATTAAGATTATTAATTGCATTTTAGGTTAGCTAAAGTTACGTTATGATAAACTCGTAATACTTCAATGGTCTTATACTAGGTTCCTATATCCGTAGTCGGAATAAAAACGAGTCGTAGATCTATAGTAGAGTAGAATTCTATGCACTATTACCGCCAATTTATTTACGACATTTTTTTTTTGTAATAATGTCTCGTCTGCTCTTGCTTACCAAAGTTTAGTTGCAGGGGTGGACCAAAGCTCCCAAGACATAAATGGAACTGGCATAATGAATATTTGTCTGATAGCGCGTCACTCGTAAATAATAAGACGTCACAGCGAGTTGGTCTGAGTGACAGTAACGGTGTCTGAATGTTTGATGAATGTGGCGCCGCTATCCTACACCCGCTCCTATCTACGACAGAAGTTATATAGAGAATGGAGTCGTTTCCTAATTAATAATAAAACATCTAAAAACTATGGTAAAAAATAAAAAATTTGTTTACACAGCACGATTTTTGGGACGTGAAACGTATTTCTATAAGACAATAGTGGACCCCACAACGTTTTTCTTCAAAAAAATAAAAAAAAAAAAAAAAAAAAAAAAAAAAAAAAAAAAAAAAAATAATTTTCTTTTTCCGGGGGGGTTATGTAAAAAAAAAAAAAACCAAAAACCCAAAAAAAAAAAAAAAAAAAAAAAAAAAAAAAAATAAAATAATAAGAGGGGGAAAAAAAAAAAAAAAAAAAAAAAAAAAAAAAAAAAAAAAAAAAAATGTATGTGTATTAGTAAGTATACTGTTCTACCTGTTTGATAATTCATAGCCCAAGCCTCCAGAGTCAGAAATTACTAAGCTAAATGGTAATGCAGTTAGATGGGAGATTAGGCCCTTATAATAAATAGCCTAAAAAAATAAAAATCCTTTTATTGTTGTTTAGCTTACATGCTAAATTTAAAGTAAATATAAATTAAATTAAATCAGTTGCGCTACAACCTTTTTAGGTCTTGGCCTCAGATTGTTGAATCTGTTTCATGATCATTTTTAAATCTAATAGGCAAGTAGGTAATCAGCCTCCTCTACACACGCCGTCGACTTTTTGGGTCTAAGACATGTCGGTAGTAAAGTAAATATGCCTACAGTAATATAATATTTATTATATACTTATTATCTATCGGCAAACGGTTATTTATTTACAGCTTGTCCTTCGACAAAGGCCTCCTCTAATTTTTTACCTAAAATTTACATTAGACCCTTAAAACGTGTTAAATAAGCCGATAACTAATTTAACATACACAAACAAACATTAGAAAATGCACTTACATCCTGAGTATACCAGGCAAAAACTGAATTTTTGTATAGATCCTCTTTAATTTATAACATATGTATCGATTTCTAAAAGCTTATTTTGCATTAAACTGGGTACAATTCGTTCCCAGCTCTACGTATCGTTACAGATAACAATTAGAACCAAAATGAAATCCGACTACGGATAGTATAAAAACCCCCGCGAGTTATGTCCACTTACTCCGTTATTACAGCAATAGCCTATCACCCGTCCCTCTCGAACGCCCCGTTAATGTCCACCCGTCCCCCTCACACACACGAAAAAGGTCGAACAAAGCAAGTACTAAAATTTTATTCGAAGCGCACGTGGTTCTACCCGCATAATGCAGAAAAAGAAAAGTGCATATTTATACCACTCGATATTTCGCAATATATACCTTCACGATTTAATGTCGGTCTGGTGTGAATATTTGAATTTCGTTTGGAATTGAACCCTATTTGGTGTTAATAAGATCGGAATTAGCCGGGCAATTCGTGATATATATCGTTTGGCAGTCGCTCTCAAGTCGTATAGTGTAAGTAGTCGCTAGAATGTGACATCCACTTTTATGGTTTTTTTAAACAGCATTTAATTTTATTGAACTTTTTTTCTGTCGGTACTTTATGTTGGGTCTTTAATGTTTCAAGTCCTTAATTATTGGACTATATTATCTTATTGCGAATCGCCTCCGTGTGTTTATGTATTTTTTAGTCGCTGTATAGTTATGCTTCTGCTGTTAAGATATTCATAGATTCATAGAACGTTGTGCAAAGGAACGCTGCCGTTTTGTTATGATGGAGCAATAACTGACACTTCTCTCAAAGGAAGAGCTCAACTATAAACCTATAATTTTGTTATCGTACTTCTTGCTCAACTAAATGTTCAATCTAATTTTCCTTAGCTTACACGAAATATCATTAAAAATATCTACACTAATATTATAAAAAGAAATATTTTCATTGTTTGTTTTGATAAATTATGGGTCAATTAGAATCCTACATTATCGCTGATGTACCATATTATCAAAAAAGTTAGGGATCCATATGCAAACGTCGATAATGAAACCCATGGTATGATATCCCTACATCGCGTAGGAAACGATTGACAATAGTGCAAGTGATGTATCATGTACTACTATTTTATATACGACATCACTATCTACAAATTGTGGTCATACCATGTCTAACAACAAAATAATAATTGAAAAGTCAATTTACAGAGGAAAGCGATAGAAAATCATGCTACGACCGAATTAAAAGAAAAGAAAAATAATAAAGCTATTTAAAAAAAACACACGCGCGCTTTCCTCATTCTAAAGAATTTAATTTTGTTTCTAAATATAATTAAATTATATAATAATAAAATTATTTCTTTCTTTCAGGTACGTACCTAATGCGTAGTTACATCGGCTTACAAGGTACAGTGTCATTTAAAATCGTTTATCTGAAATCGACTGTCAGTCAAAAGATTTTTTATAATCCGTTGACTGACAGATTTAATAATTGACGTATGTCATTATAAGTGTTCTAAATACAATTCATTTGTATTATCTTGTGTTTTGTATTATTCTTTGTAAGTTTTTATTATTCAAATGTGCTTTACTATTTAAATTATTATTTTTTTACTATTTAAAAATACCGTCTATATGTACTCTTTCGCCTTTCCTATATTTTAACCAGCGGTTCTTTACCTTGATAGGTATAATTAACTAACTGAGTAGTTCGTCCTAGGGCTTAATACATAAAATTTACAATTTATTAGTGTCGCAATATTAAATTATTATTTAACAACAAACGTCAAATAGTTTTAAAGCTTTCAAAATAAATTGTGCTTTTAATGAAGGGTCAGACAAACCGATATAGCACATGTCAATTCAGACCTGACCTACATTACTCTCGACATACTGCTTCGGTAGACCTTAAAATTTGGCGGCTTAAAATTAACAAAAGACAATCAGTTGAAATAGACCTTTTTCTAGTTGTGTGTATATTTTGAATTATTATTGAGTTATGCGATCTTTAAAGGGATTTTAAAACAATTGAAAAAGTGTAAAAGTTATTTTCCCGTCGATATTATTTTTCCTTTAGTATTTTTAAAGTGCACCTACCAGGCCAGCACGAGTGTGCCGGAGTAACAAATCAATCAAACGTCAGCTCCGAAGCAGGCATTAGCCAGGAAGTACCAGGGCACTATGAGTACCTAGCGACGTATCAATCACACGTCAAGGCGTGCAGAGTAAACAGCGACAGGTCAAAGGTCGACCGTGGGTCGAAGAGGGGTGGGGGGTTTTGATTGATTTGCTATTGACGCACATGTGCTTGACGAAGATGTTTTAAAAATTTCTACTCATTACTTCTGTTATTGCTATTTCGTAGTACGTTGGATGTTTTTCGTAGAAAGAAGTTATTTTGTGTCACCTACATCTTATATCATATTTACGGTTTTATACGCTTTTCTGAAATTAACTCATTAATCTCCTTAATTGTCAACCAACCTGATGCAGTTTAACAAGGCATATTCTTTCGTGTTTTCATTATTATTTTATGCAAGTTGCGGGTAGTCACTTAAGATCAAGTAAACCTCTTGGTTGTTGATTGACACTGTCCGTACTCTTTGGTATTTGTTTTTTTTTAATCTCTATGTCGGTTCTTAATTATACTATTTTTAATTACTACTATTTCAAATATGTTTTAATGCTATGCTAAAATAACAGCCATTATTAATTGTTGTTATTATTACGGTATTGTGAGAAATATTCCGTTCGCTCCGTCAATTCTATTAACGTTATCAGCCTCTCGATTCTAATATTAATTCTCATCATATCTCAAGTGATTGACGGGTGTCTGCGTAGAATATATCCGTCAACCCCACCCTCATTGGGGCGAAGGGGTTTTGGGGGTTGACCCCCTCTCGAGTGAAATATCTCAATCTTCAGCGCGATTTATTGATTGATATATCGATTCTGGCTGAATTTATAGCGAACGGTCAGATTCGATTCAGATCTTATGATGTATGTGTTTGCTGGATGCACGATGACATTGAAATGATTGAGATGGTCTGCCGTTTATAGTATAACAAACATTGGATATATCTGTTCGGTATTTAAATAATGAAATAACATTATATAGAAAATTCATAGCGCTAATGTTTAAATTAGATGAAGTTATTGTGGAAAAATAGTTTTTTTTTGTTAGAATTATAAAATTCCAATTTAATCTAATTCGAATATAATATTCACCAAAAATCCAAAGTAATTTTACTTAATTAGCTTGACGTAGCCCTCGCACCATTGATAGTTCAGGATATATTCAACTCCAATCACTTGTCTGAAGCACAAAAAGAAAGGAAATCCATCGCTACAATTTCAGAGCTGGTGCACTCACCAGTGCAGTAAGCTCGCTGAGTGCAGCGGACGATATTAAGAATTAATTTAACTGTTAATTAATAAAAATAGATATTTTACATATTTTATATAAAACATACAACTGAAACGGATTACACCATATATACGACGTATATTATGCACTAATAAATAACGTACATACATATATTTCTTGTTGAAGTGTATGTGGGTATGTGTATGTGCGTGTGTTTTTATGTGATCTTAAAAATCCATTCGATTTGCTTATTTCCTTTGAAACTACGAGTTAAGAGATCATTATGTAATTGGTACTTCACTATGACTTTATAATTAACATATTGATTCAGTATTTTAATAATCGTAACTTATAATATCGTTTTAGCTATTTTACCAATTTGGAGTACCAGTCTACGAGTCTAGCTTTGACGACAATCTTAATAGCCAAACTCTCTTTATTCTTACGATAGCAAAATCACTATAGTGAAAAATATTTTTACACCATTAGATAACATTGTCTCAAACTGATGACGAATTCATCCGAAAATATGTAAAAAGTAAACGAGGTGCGAACATATCCACGCGACATCTGTACGCTATTTGTCAAACTATTTTTGGCGGCATTTTATTGCCGACCGCGCTTTACGACTTTTATATGCACTTAGATGACGTGGAAAATGCTTTCCCGCTCATTAATAATATACTATATCTGTTCTCCGTGGTTTCTTTTGGACTTGGACACTCTCAATGCCTGAGGGCCCGCGAGAGCGCTGCCGGTCTTTTAGGAATTGGTACGCTTTTTTCTTGAAGGAACTTAAGTCTAATTGGTTCGGAAATACTTCAGTGGGCAGCTAATTCTACATAGTGGTGGTACGCGGAACTGCCTTAGAAAATGAACTCGATAAATGGATCACTTAGTAATTAAAAAACTATATATTTATCAAAAATATTTCGTTGGATGTTCTTGAATGACATACCTATTTGTTTTGGAAAAACATAAAAACATCGCAAAGAAAGTAACACTACGTTCTTCTTCTTCGTAATAGTCTCGTCGGCATTGTTTATTGAAATATCATTCAGACTGGAGCTGTATAAACGCACTCTATACATTATCCTAAATTCCACCAATTCACTGCATCTTATCCACCATGGCCCAATCGCGATCGAAACTCAATGCAGACAGAAAGGCGTCTTCTGACTCCCGATAGCTTGACAACGTTGACAATCTTTCAACCTCATACAAATAACAGTAAATTTCATTCGAAAACTAGTGCAGTCAGTTTCCAAGTAAAAATGTTTATGGAAGAGAGATATGACAGCAGACAACCAAGGTTAGAGTTCATTACTAACCACTGCTCATAGATAATACTTCAGTATTTATTTATTTATTTCGTAATCCTACAGCTAACATAAATGATATATAACAAAAAACAATCATAATAAAGATAAAGCGAAAGATGGAATACATAATATTAAATACATTTCACTAAGCAGCCTAATTCAGCTGTGTTGTGTGATGGTGTGTATGTGGGGTGTGCTCATGATGTAGGTTATTTAGTGCCTATAGGTAATTACTTATTGCAGTGATGGCCTAGTGGCTTCAGCGTGCGACCCTCATCCCTAAGGTCGTAGCTTCGATCCCCAGCTGTGCACCAATGGAAGTTCTTTCTATGTGCGCATTAAAAATTCGTTTGGACGGTGAAGGGAAACATCGTAAAGAAAGCGGGTTACCTTAGACCCAAAAAGTCGACGGCGTGTCAGGCACATGAGGCTGATCACCTACTTGCCTATTAGATTGACAAATAATCATGAAACGAATACAGAAATCTGAGGTCCAGGTCTAAAAAGGTTGTAGAGCCACTGATATATTAATTTTATTTTTTTATAATTACTTATTAGGTCGATTACAATTACTAATTTAAAGTTTCAGATGTCTTCCATTGCTGCTGATTGATATGGTTTAAAATCCATCAAATTTAACGTTTAATAAAAGCTTGCTATAATGATAACGCGTGTCATAGTTGGTAAAGTTCAAAATGGTTTTGATCGATTTTAGTTTCGCCTCAAGGTTGTTGATAGAGTGGGACGTCAATTAGAAGGGCGAATGGTGTATGATTGAGTGCATTGATGCAGATTCACTTTGAAGATATCTGGTGGGAACGTACTTTTATCTCTAATCTAATCGAGAGGTATTTGGCACTTAATTGATCATGAATAAACGTGAACAAATTGGCATCACAAATATTTTTAAATTTTCATTCGGTTTCAATTTTTCGATTTATTCTTCTATTATTAATGTCAGTAGTATGAAGTGTTAGTATCTCAGTAAAATGACCTTTAGTCTAGTGGCGACACAATGGATAACAAGAATCTCTAGTTCTTTCGCAGAGGAACTTTGTTTCGGGTATGCAGTCCCCATACAGGCGCGGCTACGAGGCTTCGAAATAAATGACACATTCAATTAACAAAACAAATGTTGACATGATGAGATTCGTATACACAAATACGGGAGAAAAATCGATGGTAGCCACATTGTCCGACCCACAGCGACTTTGAGCTGTCAACTTTGATTGAATCAGAGGCACGCAGACCTAATAACTGATAGATCTGACAACTATAATATGGTAGCCATTATCTACTGATAAAAGACAACAAAATATTCTCCCTTTATATTATGGTAACTAATTTAAGACAAGGTAGGTTAAGAATATTGTAAATACAAATATTGAGATACTATATTCTTATTGTAGTTATTGCTAATAATTAATTCATACATTTACAATAAAAAAACTAAGACAAATGTTTTCTTGGGTTAATTGGATACTTAGAAGAAAAAAATGAGATTTTCTCCTTTTGTATAGAAAGCGTGACCCCACTGACACTAGACATTGCATCGAATCGCCTTTTAATTATGATTGTTCGTCCAAATCACAATTTCGTAGAGTGAGTAGATTTTACAAACAACAATTGCTTCAGAACAAAGTTAAAGCAAGTGACCAAATAGCCAACAAAACATCAACCGTCTAGAAACATCGCCGGTTCTATCCTTTACAAAGGCACTGGGTAAATAAAGCGGCGGACAAAGACGTCCGTCTGTGCGCGACATCTGAGCGACGTGTGTCCCCCACGCCCCCCATCGCCCCCTTTACCCCCCACCGATAATGATGTTAACTCGCCGCCAGCACCGGCCGGCTTTGTCGCGTTTTTGACTGCACGGCCAAGAAACCTTCATTAATATTGTTTTTATTGTGTAAATTAATTAAGGCAAGACAATGTTCTGTTTTGCTAATTGTTTGTCAGTGTACATTGTATGTTGCACTGTTTATTAACTTTTCCATTATATAAACTGTAAAACTACATAAAATCTAAAAATTAATATACTTTCAGCAGTTTTCAAACTACATATTTTTCTGTATTAAGTTTGACATATTTTACAGCGCCCAAAACTAGATTGTTACTTAAGATACGAATAAAACAGTAACTGTAACTATGGAACTGTGAAAAAATGGTTAATAAAAAAAATACATTATATAAATTCTTAATAATCTTCTCATGTTTTTACGTTTATTTATATTACCGAAGAATTACAATTATAAAACTGTATAAAACTTCAAAAAGCATGACACGTAAATGTATACGTACATATTATATCAAAAACGGTCGGCCCGTGCGTCGATTGAAGAAAAAGTTTCATTCCACGTTAAAGTCGTGTATCACCTACTTAAAACTATTTTCATACTGAAAAATACAACAATTTCAACAGAATAACTAAATAAAATTTCGCAAAACAAAATTTCATCGCAACATCTAGTACACTCAGTTACGGAGCGAGTCGAGTATAAATTGTCTTCAAGAGCTGACCGCCCCCCTCACCTCGGGAGGTGGACCGCCCCCCACCCCCCGTTCGTCTTGCTTATGACTGACAGGCGGACAGCTTGAGTGATTGAGAGTGACTGGAGATATAATGCGCTCAGGCGGAATACGATACAGTCTACAAGATAGCATTGCGCTGGAAACTTTATACCATTATTACCTCTATGATAAAAGAAATATAGGCGAGTTTCCTTCAACATATTTTACGTTATTGCATATGGTTGTACTAAAAGTACGTTTTATAATTGTTAATTCTATATGTGCTAAGTGGCTGAAGTTCTTTAAACAATATTTTAATAGCGTTTCAATTCCCGTAACCTCAAAAATGATAATTTTAATACCTGCTTTTGTTTTACTAACTAAACACATCTGCATTTTCGTGCGAAAAGTAATAATTATTCTGTAATTAAGTTGTTGATTCAATGTTCAATAAAACATGTATTATCCGTAGATTAATCGCTCCATAAGAAGCGTAGACAGACGGACAGGTAATCAGGTGTATGTGTCAGTTTCTTTGATGCGCCTTTGTTTCTGCCTTTTTGTTAGAGAAAAATATTTTTACTATACATATATTATTTTAAATATTTATTTACTTTGACTAATTCATCGACTATATTGTCGATGCAGGTATTAAGTTACTTATGTACAGATATTGCATTAGGATAATAGCATTTGTAACTAGTATGATTAAATATTGTCAACAACTTTTTGTATTGATTTACAGAAAATTTTAGAAAGTTCTCTTAAGCTCTTTTGTTCGCATTATTTTCTTTGAAGTTTGTCGTCTCTGTTATGCATGTTCATTCCAATAATAATTTGTTCATTACCTGTAGTAGCCATATATTGGACAGTCAGTCAGGACATGTAATACCGTCTCTTCACCTGTACAGTTGTTTAACTCTAAATCTGTGAAGATACCATAAGAAGAATCTACTGTGACCTACCGTCAACGTCTGTGTGATCAATCCCGTTGGTTTTATTTCTTCAACTATTCCCGAATCAACATTTGGAAGGAATAACTTGGTTATTCTTAAATAATGCTTTAAAGAATGTGCCTACAATTCATATAGCCTTTGAATTCCTATTTATGTGTGTGACACAACGAAAAACATGTCCAACACCGGCTCAAACTTTACGACTGAGCTGTGAAGTACCAGGCACACATAGCACATTAAAAGGTCGCAAATTATTGACCAATGCAAACTTTAATGCAATCATTGCGTCCTTATTCCTTTGTAATACGTTCTAAATTCGAAAATCAAGATACTCAAGGTGTTATACGTAGGTGTGTAACAAGATGATGCTTCGACTATTTGATTCAGAATATATCGCTAAGTTGAGTTGTAAATAAGTGTCAACTGTCGTAAGTCGGTTCGATTCCCGTGTTGTGTGGTATGTTTCGATACGACCATATAATGGATATAAGGAGAATTATTTAATGTTATTTATAAATGAATTTGTGGTTTCGCGGAGAGTGGGATTTAATCTTAAGTTAAGTTTCTCTTATTAGAAGAATAAATATTTATAA
The DNA here is from genome assembly GCA_905332375.1 of Pieris macdunnoughi. NCBI lineage: Eukaryota > Metazoa > Arthropoda > Insecta > Lepidoptera > Pieridae > Pieris > Pieris macdunnoughi. Next base: position 34,648 of record CAJOBZ010000082.1, read on the forward strand.
TTTATATTTGTCGTAGTTATTCGATATTAATATTGTTTTGCATTAATTTGATTGTCGTAGTGTGTTGTGTGGTGCAGGTGTACAAATATATAAAGATGATTAAACCCATCAATGAAAATTAACTTAATCCATTATGTAATACGATTTAATAGTTTTTTTTTAAATTACTTATGATATTATTATTATTCTTGATTCGTTTGTTATGTAAAGAAACAATTTTCTGGACTTGGATTAAATATATGATCAAATTAGTTTTCTTAATAAATAAATCAAAATATATTCATAAAATCCGTCATCTTAAACTCTTAAACAATATCAGTTTTTTTACTAAACATTTTAATATAAAATAATTATCAAAACGAGGCACGTTGGGTCTGTCAATCAGCCGCTGATTGAATCAGGGAGCGAGGTCAAAGGTCAATGCTACTATACAGTGTGTATAACTTCAGTAGTTCAGTTCAAAAGTAATTTCTTCTGTCTCGTGTCTACTCAAAATCTCGTGTCTAATCTAAAACGTACCAACTAAATTTGCATTTTGTTTAAATAACTATAATATTTTAGGTTTTGGACTCGGATTTCTGTATCTTAAGCATTTTCTTCTTAATGAAGTTACTGTGCCTGACACGTTGGGAGTAAGGCATGCATTCCTCACGATGTTTTCTTTCTCTTTCTTGTGTGAGTGCATATAGAAAGAAAATTACATTGAACGTGATTCAAACACTTCACTTTAAGGTGAAGAGCACGCAAGGTACTATATCTGTATGAAATACATAAACTTTAAATATATATGTACCTATGTGTTATAAAACACCTATAGCTCTACTATGAGTTCTATTAGTCTGAATAAATCTCAGTTTGTAAATACCATTTAATAATCAACAAAGACGAGTGCGTACACGGCCTTTAAATTGAAATATTTATATTAAATACCACTATGTACTTTCTTTGCAATTAAACTATTTTATTTATAATTATTATAAACCAAAAAGCTAGCTCTATATTATTCAAAGTTTTTAATTGTTGGTATATAATTAATTGGTAATTTGACTTAGAGTCCTTCAAGAAAAGATCGTACCAATTTTTAAAAGGCCGGCAACACACTCTCGAGCCATCTGGCATTGAGAGGGTTAATGGGCGGCGATATCACTTAGCATCAGCTTAGCCTTTCGCCCGTTTGCCCGCTGTTTTAAAAAAAAACATTTATTTTTATCTTAGATACGTTTCTTGCATTATTAAGCAATTTAAATACGATTGTCACTTGATAAAATATTATTGTAAGCACGTCAGACAATTTGTTGAACAGTGACCTTACATTACGCCCTCTTGATTCAATCAGCGTCTGATTGACAGCACACACTGTTGACCTACCGAATTGACTCGACCTTTTTTCATAAATTGATCGGAGACGTGTAGATTCTTGATAGAATGAACGTGAAATTTGAAATTTCGTTTTCGTCTACGACTGTTTTCCAAAATTATATGTTAAATAATAAATTCATTTATGGATTAATACTATATTATATATATTTACTAATACTTGTCCTCATTATAAAGGTGATGCAGAATTACAATTTTGAATTCGTTTTACACTCGACATTGTTTTGTATTAATCTTAATACACCTTTTATATAAATGATTATAGGAATATCTAAGAATACTAGTTTAACCAAGTTAATGGCAAAGTTAATACTTGTCTGTCTGTCCGTGTTAGGTTGACGGCAGAAGACTTCCTGACGGCCGGCGCAGGTGGGATGTTAAGGTCGCGTATTATCATAGGCGAGGCGGGAGCGATAATAGCTATACAATTTAATGACGTGAATTAACTTGTAGCTATGAAATTTCTTGCTTTCCTCAAGCCTTAAGGCTAGATTGTTTATTTATTTCCTAAGCTCCTGAGAACTACTGGAGCGATTCCTTACAATTAAAAAGTCCCTGAAAAATATAGAATGTTGTGCTAAAAATATCAATAAAAATCCCTAATCTATCCAACTATTGACAATAGAGCAAAGTGACGAACTACAGTTTTATAGAAGACATCAGTATCTACGAAAAAGTCCGGTATACAATGTATAACAATCCAATCTTGCTAGTTTTGAATATTGTAGAAAAATTTGGACACGATTGGGCTATAGTTTGGTATTAAATACGATTAAAAAGCCGAAGCTCAAATTTAGATAGCTAGTGATTAAAATTTGTTATTACCCTTCTGGTTTGCTTATAAGTTATAACACGCAATGTCCATACCCGAATGCGCTGACGCATCGTACGTTTGAGTTGATTAAGGGCGTGTGCACGCGCAGACTGACAAGCAAATGTACACTTTATATTGTTAGACAAATTGCAACGGACTTATTATAAATTTAATGATAATTTATGTTTATATCCAGTACTTTATTAATAACCTTTATTTTATTAATCCGTTTTTTTAAATTAACCGTTTCTGTAAATTAGACCAAGTAGACTCCATTAAAACAAAACTCACGCCCCACGGCATGGTTCCTTGTTTTAATTAATAATTTCGTAAAACATTGTTTTTTTTATTCAACTTAGTGTCGGCTTAGTAGTAACGTACAGTGGTAGTGGTATTGGGATCGATAAACAAAAATCTTTTTGCACAATTGCAAAATAAATTGTTTATACTAAGCTGTGAAATCTAACTTTTTGAATATTCCCATGCAATAAAATGCATGGCGGCTCTTATAAGGCGGCTGTGCCATTAATCGCATCATACGCGTTATCTACGATCGGGACTCGAACCCGCGCCCTCCGGCCTGTCGCTGATTGATGCGATGCGAATCTTGATGACGTCTTGATGCACCTCTCCATTGGACAGGGCTGTCACTTGCGAGTACTTATATAAATAAATCTAAACAGCATAGTCGTACAGATTTGTATCATTCCATTGAATAACAGTAATATAGTGGGGGAAAAAGCAAATGTGCAGTGTTTTATAGCCAACTAAACTAATCAAACCAAGTAGAGAGAGCAAAACCAGTCGAAATCTTTTTCCGGACCTCCTGGTATAAGGCTATGCGCCCATAATCTACCCAACTGAAGAGGTTCGTAATACTATACAATATAAAAATCTTAATATCTCACGATGAACAGCCCTACACAAGACATTCGCAAGATACGGTACAGATGAAACAAAGAGCAACAAATAACTATGATGCGAATGTTCGAGCTGTAATATATTAATATAAATTATATGTTTGAATGTATACATGTTTATTACATCGTGCTTAGCAAATTCGTACACGGTACAAAGTTTTTTGAATACTGCATAAGTTGCGTTTTATTCTATAGATCAAAATACTTTATTTGTTGTAATAATATATTTTGTACAGACGCGAAATGCTGACATGACATTTTCAAATATATAGACAGCCGTTACCATAGCAACGTTATCGCCTTCAAATCAGTTACCATAGTGACCATAATTCGATTTAAGATCATTAGGTACTTCCGTTAATCACATAGGTCGTTGACCCGAGACGCCGAAGACGTAACTCAAGTTCTCCCAAGAGCGCAGTACTAGCCGCCACGGTCTGCGATGCCTGAACAAGTGCCCATTTGCATTCTATGCTCTCTTGCATTTTACTGCATACACTTTTTAACCAAGCGGGGAAAAAAGTATTATGTTTCATTGATTTCTTATATCAGAACACAATAATACACGTAAGTGTAAAGTGTCGATGTGTGTATCCGTTACTTGAATTTGATTTATGAATCAACCTTCCATAAACCATGGCTTTGGATTCAATAACAGTCATTTGCTCAAATAAACATTTTAATTAGTTCTTAAATTTTTCTTCCTTCAAACAGGATATTATGGTACCTACTTTCCCAAGTTAGAATAGTGGTTAGGCGCGTTTGTCTCAACCCCCAGCTGGACCAATATCTTTTCCTATACTTACTCATACGCTCAACACTAAATCAACGTTTATAACCCAAAAATCTACGGCGTGTTTCTCAGGCACGGGAAAAAAAATCCAAATAACATAAACAGAAATTTGGGACCACGGTTGCAGCGCCATTGATTTCTCACCGACCGTTGTTTACTAATACAGCTATGATTGACGTGAAGGTCAGGTTAAAACCATAATAGACGTCTTCATATCAAATGCAGGCTCTAATGAATTGAAATAACAACTATCAATCACTTTTTATTATTGTTATAAGGTTAACGTAGACATGCCCGTGTCTATTTTGTTGGTCTGTCGTCGCTGGTTCTTTGTCGAAAATAATTTATGTAAATATATCTGCTTTTTCCAATTATTTGGTCTTCACTGTAAGACTTTTACATCTTGTTTTTATTATTACCTGTTTTGTGTTATTTTTGTGATGTACGTGATGTTTTTTTTTATTATACATATTTAATGACAATTTCTTAAAAAACAAGCATTTAGATCTTTGGCTGTGTGTCTAGTACTCTCTGTCAAAACATGCGTGAGATCCTTAGGAACGAACTATGGTAGTTATAATAATAATAATCGTAAATAACATTAATATTACCCTATATAATATAATATTAATTATTATTATTACCTAGAAATAGATGAAACTATTAATTAATAAAATTATTTATTTATTTATATGTTCACAAAAATATATTGGTAGACAGTTATATAATACATTAGATATACAATGTTGCTACTGAGACCTGACTCTGAACATATAAAGATGTCTTTACGCCTATTTAAGTTTGCATAAAAACTTAAAAAAAAAAACATTTTACAGTTAATACTTTTTTTAAATACTACTGATATTACCTGCTTAAAACGCTATATGCCGTAAACGTGTTTACGGCTGAGTGAAATCGTCTTAAACAGATTTTAATATACTTGATATTTTTGTATGCAACCATTTATTCTAAACAAAACATACCCTGTTGAACTTTCGTGTACTTATATACTATTGGTATTGTGAATTAAAAGGATTTTAATCAAGGCGTGACTTTAGGGCGTGTAAGCGACAATTGCCAGGTTAATCAGAGTCGGGTTGTGTAAGGTCAGTGTTCGTGTGAGACACTGATCTGTCGAATGGTTTATATATCTGATCTGTGGTTTATTACCGAGACAGCATTAAATAGGAATCTCATTAGGAAAACTTCTAAAGAACAACTTTGCAACAATAGTGTATTGATATTTTAACATCACTACGAAGGCTCGAAGAGCGTTTCCGGTCTTTTAAATTGCAAATATTTTATAGTATTCCACTTTCCTTATACACATAATATATTCACGAAACAACTCTTGTAGTAATTTAACAAAGCCATTTTTAACAGGCAATAGTATTCCTTTAAATAATAGTTTTTTATTTAAATTTAAACTAGACAAATACCTTTTGCATTATTAAAATAATATTGATAATTTTTTAAATAAATAACAATTACATTTAAAATATATTTAGGTAAACTTATAATAAATACAGTACCTATAAATATATTAATTTGTAATATCAAAAACTCTTAATACCGATCCACATTATTCAAATTGCCGTCAGACAATGAAGTGTAAGGTCGCGTTGAAGGTTTATTTTTGTAAAGCAGGTGTTAACGTACGCACGTCACTCGTTATGAATGGGATATTCACAGTTCTCGGACCTGGTGAGTGGTCACTGCTCATGTGGAGACCACTTATATATTATTATGTTATTTAGTTCATTTGAAATATACAATGTAATATATACTTCTGTAGTACCTGGAAAAACTTATGATTTTTTACTTTTTAGTGACTCACACCCATAATTATAAAGTGATTAAATTGCACAGTGTCTATCAGAGACCTGTGTAAAACTGTGTAATTATTATAAGGGAGTAAATCAATACTATTGTACGAATATAATATTAATAAATAATAATATTACTATTATTGTACGAATTCTCTTTGATTATTCAACACACCTTGTGTTGAATAATCTAATAACTATAAATAATAGACTGTAAGTCTGTTTTTAAAAAGTTATAATATCTAATAATATAGAGGTTTTTTTTTATTAAATTTAAATTTTTAATTATTTATAAAAAAAACTTTTTTTAAAATATAAAAAAATAAAAATTTTTTTTTTTATTTTTTTATATAAAAATAATTTTTTTTTTTTTTTTTTTTATAAAAAAATTTTTTAAAAAAAAAAAAAAAATTTTAAAAATATTAAAAAAAATTTTTTTGTGGGGGTTTTTTTAATTTTATTGTGTGTGGGGGGTTGTCTGCTGTGCCTAAATATTCTTTTTTAAATATAGTATGAAATATCAATGAAAATATTAATAATTCATGTATATAAAAGAAATACATTTACAAATATTCGTTTGAAAAAAGCTTATTCGAAGCTTATCAACGATTCCGTACTGTCATTTTTATTTTAAGAACCACTACAGAGCTAATCAAATAATTTATCAATTTTTAATCCATCAATAAAAATCTTAAATGGCTACTTAATGCGTTTGTGCAAATTTAAAGAATGCGCTTCAAAAGCTCTTAAAACAATAGCCTGAAAGTGAGTTTTCCTTTGAACACTAAATTGAAAAGCTCTGTCAATAAAGATTAAGTGAACTCTAAGTGTCAAGTTACGTTGGACGTCAGTCGTTGACAAGTGATTGACAGCGGTCTCAGAGACCGTAAAGAAATACGACAGTGACGGGTTTAGTATGGGCTTTATTTGTTCCCGTTGAATTATCTCCTTGTTAATTTTATTGGACGTCTGATCGATCCGTTTTTGTTGCTGTTTATAGATTTTTAATGATGTTGTTGGTTAAACGACTTTTTAAACCGTAAAGCTACTGTACCAAGGGCTAAAGGGGTTAGTTTTAACTTAAGTAAAGTGAATAGTAATAATTAATTTCAATTACATCATATTACAAATTGTAATTATAAAATTGTGTCTATTTTAAATGTAGAATGTGTCAACTTTGGTAACAACCTACTCATGCTTCGTAATGCATTTAAGATTATATTTCTGAGGCACATACAAGTACATTGAACTAATTAAATATTCATTTAGATTAATCATTATTTTCTTCATATAGGTGGATTCCATTCAGTTTCCCAACGTTTCATAACAAACATGTTACATTGTCAGTAGAATGTTTGTGGTTTAAATCCCGCGAGAGTGGTATTTGGCACGCGCTGGACCACCGTCGACGTAGTGTGTTGAATGACGATCTACGATTGATCACTGACAGATGCGTGAATATCACAAATGTGTCAATGACATTGCTTAGGGTTAATTTTCATCATTCGTGTGAATATCTAACGTGCCTAAAACCCTGAGTGGTATTATTTTTAAAGGTATATCAGGTCGCATTTTGTCCCATTTAACATCAAAATAGTAGATTTCTCGGAAGAATCGACCACACAACTCGCTAAGTGCTGTTGATATACGAGGCGGGGTGATGTCTGACAGTTGACGAAATATCTTTCCACTTTTGATGTCCTCATGATGACGTGTTGACTCACGTAAAATGTCACTCTACAGACTCAACTTTTTGAAAATAGAACGGAACGCAAGTACGTCTGTACTCGATCGCTTCGTTAAAATAAATCATTTACATATTTAATTTATTTATTAACGGTGTGCTAAGTTCACGAATTAAACAAAAATAAACTTGTAAACAATTACATAACGCACCGGTAAAACAATGCGAAACTGAATTTAAAATATAAAAACATGAATAGTTATATAACCTCAGTTAAATGTAATTTCTATAATAATTTATTTCTTTTAACAAAGCTATTTGTGAAGAAAAGTATTATCCAAAAGGCTTTATTATACAGCAATCGTGGAACAAAGGAGGCAATGAATGTTGATGACAGTCGATCACCGAAACAGAATGCAATCGCAATAGCAATATCGGCAATAACATAAGAAATGCCAACGATCCGCATTAACGGGCAGCCGACCGTCCCAATCGAAGGAAGCCCTCGTCATTTCTCCGATTTTCGCGGCACGTCCGAGACGTAATAAGCGGACGTCCCCGGTCCGTCAGCGGGAGGAGGCCGGGGCAAACTGGGATGGGGCATCGTTGGAGTTAATGAAGTTTTCTCCGCCGCGATTCCCACAGGTCGTCACATGCGGACTGAGTTTGCGGCACATATTGTGCACGTCGCACTATGGCCAGATATTGCCCGGGTGAAATGTTTTAATAAGCGCATCCCGGATAACGGAGCCTAGCGTTATTCGCTCTTATTAATGTCTATTGTTTGGAGTTTTGCGTTATTGTGTCTGTATTGACGGGTTTTATCTGACGCCATCTGTGCGTTATTAAGATATTTGATCGGCTTGTTCTGTTGTTGTAACACCGAAATTACATCGTAAATAAATGGTATATTATTATACTTCTTTCTGATTTATACAAAAAATATAGTACAAAATAATTATAGGTAAGCGTTTTATTAGAAATACCGAAACTTGTATCTTAACATTTGCTTTGAAAATACTCAACCGTAAACGAAAATTATAGAGTTAAATATAGAGTACAAGATGAAGCATTTATTCTAAACTGTGCAATTCAAAGTTATGCACGTTTCGACGTCCACGCGTTCGGATTGAATCGCTCGTCCAAATTAACAAACTTCGCCATTCCACTGCACCCCGTCTCCCCTTTACAGTGTTGTTTGTTTTTCAATTCGATTTTTATGTACTCGCTTAATTTTGTTACATTTAACTTGTAATATGTTACGTTTTTTCGTGTTGGACTAAATACTTTTACATTAATGATGACAATTCTTTTGTTTTTAATCGACTTCAGGAGATTATCAGATTTAACAGAAAGTGATATTGTTGGAATTACATAATGTTTGTGTATCCTATCATAAGTCAGTATATTCAAACTTAGGGTTACTGTTCAATTTTCATCAAAATCAGTACAAACAAATCCAGTGGCGCTATCTTTTTAGGTTAGCGCCTCAGATTTCTGATCATGATCATTTGTCAATCTAATAGGCAAGTAGGTGATCGCTATGCATACACGCCGTCGACTTTTTAAGTCTAAAACATGCCGGTTTCCTCACAGTTCGAGCTAAAATTAAATGCGCACATAGAAAGAAAGTTTATTGGTGCACAGCCGGGGATCGAACCTACGACCTCAAGGATGAGACTCGCACGTTGAAGCTACTTGTCTAACACTGCTCCCATAAAATCTGTTCAAAATGAACTATCAATCAATGAAATATCAATGTTGTATAAAATGAACTATCAACCAATGCTTATTCCAATTTTATAGAAATTAGACTATATTTTAGTAATTTAGGAAAATAGTAAGGTTATTGAGAAGACAAAGTTCTAATAGGTAATAAAAACGTAAATGTAACGATATCCACTCTTCGTAAGCTACACTAGTCAGTAGTAAATTGAGATCAAATAAACAGAACTATTAATCGTGTATGAGCCAGTATTGACCCCCCGTATTCCGAGGGGAGTGCATTAATGACATTTTTCACATGTTTCTTACTCAGATCACAGGTCAAGGAGGGTTGTCTGGGGGCGAGGGTGGCAGGGGGAAAGGGGGGTGAGGCGCGGACGTCTCGCGTCAATCAGTCGATGCAGACGTGAGGCGCATGCTAGCCTTTTTCGATAAGTTCTGATTATTTGCGAATGTCTTATTAGCTATATTATCATTCTGTTGCGTAGATATTGTTTATCAGGGTTCTTTATGGGCGTATTAAGTTTTGATACTTTCATTATTTTAATTAAGAGCAAATGGAGCGTGATGCTAAGAGCACTTTAGCCTGTAGCTTAACTTCCACAGAGTACTGTGCAGGCACCTGTCTTGCTTTTCGTAAACCGATTTCAAACCTCTTGCATGGTAGTCTAATATTTTCTTTACTCTGGCTACCTGGACGACTCTGCTTTTGTTCTATTATACAACGAAGTACTAAATAAATAAAAAAATAAAAAATATATAATACATGTCTGTCAAAGTACTTGTAGACAGGTGACAGATACAAAACTATTAATTCCTACATAAATCTTTTTTTGTGTAGAACAGGGGGCAAACGGGCAGGAGGCTACCCTAATGTTAAGTGATACCGCCGCCCATGGATTCTCAATGCCAATGGTCTCGCGAGTGCGTTGCCGGTCTTTTAAAATTAGTACGCTCTTTTCTTGAAGAACCCTTAGTTGTATTGGTTGGGAAATACTTCAGTGGGCAGGTGGTTCCACATAGTGGTGGTGCGCGGTTAAACTCCCTTAAAAACTTAATCTATGGTTTCAGGCCACTCATTTTAGTATTTTGACTACTTCTACTACTTCCTGTAAACTGCTTAATTCTTAATAAAAGTAATAAACTACATAAGTTAATAGATTGAACTTGTAGATCGAAAACGAGTTTTCTCCAAAAAACAGCATTTGCCAGCCCTCGGTTGCAAAACTTGAAAAAACTAGCAAAAAAATACCGCACAGGTAGTTCGTGCCATCTGTACTCAAAAATGATTCCAAGGACGCATGAAAAAAGAACGAATCCGATCCGTGATCACTCGAAGCCGTTGTGAATGAGTGACTGAATGAATGAGTGAGTGGTTTGGCTTGGGACACCAGTTGATCGGGCATGATGCGCCCGTGTTCGTCAAAGTCAACGTAAATGACATGGGTGGAGTAGAGCTGTATTATTATTGTATTATCTTAGATAAGAACTTTATGCAAGAAGGCTAAGTTTGTTGCCGGCCTTTTAAGAATCAACAAGTTGTGGTATTTATATTGCTGATAATTTGTTATGTGAACATATAACGAAGTTATTATAAGTATATAAATAATTATTCATACATCGAACTTCCAATGGTACATAGATTTGTACACAAAATTTGTCACGAATACAGTATAAAGAGAGCGTGTCACAAATCGTCCCCACTGTTTCACGTCTCCTTTTTTCGCAACACGGGTTATCGAATGCATTAAAATACGCGACAATAGTGGTTGTGTAAATCAAAAGGCCATAAAACGCCACAATTCGACCGGGCGACTCCATGGAAGCGCTGTGCTTGATTTATACGATCGTCGGTGCGAACGTACCTCACGGCTCGGCTTTTTTTCTCCGCTTTATTGATGGTGCTCGGTTAAAAAGTGGCCAGGGCGGGCCGGCTAAGCGAGCGACGTCAGAATTTGTAAATGATTTTTCATCCGACTCATCCCGCGTTTTCGAGCCATTTGTCAGCGAGTGAAAAAGATGCATGTACGCGCTATTTTTTTATTTTTTAGGCTTTTACGCGACTCCATTGACATGTGAAACTGTGTTAGCGTCGATCCAGTTTATAAATCTGTCGGCTTTTACCCTTTCAATCTTTTAATTCGACGTTTTTGTTACATTCAAATAGATTGTTCGCTAACATTGTTTGTATTTTTATAGTTTACTATAATTATCAATATCGATACTGAAACTTAAGAACTTTAAGTTATTAGGATTTTAAAAGAAATTGCTATATCTAGAGCTGTCGTTTACTTATAATCTTAATATATATAAATTACGTGTCACGTTGTTTGTCCGCTATGGACTCCTAAACTACTTAACCGATTTCAATCAAATTTGCATACCATATGCAGTTTGAACTAACTTAAAAGATAGGATAGCTTACATCTTAATTTATACTCGAAATATTATTTTATTGCAAATTATTTGTTTATTATTTGACAATCACAATTCTAACAGATGGCGCTGTGTTGAAAGTACCAACGTTTCACATAAGCTACAATTTAATGGCATAACCACCAAAAAAGGATGGTCCCCATGACTGGTGTTCTCCTACCGTTTCCCTTGAATAGTAGTCGATGTAATATAACAAAAACCTTAGCCACAGCAACGTTGGCCGAGTCTGCTAGTTAAATATATATTATAATGTCACATTAAAACCAATTCAAAAATCGCCTTTTTAATAATTTAAAATTGTTTATGACAGTGAGCATACAGTGTTGTTTCATTCCCTTAAACACTTTTAATTAATGTTTTCCTGTTGCTTTAAAGACATCTACGATTTGGTTCTGATTTCGTCCACAAACGGTTATAAACTTAGTCTTGACGACGGGCTTATTAAATAAAATTAATATTAAAAATATAAACCAGCCTCGCAGTGATTGAAGAATCCCACAAAAATGTCGGCCAACAGTTTGACGCCAAACCGCAAAGCCATTTATTTAGCACTATTTACGTGAAAACTGAGTTTTACGAGTCCGACGCCACGCGAACAACACAACACGGCTTTTATTTTATTTATTATCTATGATAAAATTAAATAAGACTTTAAAAAATAAATAAATCAGTGGCTCTACAACCTTTTTAGGTTTGGCCCTTAGATTTTTGTATATGTTTGATCACTTCTAATGTAATAGGAAAGTAGGTGATCAGCCTCCTGTGCCTCACACACGCCGTCGACATTTTGGGTCTAACGCAAGAAAGAAACTACGACCTCAGGAATGAGAGTCGCACGCTGCAGCATCTAGGCCAACTACTAAAACTTTATTGATTCTAAATTAAGATTTGATTCACTGATATTTCGTAAAATTACATACAATCATTTTATACGTTAATTACGAATATATAAGAATAATGAACAGTCCACTATGACCAAAACAATATCTTGCGCATTTTCATAAAATTAACGACTTTATTTAAAAAACGGAAGATGTTAAACATACGAAAAGGATGTAATTAAAAATGCAGTTGCATAAAGATGCACATTCCTTTCAAATGCAAACCATCGGAAGCATCGTGCTTACAACAAAAAACGTTGATAATTATAGTCATTTGAGCAATAATATAAATAAAGTGAAAATTGCCTTTATTTCGGACAAGTTCCTAAGATACAATAAATTTAAAAAAAGAATTAATTCTGTTTGCCGCTCTTTACAAAGGCCTCCTTCAGACTCTTCCATTCTCCCTTTTATAGCTCGACTCTACCAAACCTGTCCATTCCTTTTTCAAATTTTTGGGTACTCAACTCATTATAGAGTTGTGTCCTGTCCATCTCCTCTTGTCCTTTCGACTAGGGTAGAGCGGGTCTAGTTGAGCATAGGGGCAAGTTGGGCAATCGAAATATCTCGGAAACTATTCACCTTACGCGGGAGTATCAAATAGCGAAAAGAAGAAGTCGTAGGAGGGGTAATCATCGCACGATAGCTAGTGGCAGCTCGACGAGTGAGTGAAGTGTCACGGCGTTTTGTTTATTTTGTGACCAAAAAGTAAAAACATTGTTTATCGCAAGTTTTCGTCTGTCTTTGTCAAATGTTCTCTGTTTTCAATCAGGACAGTGTTAATCTTCCAGAAGATTATTGTATTTTTGATTTGTAAATAAGTTTTGGGTCTAATTCTAGGCATTTTTTTACAATCCCACTTTTCTTTTAAAATTCCGGGTTGGGGTAAGTTGAGCAACTATAGCTCAACTAACTCCACGCCTTAAACAACTGATGAGTAATGAATCTTTTATTTTTTGTTTGGATGCTTACAAGAGGAGGAGATGTTCTTACACTACTGAATACTTAAATAATGCTGCAAAGGCTGTCCACGATGAGGGAAAGAGTGTGAATACCGCCGCTAAAGAATTCGGTATTGGTTGACTTTTAAATAAATTAAATGAAGGTGATGATTCATTTATGGGCCGAGGGAAGTATATCCTCCCTCACAGGAGGACTGTTTGAAAAAATTGCTACAAATGGCATTTTTCTCCAAAAGACGACCGTCGCCTTGCCTAAGAGTGTGCTGCTAAATTTGGCATTGAAATTCCACCCAGCTGAATTGCAAATAATATGGCCGGAAAAGAATGGTTGATGATGTTTTTAAAACAAAAAAATCGTAGCTATCCATACAGAAACCAGAACCCACCGGCCTTGGTAATCTTTTTTAGAATTTATCGGAAGTAATGGATAGATATGGATGCTCATGTTTTGTTGATTCTAGTTTCGGGTAATTATACAAAGAAAATTTCTTTAAGTTTTGTTGTTCTGTCAATAAAAGACTATAAATAAAAAGCTGACTTTCTAACACATATTTTACTTCATCTCAAGTTAACATAGAACCCATGGTTTGGCCTAGACATTCTTAGTGCTCAACTTGCCCCATACCCTTGCTCAACTTACCTCACCTATGGGGTACATTGAGCATACTTGACTTTCTGCATTTAAACATCTGTAGCTATTATATTGGACTTGTTACAAAAAAATACTATGGACACTTTTGTTAAGAGATAAATTACTAATCCATCAGGACACATAACAACTCATTGAGACTTATCATTGAGGAGCTATATCCAAGCAAGTGAAAAATTGCTCAACTAGCCCCGCCCTACCTACTTCTTGTTTCGTCCTCTATCCTTGTCTTTTTTTCTAGGCATTTCTTACCCTATCTCTTTTGTTTATATTTATTCAAGACAAACCTATTTTTTTTATTTGGACTTTGTTGACCTGCCCAAGTTTGGCAGCCGTTTTTCAATACTGGAAGAAATCGTATAGTTTTTTCTTGATGACTATACCCGTGTTGTATTACATTACGTTTTTTAGTGACCAATATTTCTTCCGGCCTTTTCCCATTCTAATGAATTCATCTTTAGAACTTTACCTAAGTTACGTGAAGGAGCAATAATATATATCTATGTTACTAAAGGATGAATATAGGGTGCTTTAGAGTTGCGACAGTGGCGACCCAGGTCACGGCAGGGACATAAGATCGACAGAATGTATAAACTTAGTAGCATAGATAAATAGTATATATAGATTTCCAAGAGTTTTTTAATTATTGCTACCTAACCGTGGTTTGACACTGTGCAAATCATATTTATATTAACACTCAACTCCTGAAGGCTATCGAATGCGTTGCCAGCCTTTTATGAACCGTAACAGGCTCTATTCTTAAGTCTTTTGAAAGTCTATTGGTTCGGAAATACTTCGATGGGCAGTTTCACATAATAAATATTATTGATATACTTGTCAAGAACAAAGGGATTTTGGTAAATAAAAGTTGATAGTAGCTTCGTAAAGAATATTAAAACAAATTTAATTACCATAAACAAGATTATAACTTTAATACAAACACAGGCACAGACTTGCTGTGGGAGACGTTTTTAATTTAAAGAAAAAATACGCAGTTACAAATGACTTATGTATAATTACTGTCTTAAACATTTAAACGATATGAGTTTTATTTGTCACACAAGATGTTACAAATCGCAAGTTTACAAAGCGCGACTAAATAATCGCGAGTATAGCAGCCCGTTAACACGGTTAATAATAGGCTCCTTACCCCCGCCTTATCTGCAGTATTAAACCATAAAACATTATAATTTACTACCCCACGTCGGGGCGCGCTCAGTGCTGTTCAAACTGTTGCAACTATTACCCCTCCCTGCAGTATTGTAAATACTAAATAAATTATTTTTTTAATAATAATAAGTATAGTGGCACGAGCAAGTGTCACTAGCGAATATATATAAAATCTAATTTAATATTATTTTATTATAGCTATTATTTATTTTAGATATAGCTGTATATGTCTCTCGTATGTCAAAAAATTATTGCCGTGGTTTTTTTTAAACGTATGCTATTATCTTTGGCAGGAGCAAGGGTTACTAGCGAATATATTGTATTTACTTACATAAGTACATAACTTTACATCACCTAGGTCTTGTAACGTATAAATGTGTTTAATTCGACGAGTGATCAAATTAAATCTCAGAATTAGAAAATATCTAGATATCAGTATTACCATGATTATAATGTAAATGAATTACATAAATTTAGTTTAGTTTAATCTTTGTAAAAATCGGATTTATATATGTAATTTGAATAATAATAAATTGTAATACAATCAGCATGCAAAGAAATATTATAAAAAACAATTAAATTATTTATTCTATTCATCGCATAATATTCAAATCGTTTCGTTAGCTAAATAACTTAACACAAATGAAAATATACCTCTTAGAAGTAAATTGTAACAAATAACCAGCTCGTGCCATCAACAGGCGTATAATAACACTACTTAAAATTAACGACATAACAAGATTCCCAAACACATTGTCAAAATGAAATTAAACGCACTTGTTTATATTCTATTAGACCCAATATGAGTATAACATTTCATGAGGCTTCATTACCCCTTGGTGATTCCCCTTTGCCGTAATTTGAGAACCGCTGGCGCGATACTTAAAAATAACGAGATCTAGCAAATATTGTAATATTTAGTGGTGGCTACGTTTTTGCCGATGTCGATAAAACCCCTGTTTGCCTTCCATCGGTAAGCGTCACATCCCTACGTTAACGCCCCCTTAATGGTTATTGTTGGGTTAGAATAAGTGATGTCTGTTCGTTATATTTTAGGATTACGTGTGTTTGTTAATGTTAATTTTGTTTGAATTGCAACTCGTTATAATTCGCCCTTTGTATGTGGCGATAAACTTTAAACTAATTGTCTTAAAATATTGTCTATTTATTATGTATGTTCAATTTTAAAAATATTCTTAACGTACATAGTAATAATAATAATTAAAAATTGATATTAAATAGAAAATAAAAACAAATTTAAAATTTGTTCCCTGTGGCAGTGTACCTTTAATGCTGGCAGCATTTCCTCTCTGTATTGCGATACTTATTCGTTGAGTGATGAAAGCACCAGCTCAGATAAGTTCAGCGGAATAAACAATAATTTGAGTTTTAAAAGTAAAACTATTTCTCTCACAGCGCCTACATCATTCTTAAACTTAAAAAATAAACCCCCGATTTCACCGCCTTTTTAATGTTAAGCGCCGTACCTAAGCAGCGTTAAAAGAAGCGGTTCAAGGTTAAATATTTGTGTAAGTAGTCCAAATGCCTTATACTTGTACCATACCGATCTCTTTATCGAACACAGTTTGCGGAGATTACAGTTAATCTACTGATTGTTACAGTATTGATACAGGAACACGTAATCTACTGCTAATGTTTATTTTGATTTTGTAAACTTTCTTATCAACCTGTTATGAAATTCTTTGTCAATATGCCTGTATCGTTTAATATACTTAATGCCTTTCGGATTTCTGATTGTATCAGATATTCTGATTCTCCCCTGAATGAGCCCCATTGATGGTGTTCGTAGTGCATGCGACGGATCATCTATTGTTTTGTAATTTCGGCGTAATGCACGAAAACCCCAGAGTAAAACCGATAACTAACTAATGCATGTATTTATAGCAAAAAATCTTAAATACTATTTAAAAGCCATGTTTTATGTCAATCATTTAATGTTATTTTTTTAAACATTAATTATTTCAAGAAAAACTTCTATTTATAACCATAAACCTTGTCTATAAAATATAAGATTAACACAAGGTGCAATATCTAAGCCTAATTTGTTTACTGCAATTATATGTCCAACATGATTCCATTTTAAGTATATTAAACAAGATCTATGTTTTATATTTATTTCTTATTCACGAAACAGTTATACATAGGTAACCTACTTCTCTGCAATGACATTTTCAAAAACTTTAATCAAAATCTGATTAGTCATTCAAAATTTTCTAGAGACTAACGGACACACGTGCAGAATGAAATTCTAATCAGAACGCTAAAATCAATATGAAGCAAAACTAAATTAAAACGTAGTTACATCGCGTAAAGATGTATCGGAATCCTTGCAGTACGAATGTGCAAGGTGGTGTGAAAATGGAATTAAGGAGGGGGAATGCAAAGGAATCGACCCGGGGGGCTAAAACGTCCCCGACCGGACACTTTGAACGAATTATGACGGTCATTATTAGAGCGTGGACAGAATTAAATTGCCCCCTCCCAACATATAACCCCCTCCCACCCGAGCATGCCCGCATAATGATACCTGTCCGATACCCGTGTACTTATCTTAACCCTGCGAGGGTTTTTTATGAGTTACAAGTTTAAAAGGGTTAAGATTGTATTTGTTTTTTTATCTGCAGTAGCCGATTTAATGCGAATGTTTTGATAGTTTTTCGATATACATCTGAAAATACGTCATCTACCGACCTAATTGAATTGAATTTTTTCCTCATTGTCCATGTCCATGGTCACCCATTTTTACTGGCTGCGTTGCTGGCGTTTGAGGGAGGAGTACACTCTAATTTTGAATAGTTGGAGGTCGTATCTATCAGGGATACTTATCTCGTATATTTTATTATATAGCGGAGCAATGGCGTTGCTGTCAGCTGTCATTGTCATAATACATATGTCACAGAGCTTATAAATTAACGATTTTTCAAAGTGCTATAGTACGTAGGTACTAATAGTGATTACATAGTAATTTTAAAAGTAATTTCTTATGATAAGCAATAGCCTTACTGTCAGCTGCCATTGTCATTATGTCACAGACTCACAGAGCTAATATAAAAAATAAATCAGTGGCACTACAACCTGTTTAGGTCTTGGCCTGAGATTTCTGAATCTGTTTCATAATAGGCAAGTAGGTGATCAGCCTCCAGTACCTGTACATGCCGTCGACTTTTTGGGTCCGAGACATGTCGGTTTCCATCACCGTTCGAGCAAATGTTTTCCTTCACCGTTCGAGCAAATGTTAAATGCGCACATAGAAAGAAAGTCCATTGGTGCACACAAATAATAAACTAAGTCAGAAAATAAACTCTGATTGATTGTTAATGTAAATCTATGAAGACTTGCTTCATCGCCACAGAACAGACACAACCCTATCTTTCTCATACCCTACTTGCTTCGAACAAATAATTTTAATCCAACTCATATGCAATAACTCAAGGAAAATGACAATTTAACCCGTTCCTGTGTGCGTCTGTGTGTCTGTGTGTCGTTATCAACACGTGTACGTAGAATTAAGTTTGATTTATACGTCTTTATATCGTAAATGGATTAGGGAAGGGCCCTAATGCCCCTTTTATGGCCATAATTGTTGGAGGCATCTGACTTATGTTTGTTAATCAAAATGGGCCTTGACTTGCGCCTTGTAGTACTCCTCTTATCATGCGCGGGTTTTTTTTTAAATCAACATGACGTTTTATATGCTCAAAGACACCATGACTACCTAAATATTCCTGATATAGTAGCCCTATACTGATAGAAAATGCATTGTTTGATGAATCTACTCTTCGATAAAGCAGGCAGTTAAATACATCTTAGTAATACTCGATTTAGTTTGACATCCAACTAATTATTTTTTTATTTGTTACAGGTATGTACACGAATTTGTAAGCCTTTCAAAGAAGTAACCCGTACGACGTACACTCGTAAATATGATAATAAAAAACGTAAAACATATCTGAACTTACATGACACCAGTAGCAGATAAAAGTAACTCACATTTCATAAACTGTTCATTACACTCCTTTTTTGGTCGGTCGTGTCTGACTCGGCTACTGCACGACGCGGTCTGATCTCAGAGATTGCTGTTGGATGAACATAGATAATCATTTATTGTTTATGCTCGGGTCACTAACGAGAAACTAGACTACCATAAGCATTATAATTGCGAAATTAGTAACCGCCTACATAGGGGTTTACGCACATTAGGTCCTGAGGTCGACTCCTGGTGAACCATATAGATATAGTTACTTAATTACATAATAATACGTTTCGAGTCGACAGGTACGACCTCAGTGCCAATATGACATCAAAAGGAAGACTGATCACCTATTTTGACACAAAATGTTTTTTACCTCTCTGAGTGAAATATTAATAATTTTATTTATTGCCAAAAACAAGTAAAAAAAACCAGGTATCCCAGGGTCTTGATGTCGTGAGAACTGTATTTGAAGAGCCTATGACTTTCGAGTTAAATATAGAAAATAATTACAAAAATTTAAATAAATATTATATTTAATTATGAACCAAATTAACTAAAATAAATATTGAAAATAATTTTTATCTACTCGTAACTATTATTAACTTTATAATACTGTACATGATAAAACGACACCTTATTTTTAGCGACTATACTAAAATAAATATACAGCCTATTTGTTTCAGGGAAAAAATAACCAAATTAGAAATTTCGAAATCGACCAAGTTGTTTTAATCTTAAAATCTTTCGTTTACGCAAAATAAAGTTCTTATGAGAAGTTTTAACAGTAATAATGTACAGACAATTATTTTAAATAGGCTAGCAACGTCTTGAATAGCTGTTCATTGCAATACAAGGGCTAATGATTATTTCGAGGCCCTAATGAATCAGGATTGAGCTGTGTGTGTGCTGTTTATTCAAATGAGTGGTTCTTGTTCACCTGATTAAAGCAATGGACTCGCTGCCTACACGCCTAGACGTATTGTTAACGTTTTCTTAAGACAAAGGCATTTTATTCAACGTGCATTTGGAAATTCAGAATTCGATTATACTACTATAATAATACCTTCAACTATATTATCAGTAGTAATATATAAATGAGTTTATAACATTGTACGTAACATTAACGGTAATTTTTCCTTAGAAAAATATCTAGGATTTGTCTAGAAATTGACAAGATTCTGCTTCAATCTATGACGTTCATTTAAGGCTAATTGGTAGTCGAGGTACATTTGCGTTTCATGTAGATTTAAAACGAGTTGGTTTAGTTTAAAACTAATGCGTAAAGGTATGTAAAACGTTAAAGAAATTGTGAACGGTAACTGAATTACGATTTCCAAAAAAGTTTCCAGCAAAGAATTCCAAATGGAATTAAGTTCCCATACCTACACATTCCAATTAGTAATGTTCCCTATTCTTGTCACAGGATGACCTCCCCTTGCTTCATTTGCAGTCTAAGTTAAAATCAATTATGTCCGCGATTGTTTCGTTAGTAGAAGCAAATGTTTTCCATCCCTCTTACACCCATAAGCGCAACCTAGTCCCATCCCTCTCCCACCTCTTTATATTCTGTGGACGAACTGTCTCGTTGCGGATTTCTTTTGATGAACTCAGTCTTGTGATTGTGTGCATTTTGTTCATTTGGTGCAATGTTTTTTCTCCCGCATCGACTATGTTAATTTCAAAGCTCTACGAATAAAACTAACGAAAAGTACTGCAGTCTAATAAGTCTGCAAATTTTATAAAGACTCGCACTGGGTATGAATCAGGCATCTGTTTTAAGGCAAGTCTGTTGTATCTTTTCCTTCAACGTACCCAGGAAATGTATGTAACGAAAGATAAAACTATGGATAATTTCGTTTGATTCTGATTGGTCAGACGGATTGTGAAACACCATAGTTTTCAAAGCCTTGAGACCATGACCGCTATAAGTTGAACTTTTAACTGTAAAAGCGTAGTTTAGTTTATGTGAATAAATAAATTCTTTTTTTTTGACTATTTTGTCCTTTATCCATGACATTATCCTGGCTGTTAAGCGATGTTTTTATAGGAATCGTATAAAAACGTATGTATATAATAAAATTATGCTAGTTATCTCATATATTAGCATACTATAGGTTTCTATATTCACATTAGGGCACATAACGGACAGTAATAAGTCACGGAGTGCCAAGAGGCACACACAGCTCTCCCAAAGCCTCCCTCGCCTTATTGAGGCGTCTTGATGCAGTCCAAGCCAACACAGCCTGCATACTAATTTATCAATTATCGGCCGGACGTTGATTTTAAGTACTTAGTAATTTGATTTTTGTACCGCCTATTGAATATCGGTATTTTTCGCTTCACTAAAACTCATCTTATGTTTATAAGTTTATAATTGATTGGATAGTTGGAGCAGCTGTCAAAAATGAGCATACTGAACTTCAAAACAGGAATTTGAAAAAATAATAATCTGTGTAATAACTGTAAGGTGTAAAAATGTATGGAAGTCTAGATTTTTGATTATAAATAAATAATTACCTGCGCTGATTACTTAAGTAGCATATTCTGTATATATTTATATTACCCCGTTATTAAAACAGATCTTCAAACGAGATTTGAGTACGGGTTTTATTAATAATAAAATAAAAATCTTTATTAGTAATCATAACAATCAAATGTACAGTATTTACAATTTTCTTGACCTACATAGTAATAATAAAAATATAAAAAAGAAAATTTAAAAAAAACTAAAAAGTTTGGTCCCTATGGCGGGAATATATATATATATTATATACCTTTAACGCTGACAAAAATAAAAATAAATATATTACTCATATAGCACTCTGTATTAAGTTGATCGTCGTTCTCCGACAGAGTTCTATTCAAGTCACTAGCCGCGCACCACCACGGAACCAGCTGCCATTCCAGGTATTTCCGAACTGCTACGAATTAGTCTTCCATTTCTATAAACCCAGCAACGTACTTGCAACTTTCCTACCTGGGCGGCAGCTTTAAACTTCTAGTGACCGTGACCCCTCGTTTGGGCCATGTCCTGTAAAATAATATTTATAATTTAAATACATTCTCATCAAATTCTTAACAAAACACATTTTTCTTAATCATGTTTTATAATTTACATAGTTTAATCGAGTTATATTAAAACATAAATATGTTAAATACATAATTATGTAATACTAGTGACCGCCTGCGGTTCGCCTGCTGTTTTTATAGGTTTAAACCGTGAAAAGTTTATATTTTGTTGGTTTTGCATAAAATTATTGTGAAAGTGTTGCCGGATTAAAGGTTAATTGAGATATTAAACAAAAGATTCTATGACATAAATATTTATTTAGAAAAAGTTTTTAACTATTAATTATTTTAGTATCTGTACAGTTATATACACTAATATAAAATAAATAAATATATTTATCGGTAACTACGGGTACCATCAGCGACTTAGTAAATTTAAAATGATATACAATCGGAGATCTCTAGCCGGTGTTACGTTCTTAAACAAATAGTTAAATGGTCAAATACAGAACAATAACCTCTTACAGAATATTAACATTGTCATCCCTTATTCATTCCCAGGGAATTTTGCAAATTCCGTCTGCAAAAGAGTTCAGGCACCTCTCATTCGAATTCTTCGCGAATATAACAGAATAAACACTACTTATAACAGCTTTCTATATTCGGTAGTGGGTTGATCAATTCAAATCAAATACCATACCTATTCCGCATTGCAAAAAATTACTACTAAAAACTAAAAATGTTCACGATATATATATTTTAGAATAGATAGCTTATAACATATACTGTAAATATAGCATTATAAATGATGTGGTGAACTTTAATAATTAATTAAAGTAAGAGTCGTCAAGTCATATCGCTAAAAGCTTTTTCTCTAAATTTTACTAAAATAAAATTATGACGCAACTACACATAATATTATTGTTTATTACACAATTAAATACTTAATATAATAATATAGCCTTTATTAATGTAAAATACTTATCCTAGTACATACAAATGGGAAGTACCTACTATAAAATCGGCAAGCCGGTTAATTTCTGTTTTGCAACTTATTCTTGGACCTTAGGCCTTCTCTAAGAGCTTCCACTCTTTCCGGTGTCTAGATTAACGTAGCCCAATAGGGCCAGCTGCTCTACGTATATCAACTTCCCATCATTTATTTGTCTTCTTCGTTTTCTTTTGTTATAGCGACGTAGCCATTCAGTCGCTTTTTTTAGTCCATTTATTTTTGTCTTATCTAATAATGTGTCCTATATAAAAAATAAATACAACTCATATCCGGGAAAAACATGCTGGTAACTATAGCTATCCTTATCGTTCATTACCCTAGCTAAAATCATTTTAATATTGTTCTAATATAATTCTAGCTCATGGACATACCAATAGTAAAAGGTTTTGTGCTTATATTTTTTTTTTAATAAGGACAAAATATTCAAGCTAGGTCTTACAGCAGCAATCGTCCAGGGTTAATAATCTCTTAGTCTTACGTAATTTAATAATTAACACTGTAGTAAAAACCCTAGGTTATACTTGTTAACAATTTAAAACTATTATACACTATTAGTATTTTTTTAATAATTCAATGGAAGGCAATATCAACTTTGTGGAAATAGATAGCGAAATTATAAAGTATTTTTTTAGTATTTTTTTTTTAATTTATAGAACAGGAGGCTCATTTGATGTTAAGTGATACCTATGGACACTCTCAATGCCAGAGGGCTGCCGAGTGCGTTGCCGGCCTTTTCAGAATTGCTTGCTTGAAGGACCCAAAGTGTCAATTTCATTGCCTTTCGCTGGCTCTGATCTTGCATGCATCAACGGAAATGATCTATGATTCGCGGTTACATCAGTTAAAGAAGATTTATAAGTATGTGTATCGTGACTATACCAGTTCTATTTAAAAGTCCATTTAGTCGCTATAGCGTTTGAAGTACAACATCGATTTTTTATGTAATACAATGTATGACACATATAAATATGTTAACGCCGTGAGATCAAAAAGGGGTATTCATTAAATATTGTAATGTCCAAACGGAAACTATAATACATCTCTTCAAAAATAATATTTGACTTCAAAAAAAGTAATACAATAAATTTGTCAGTCGCGAGATTGACTGATGAATCCGATGTAGCGAAGAAAGATTTAGACGGCACAATTTTCGTTTGATCTTAAATAATGGGGGACATTGATTTTGTCTAATTAAATCTTAAATTTGAAACGTTTTAAGTCTTAAGTTTTTGAAGCGTTCTTTATGATACGTTAAAAATATATTTTCGGGAAAGATTTTTTAAAATTAAATCTTTTTTCTTCATATAATTAAATTTAGAAACGGAAGTTTGCTTGCCTGTGCCTATTGTTTATTTTAATTTAGTCACATGCAGGAGTTAGTCTATTATGTGTGAATGTAATATTATTTATTTATTTATAAAAACCTGTAGTACACATATCCATACTTACTATAAAAGAAAGCACTTAGACAATATACAAAGCCAAAACAGATTACATTGTTAAACAAAATATACGAAACAGAAAACACAAGTCAATTTAAAAGAAGTACATGAATGGATAAAAAAAAAATAAAATGAATCAATAACCAAAGTACAACTTAATATTTAAAAAAAATTGTTACTACTGCTAAATATAGTCAGTGTATCGCTCCCTGAGGTGGCGGAAAGGTAAGGTGAAAAATGTGGACATAATTTGTATTTGTATTGTTTTCATTAGCTAAACCCGAATTAATTCGTAATTCAAGGATCCCATTGTCTTTAATTTCCTTTGAACAAAGTGTTAGTTTACGAAATCCCGTCTATATGTTTCAACTCTGTCTGATGATTTGATCACCGCTGATTGATTTAAGCTCCTTGCGCCCTTTCCGGCCCTTTTCAACGTTTTTTTTACAATATTTTATTCGGCGCCACGACGATGACAGGTCTTCTGTGATTGAGTGAGTGTCAACTTAATTAATATTATATTTTTGGAGTAACTGTCCTTGAACTTTTTATATTAGAGTTAATGTTTAATAAGATCTTTGGCATTGATTTGCTTATCATAATCTTCATTTTTTGTTGCGTTGAAGCTTATGTTTTTTTAGGTAATAAATTATCGAGATTTTATTGATATGTCCACTTTACGTAATTCTTTATAAGATATTAGATATTAGGAATGTACTAATAACATCCCTTTTAACTTGTGAATTAGATAAAAAATATGTTTTTAAATTTCTTCAAAAATTACGAACGTAAAAAAAATAAGACTAAGCGCGTACTGTGACTTACAAATGTCATTATCCAATACATGCGAGACATACTTAGCTCGTAAGTTTCGGCCGATATGTGTAGTTATCTATACTGATATAATCTGTGGCGTTAACAGTTGTAACAATCTTCAGTAAGTCATTAAATATCAGTCAAAAGATTTAACTGCGTTTTTACGATCGCAATCCGATACACTTTGTCTTTTTTACGATAACATTAATTTTTACATACGTTTTTATTGTTCCCACATTCTTACGATTGTATAACTGTATTGACTATAAATTATTTTATGTATAAACAAGAAAATATTTTCCCGAAAATAACCAACCAACTGTTTATCGAAATATCTAACCAAGTCAACTTAGAATCATTCAAAAAAGTGTGTACCACATTGCTAAAAGGCTTAGAACGTACTTAAAAAGCCTACTGTCGTTGTGATAATTGATGGATGGCAGGATCACTGGTCTTAAGCCTCCTGCACCTTTGCGTCCGGTTGTATATAAAAAGCGAATTTCAAACACACGTATATATTAGAAATTACCATTCCTGTAGTTTGTCTTTAGTACACCTACCTGTAATACAGAAGAATAATTGTTGGTATTGTTACCAATAATATCATGATTCCCAGTCCCGCCTTAACTCACCGTTTTTATTAACACTATCAACCTATAAAAATACCGCTGTACTGCCTTTGCCATAAGTGAATTTGCAATTACTGACATAGGGCTGTCTGCTATTAAACCTAAAGGGAATTCTTTTATGACGAAGTAAATATTTAGGTATTAGAACTACCTATTCGTATAAGTCCTGTTGTTGTATTTATTTCACATAACTAATTACGGAAAATGGAAATATAATAAGGCTCCAAGTAAAGGAAAATCTATTCAATTAACACCATTATTTAAAGAAAAACTGAGTTGTTCTTTTCGATTAGTATTAATATTATACATTTATGTTGAACACATACAAAAAATAAAGGCTATTGACAGCCCTGTTCGGTCGCGCGGTCTCAGACAATAATAATACTTCAACGCTATCTAAATGGTGTTAGAATTGTTTTCATCAATAACGCACGGAGTGTGGATTCTTGTAGTTTGACGTGCGGGGTTTTTTAGTGAATTTATTGCTCCGTGCGTAGTGATGAGAGGTTAGTGCTCCGACACATAATAAATCGTACGTCGTGAGTGTAAACTGGCGTTAATTTGACGATTTGTTGCGGACTTCGCTTAAATTGCATTGTATGGTAATTGTCGTTAGGTATAAATGCTGAGCGAATTTTCTTAAGTAAATGGTACTTTCGAAACGGAGAAATATTATAAATTTATATTTTTAATTAGCATTAGCCTAGTAATAGTAAAATTATTTTTAAATGCGATTTTAGATGCGTAAAAACCCTTAAACTACCTATATAGCTTCACACATTTGATCAAACTAGAAAATGATATTGGTACCTGATAAATGTGCTGCGTGCAGAGTCAATAGGGTGACAAAGCGTTGCATGTCCCCCGCCAATGTCCCGGGACGGCCGACAGCGTGTTCACACGATCAGATTGCGTTTGCTTTATAGCACCGAAGGGATCCCATTAGTACTGGCCGCTGCCTGAATTGCCTAATTAGAATTACACGGTGTGCGAACTGGTTTTTAGTTTTCGCTATTTGCAGACAATCATGATTAGCACTGAGGCTTGCTTTCTTTGGATACGACGTGGTTTATTGATACGAATAAATATTCGTTTGTATTTTAATGTTTGCGGTCAAATAAAGTTGGTTGTAAGAAACGTATACAATGAAATACAAAGAATATTAGGCAATCAAAAGTCCTGGTGATAACAAGTGCAATGGCACCAGAAAACCAGAATATTATCCTCCCATCTCATTTAATATGGCTGTGATTAAAATACAATCTTGTTTGAGCGTATTTATGAAAAGTGCAGTACCTGATAAATGATCTAAATATTTTGAGCTCATCCCGCCTCGATCCATAAAACGTACAATTTATACATATTTTATTTTATCGCATCAAAGAAATAAACAGGCGCTCCGCGGTATAACACTTTATGCAACGGCATTATCTGAATGGTATGAACACCCGTGGAATGTACACATAAAGATATCAGTTCCGTAACATGAAAGCATTATCGTTGAAATATCGATACAATTTCCTTGATCTGTTAAATAAAATCTCGTTGGTTGACGTTTTGTTTAAATTTATGCGCGCGCGTACATCGAGAGGTTGTCGTAAAGTTGAGGACGTTATGGTCACTGATAAGTGCGCCGGGAGACTGTCCCGCCTGACATGTTTATTGTGGACACCCTACCGGGGCCGACTTTGCGTTTTTATTGCGATAAGCTTAGAGTGACTAAATCCTTTTTAGTGTTTACGCGTGGTCACCATGACATTGACGTTTGCAATGATATTCAAATTAGTAAAACCTATTCTCTTACAAGTAACTTAATACAAATAGTCATTAAATCTGTACTTTTCCCTTGATTTAATAATTATCGCAGTCTGTTAAAAGTGACAATTGCTTCACAAATATTTATTCAGAGTGTAACAATCGATCATGAGGCGTCGCAAGCGCAGATAAGATATTATCGAATAAATATTATGAGATAGCCATTAAAAATTATATTAATAATTGCCACTAATCACGTGAGGAACTATTTCTATTTGATGATTTGACTGTCTGTCATTAAAGTATGTTGTCAGGAAAAAGATATATATACATATTATTGTATTAAAACAAAGACAAATAATGGCGCATTTCGTTTAATTGTCTGTGGTCGATGTAGTCCAAT
Organism: Pieris macdunnoughi; assembly: GCA_905332375.1. Lineage (NCBI taxonomy): Eukaryota > Metazoa > Arthropoda > Insecta > Lepidoptera > Pieridae > Pieris > Pieris macdunnoughi. Next base: position 62,945 of record CAJOBZ010000082.1, read on the forward strand.
CAGAGATAAGAGACACGATGTGTCATTTCATTTGACAATTTACAATCAAACGAAGCTGTCTTTTTCGGCTTCGTGCTACGTCCTGAAATGAGGACGTAACGTATCCACGTCACGTCACGTAAAACTTCGAAAGCAAGTCGTAAAAAGTAGAAGAATCTAACTATGTATTTATAATTTAATAATCATTCCCGAAAAACTTGAATGTCACCTCATTTGAAGTCGGTTAAGGATCGGTTTTTATGCGTTTTAATGCAATATTAAAACCCATGCGATGATTGATGCGTCACACTTTTTCTGTCACTCTGTCGCCAGTCTGTCGCCTCCCTCTTCATCCATCACACCCCTTTATCAACACTTTGTTTATCTCATGTGTAGGTGTGACTTATTTTTAAGATTAGTTTAACGTGGGATGCTTGATTGTAGAGATGATGGAATTTATTGCACCGCGTGTAAATTAAATAGATTAAAGGCCGATAAAAATATCTCAATATTTTAAGACCTTACTGTTTATAAACATCTAGAGAAAATATCATCTTCAGAAGACTAGCCATCTTAGTAAGATGGCTCGATTAGAATAAGAAAGGACGTATCAAAGGAATGTATATTCGTATAGAAGTTTTTTTTTTCAAACATCTTTTTGATTTTAGAATGCAACAATATTTTTGAATTTGGAATGCAATAAAGAGAAATCAAATATTGAGTACTGTAAATGCATCAGCCTACGTATTTTGATAACAATTGAAGGACAGCCCATAAAACTGTTTTAACATTTTCATTAAATAGTAACCTACCTGTCACCATTCCCGTGCCATTTGTTGAACATTTGATCAGTTTAGATGCATGCCATGGACCAATATAATTGGTATTGCATGCTAGTCCTCCATAAACCCGGTTCGCTAATAAGCCTTGTCCTCGGAAACAAGGTGCAAACACTCCTTTACTACTAATTTTACTACTGTAATTACTTACAAGAATCCTCGCAATGTTACCTAAAACCTAGCTCCTGGGTACGGATATTTGAAAGTAGAACTTCGTTTACAAACAAAAAATATTTTGATCTTTTCTCTTCAGATCGGAAATAATTAAGAAGTTACTCCAATATAGCAGAAAGTAAAAAATACACTGCTTAGCATAAATACTGTTTTGTATTGTGAATTTATAATGAGCATTTATCAATTACCTACGTATAAGATGGTTCTTTGATTTGATTATAGCATTTGATTGACAACAGCAAGCATCGACCTCGTTGACACTCTATTGTGAGTGTTACATATGTTTTGACCGAAATGTCATCGGTGATAACAATCCATTGTGTCAGATAGACCCTGGATGTATGCCAATATTGGGTTCAACTATAACGAGCTGATTTGTCAATCGCATATCGCATCGACGGCCATCTTGTTTGCGTGTAAATGTCACCTGCGCCCGACCAATTACAAGGCTGCGCGGGCGCACTTGACGTATACAGCGTACCTCTCGATACCATAAACCTTCGCGCCATTTATAGGAGGTGAAATCTCGGATCGTTCCAATTAATGCTAATCCGATGTTGAAGGCTGGAAATAAATCGACACACGACAAGAATTCCTGATCTGACGCCTTTGGACGAATGAACTCAATAATGGCCTGCTTTGTTGAAAGTATACTTATAAATATGGCTTTGTGATTGGGAAGAGTTATTTAAATATTTTTACCTCTGTGTAATTCAAGTAAATTAATTTTATAAATTACAAATGTATTACTATATGAAGCCTTTACAATAATGATAAGTCATAAATCGCATCACGGAAACTCGAAATAATAGAAATAAACATTAGATAATAACAGTGTGCCACCCGCGTTTAAATGTAACGCCAGCGGGCATTAATAACTTGGCTCCAGTCTCGCCCCTTGCGCGGGCACCGGCAGAGGACACTCACGATCGCGAAGTCATCGGTGCCTATCTCGTAAGTCCTGCGGTATCCGATCCCATCCCATGTAGAGCCTAACTTAATATGTGCATCACGAAGAGTCGTATATGGCCAGCACCGCCCAACACCACCGGCCAATCCTATCGCGCATTTAAATCCTACCCAGCATTGTATGTATATCTGAGATGCCTCGAATAAATTGAGTTTTCCACGCATTGACGCTTCGAGACGCCGTAATCCGAGCCTGCCGGATTTAAAAGCACTTATCCTTTTTAAAGATCCCTCCTAAACCTACAAATCAATCGTCCACCCGCACTCCATAAATTAAGAGGCGAAACAATGACCCTAAATTATTGGAGCCGTCTCTTTTATCGGTATTGTTCTTTTTTCGAAACTCCTTACACAAATGAGGCCGGACGACTTATTAGGTTTCGGAATTTCACCTGCAGATCGACAGGGTCGATAGCGCGAAGGGGAATGCGTCGGTCCCGCGACGAGCCCACATTAATTATACTTCCTCGTGCTCGGTGCTACAATGGCGTCAGTAATTGAAGCCGCGTCCCGATCTGCCGACTTGTATCTGCTATTTCATCACTGCGTGGCCGGCGACGGCCGCGACATTTTTCGCTAGCCGTTTATACCGACATTAACATAAAACAAGGAGGCACGGCGAGCCTCCATATTTCTGCTACCGTCGTGACGCGGACGGTATTGTGCCCGCGATACGGATCTCCGGACGCATGCGCACGCCGCAATATTTAGAAGCTGTCTCTTAAATTCGCGTCCGAAGCGACTTAACGAGTCGCATTCTGCGTACGGCGACATGCGATCGGCTATTGTCCTTTTCCTTTATTTAGAACCGTTCCATAACTGGACACTCATTCTGTTCGAGATAAACGACTCACGTTGTGTCAAATGGCTTCATACTAATTTAGCTGAGACTCGGAAACTAGAACTACTTAAGTGGATTTAAATGTTTCATAGTTACCACTTTGTTTCTACGAATATAATCTTAATACAAAAATAATCATTTGATTTAAATATGGAAACGCTTGAGGAAAAATGAATATGACCATTGCAAATATGACTGTGCAATATCCTCAAAATATCTAAAACTCGAAGTCAAATTACATTACTTTGGCATTACATAGTCGTAGCATCGCCGGCGTACATTATCTTGGCTGCGAATGCTTTCTCTAATTTCCCCGGACGTTAATAGGGGGCGACTTTTCCACCGCAGCGTTGACACGTTCCATTATAGAAGGACGCCGGCATAAATACCTTATTGGTGTTGGTCTCCCACCTTCCTCATTACGCTCGAGATCATTAGGCGGTGATAAAATGTGGTCGAGAACGTCTCACACAATCGTTGCATCTGGGACTTGTTTCTGAAGCTAGCTTTATTACTTAACCTACCTTTGAAAGTAAATTTCGTTGATATTTAAACGTAAATTCGGTTGTATGCTTATTTTTTGTTATATCAGAACTCACTTAAGAACTTATCTCTTAAAGTGCTACCAGAATTTTCCCATTTATGTCACATTTAGAAACGGTTTTTAAGGATTATCAAAACTAAGCAATATAATTTGCGAAATTTATAGATTTTTGATAATGTTGCGATTTAAATGTACTCGTACTCGTTTGTTTTACTTTTTGTTATCTTAATGTGTACCTAATTAAAAATTTGTTCCAAATTTTGCTAATTACAAACTCCTTTTAAGGCTTAAGTCTGTAAAGAATATGCAAATAAGCCTTTTATCTGACGATAGCTAGACCAATCTAGACGTATCATAGACCGTGGCTGGAGCCTGCGCTCAAGTGTCGGGGTATGGTAATGAAATCGACATTCCCGAGTTAAAGATGACTCTTTAATGCATCTAAATACGTTATAAAATAGTTAGAATGGGACACACTGTTATTAAAAATGCTCAACTTTAACGAAATATGTATTACTTAAATCGACAGATGACAGATGACAGAACCAAAAAGACCCTTAGTATTTTAACCCTTTTTGGTTGAAATGGCCCAGTGGGAAGAAAAAAAGAGATCGCCGGGAAAGATTGGAAAAAAGCCGAAGATCAGAGACAAATGAATGAATTTGGAGTAGGCCTTCACACCCTCGGGTATCGAATACGAATGTTAAATATAATAACATAAACTTAATGCAATCCTTACTATACCTTGTATTTATTTATTCAATGCCCTGCTAAAAAAATATTAATTGTAAGATAGATTTGATAGAAATCGTTTCCCAATCCTCGCGTCTGTGTGTTCAGTGGTCATTGCAGCGAATGCTTGCGATGCACTTGCGTTATGGTAATGAGATCGAATCCAAAATTGGATGCAGTGTCCAAGAATCAGCATATTTCGATTTATTTACACCTTCATGCAGAAGAATCCTTCGATCAAATATTTTATCATGTTTTACTTAAGTCATTTTAACGATAATTTATAGTAAAAATCTTATTATCATTAAACCAAGATATTAACGCATATATGACGGTTAAGCCCTTTTTCCTTCTTCCTACGTGTTCCTACTTTTCAAAGCTATCGAATTAATTCATAGATACATATTGAGTGCAGAATTTGTTCTCGACAGCGAGACAAAGCGTTCTTATCTAAAGTAATGTAAATATTAGCGTTATCTGTCTGTTTGCTGGTCGCTAGTCACGCCCTCTATTGTTTCTGTTCAATGTTTTTGCAGTGTTTAAATGGCTAAGATATGTAAGATTGTTTAGCTCCATTATTGAGAACGCTCCTAATTCTACATGAGCATTTAATCTCTTTACTACGTCTTATACTTCTTTGTTTATCTATTCTATGATAATGTTTGAAATTACTCTCCTATACGTTTTTATACTATTAAGATTTGGTTCTGTGACTGAATTCTTAACTAGACGCTAATCAAATAACTTCATGACAAAAGAAAACGCGCGACCATAAATACATTCCCTAGATGGCGCTGTCAACCGCCATTGTATATCAATATTGCGCAAATGTATTCCACGTATCGGCTCTGTCGCTGCGCAAACGCATTCACCTGTCTCTCGATGGGGCGGAGCTTCGACCTTCGTTTTTTCCGTCTGTTTTCGTTCTTTTTCGCGCTGTCAGCGGAATTCGGGTGCGATATTTTCCTTTGGAATGCGAAGAAGTTGAGTTATGTGAATGTTAGATGTGATTTGTGGTTTTCGGTTCTCAACAAGGGACAGTATTCGTCAATTTTGAAGTTGATGAATTTATGTATCTATTTTTTGGGCATTATGGAAAGCGGTGAAAAGCGTTTTCATAGAAGACTTGGGTGATATAGGATTTCTGTTGATCCATTGCTGTATCATACGCGACACTAAACTGCATTTTCTTTGTGTGGTCTTTGTGATGTATTAAATTTTTATCTTTACTATTTAGTCATACTGTCCTATCATTTTGACTATTATTTTACTTCAAAATTTGAGCAAGACAAAAATGTATGCTCAGCGTGGTCAGGAAAGGGCTGATAGGCGATGCATCATGATGCATATGCATATGCACGAGAGAGACATACAACAATGAACAATGGGAGCATAAATCAGAATAATTAGTTTTGCTTGAGCGGAGAGAAGTCATTGGTCAAAACGCGAGTGTCCCCGCCCCTTCAGTAAGCGGCGTTAGAGCAGGTACTGAGGATTGGATCAATGGTAGCGTCAGCAATGACAGTGACATATCGAAATCTATCCTTCAATGTCGTTTTATGACAGGTGACGTTGAAATGCTCGGTTTGAAAACCTATACGTTACCTCCACATGTCATTTTGTACATGATTTTCAAGATCGGCAACATCCCCGCTAGCCCACGGGGTTGCAGGTGTACACGGGTGGCGGTTATCGCTTTATTCTGTGACTCGCCTGCTCGTTTACCCATAAAAATGATTATTGTTAATTGATGAATATATTACCAAGATTTCAGTTACTAATTAATTCATTGAGCTAACTGTGATTCGCGGTACAATTGACCCAACATACTATGACATGTGAATATGGCTATATATGAATATTCTACAAAAGGATACGTAAATAAAACATAATTCTATCAACGGCGAACAAATGCCACTCCTAATAAACCGTCTAAACTTCCAGACGTTTCTAATATTTCGAATTTACCTCAATATCTAGTAAAGTAAGGTAATTTCCACTGGAGCCTATCTTATCATAAGGACAAAATAGGTATCAATTAATTACTAATATCAATTGATTGATTGATATATTATGTATAATATCACTGTAGTGATTGATAAGGTTTACGACACATCACCTAACTGTAATTATCGTTATCGTGATATCTATAGGAATATGTAGATAATGTTTTTGCAGATAAAAATTAAATTGGTACGTCGTAATTACATATGAGTTATTTCACCTCAACTTTCGAATTAATACTATAATCGATAATTTTTCAAATCTCTCAATCTAATCTTGAAGTAACATTGCCCTTATTTCTTCAGCCATTTCAAGTGAGGCGATATAGTATATATTTAATAAATGTTAATACCGTGGAGTGCGAAGCGATACATCGACCCAACTCTGCATGCCGGCCATATGCCGACGATTTATATCATATTTTGGCCATACAATGCGCACGGGAGAAACTGACCGTGGTCGGTAACACAGAAGGCAAAAGATCAGATGGCCGTTCACCATCCAGATGGACCGATCAAGTGAAAGACTCATCGTCCTCAACACTGTGCACTGTATGAAAGCCGCAGGGCAAGAAACCCGTGGAAACAGATTGTCCGCTCCAGATGTTTCCTTGCAGACCACGACGCTCAGACGTGAGCGGCTGAAGAGCGGGAATAATTTGTAGTTAAAAAATTAGTTAACCCATTTATACCCATTCTTACGCTTTCGTCTTTTTCTGTCGATGTGTATCGTAAAGAAAGAATATTTTAATTATAACAGTGCTATTATACATATTTTATATCAAAAACGCGACCTTATTTGAGACGAGAAGCTTACCCAGCTTTCATTAAAAAAAGTCATAATAACACAGTATAAGGTCAAAGAATCGTCATCATTTCAAAAACAATAATATGTAACATTTTCTATATTTTCTTAGTAGTTTTAATATAATTTATTATAAATAAAAAACATTAAATGTAGCAAAATAAGACCCATTGCAAATATGTTGCAGTAGACATCAACTTTAAGCCGAGTTGACCATATATTTTTTTCTATTTATTCTTTTTTAATTATTATTATGTTGGTAAGGAATATTTTAAATACTTTATCTACATATTGTGATAAGTGAAATGGGATATTTTAGATTTGCAGTCACTATTTTTCTTTTAAACATATTTTTTTGCTATATATTTATTTGCTGTCGGTACGTAAGTGTCCAAAGCATCGCGTGCTAGCCCATGTTGCTATTGTGAATCGAATGTTTTTCTCTGACTACAAGCATATAATCTGTAAAGTTTTATCGACGCTTCGACCTTTCTACTGTATATTTATATACATTTAGAATTCATGTTGTAAGGTCCATAAAACTGTTATATCTGTATATTACTTAATTATTTCTGTGCCCAATTTTACTGATAATTTAGTCCCAATAGCAACTTTTTAATGATTTTGTGTTCATCTTCTATGGGCATTCGTTTTATAGATTGTTGGTGAAAAGTTGTAAACATCAGCACTTTCACACATCATTTGTATCTGAGCAATATCAAATTCAGAGTTCACACAAGTTTTATTTCCGATTTAATCCCAGAAAGAAGGTTAATGGATCACCCCCGCTGGCTTATACTTGTAATATGAATGTCTATAGTTTATGATTATGTCAGTTTTAAAGTCATAGAGTTGACAGTGTGTTGATGGGTTACTGTTTAACCTTTTGGGTCAAGTAGTTTAATATTAGTTATTGTATAATATGTGTCATTCTTACCGTTATTATAACAGTCTCGCTGATCACAATAGCTGAAGAGTATGCGAAATGAATAATACATGATACAAAGAATACTTTTTCTCTTCCTTTCTCTCTCTTAAACAGCGGTACAGTCTTCATTCTTTATTTCTTTAAGATTATCTTGTATTCTGGATATCAAAATACTATCCGTATCACCTCGACGTTTCTTAAGGCAGTTTTTGCCGCGAACCACCACTGTGGACTCAAGAAAAGATCGTACCAATTCATAAAAGGCCGGCCACGCACTCGCGAGCCTTCCGGAAATGTAAGTGCCCATGGGCGGCGGTATCTTTTAACATCAGATGAGCCTCCTGCCCATTTTCTGCACAAAAAATCCGATCGTATAAACTTCCTACCTATTTAAATAACTTAATAAATTGAATGTTTTAAAGTAGTTTCAGGTGCGATACAATATAAAGTAGTTAATAAATCAGTGAAATGAAACTAATGTGTAGATAACAGTTAAATTTTGATAACTTTATATAATGATAAATGATTCACTAGATTTAATGATATCGTTTTTTTTGTACTACCATAGCAACTCAATTTTAGACTATTGATTTATTTGTTTTAAGATAATATATCGCAAATGATCACTGCCAAAATTATTTTTTTAGTTATCTATAAATTAATTTTTACATTTATCTGAATTAGATAAATATATGGTCTATTGATATACTATACTGGCACATTCTTAACCTGTTGCACCTGTTGAGTGAATGTACAGATACTTCTTCGTAACAATAACGTTACTTATTGAACCATTCATAAGTTTCCAGTTAATTTCCAAATCACTATATTTAACAGGGATAATATAGTATTCTAATGATAAAAAGGTTTCAAATCTTTCTTTCTTTTCTTTCTTCTGTTTATAATAATAGTGTATAAGATCATCGTAGTAGTAAAGGATTTATCTATAGTAGAATTATTTCTGTAGACATTTTAAAATAATATTAAATTATTCACTATTGCTAACGATTGATAATTAACTGACATTAAAACTTTACTAAATAAGAATTGGATTTGATTTTCTAGTCTTAAGTATATAAATAGTAAACTAAAAAAAAGTAACTCGAATCAAAATACGTATACTTTACCTATAGAAAAAACAAATTGCTATCAACTTAGGATAAAAAAACGACTCGTAGAAATTACGAATTGTATTTTGTATGCTTTCGAAAACGTTATTTTTATCATACGGGAACAATGGGGGAATAACAAGGGTTTTAAACATTAGGACAAATGGGCGAGTGTCCAAATGAAAATGATGTCTATGCGTCTTACAATAGATAAGTATAGATTGCAACTTAGGGTCTGATTTTCGCCGAGATTTTTCATGATTTGAAAAACCTTTTGGAGTATCTATTATTTGGGTTACAGCAATGGATGTTTTAAGTATAAATTTAATACTACACAATATCTTATATTTATCCTTTTCATTTTGATTTATTTACAATAATAATATTTTAATAAGTTCATATCATTTAATTTAAAACATATCTTACATAATTAAATTATTTCGGGGTTTCATTAAAAAGGTTGTCTAGAACTCAACGCTAGATTGTTTAAATATGACACACTTAAATATTTATATAAATATTTGCTGAAGTATTTCCGAACCAATTCGACTTAGGGTCCTTCAAGAAAAGAGCGTACTAATTCTCAAAAGGCCGGCAACGAACTCTGTAAACTGTAATAGGTATATATGGTATAACGGACTTTTTTGTCTGTCTGTATGTCTTCTATAAACTGTAGCAGGTACATCACTTTGCTCTATTGTCAATGGTTTCCGCAGCATGTACGCGTTATAGAATGTTTTTTCACACCTTCGATTTAATTATCGAAGTTTTCATACGGATCCCTGACTTTTTTGTTAATATCCTATAGCCTATGTTCATCAGGGATAATGTAAGATTATAATGGTAAAATATTTGTTTTTATCGATCCAGTAGTTTTGGAGCTTATTCTGTCTAAACAAACAATCGAATCTTTCCCCTTTTTCATGCTACTCTTAAGCACGCATTTTTACACGGTTTTATAAACCTTGTTTACAAAAACACTATGGTAAAAATAACTTATTTATCCGGTAAAATATTTTCTGTAAATTTAATGACGCATTCCTGTATTATATGTACACACAGTTATTATATCTAAACGTACTGGTGGACAAACATATGTCTAATTTCCACCACACCATTATGAACATATTAAAACTAATTACTTAATAAATAAATATATCCTAGTCAAGATGCCGGATTTAGAAGTCTGGAGGCCTAGCGGCAATAAAGGACTACAGGCGTAGTGTCCACAATTTTGTTTCGAAATAAACTGGACAATTTTTGTCAGTCGAGTTTTCCAATAAATAATTTATTGTGAATATTATTATTCCTCTCCTTCTGCAATGTAATTACCTCTTAACACAACACTCTTCCTCAGCTCCTAGCGGAGTGCCTGGAAGAGCTTATATAATTGCTTTCTTGTGTGCATAGGAGTGATAAATACTCCATGGAATCCGATTCGGCCAAAATCCGTGAGCTCGCGACCTTGAGTGCGATTTTCGCTGACGTCACCCATCCATCACAGTCGATGGCCGATTCATAAAGGTATTAATTTAACTTTGCGATGACGTTGATTGATATTATCGATATAATATTCGAATAATTACTGATGCAGCGATTATTCATATCCCGCGGTTATCTGCGGATTTTGGTTGACATTGTCGATTTTGTTTTTACAATCGATAGAAATATTAATGACATTTTTTACTGACATAAATCGTTTTTTTTATTTATATTTTTTTATTCAGTCTATATCAGTTGCGTCGACATGTGTACCTATTATATTTTTAAATGTTATAGTTTTATCATAAAGCGCCTTCGTAAAACAAATATCAGTGCTAGTTTTTATTGCTTAGTTCGGTCTTAGTATTTCTATGAAAAAGAAATTGCTATCAGATGCGGTCTAAACCAAAATTGACGACTCGTAGAAATTACGGATCGTATTTCGTTATTCGTATGCTCTCGAAAACTTTATTTTCAACATATTATGATTAAAATTAATGAATATGGCCTTGAAAGAACGTTTGTTAAATTCATCAATTTTAGGAGAGTTTGAAGGTGAAAAAAACATACATGAAAAACTTTTGATATTCTCGCAATTCTCCCAAAATCTTTTTATAATTAATCCGATGTTTTTGCTTTATTAATCACGTTGTTTTTCATAAATTATATATCTAAAAATTGTGATTTAATGACTGATTGTCAGTGTTATCCTAAAATTTAAAGAGATAATAAATTTATAAAATTATATAAATATGGCATCGCTTTATATAATATACATTAATTGTTGAAACATTTTCCACTTTGTATTTTAAGAAGATTGTGTCACGCTTTTGTAGGAAATTTACAGATCAGATACAGAGCAGTGTTGTCGTAGTGGCTATATCGACTCTCAAAACTGGGGTCGTACGTTCGAATCACATACGGTGTACGAGTACTACTCCTTTAATATTTAAAGCCCGGCAACGCACTTCCAAGCCTTTTAGCAGTGTGAGCGGCAGTATCACTTAACAACAGATAAGACTTTTGCCTGTTTGCTGTTCCATAAAAAAAATTAAAATTCATCTAAGAAACATACCCAATCTGTGGGCAGAACCCATAGCGTAGCGCCACTACCTTATTATTATCATTTAATACATAGCATCACTTAAAGCATCTGGTCTTATGGAACTACTTTAAGTTCAAGATTCAGAGTCGAGTCATCTATGAAGTCTAATAAAAAATGAAGTCTGAAAAGCCTCCAATAAATCTGTTATTCATCACTTAACAGATGAGTGTATACGCGCGATGACTGCAGCCCTAATTTACCCCGACGCCGCTCGCGCCTCTGACAAATGATACTTGTTGCTTCTAACCGGCCTTTAATGGAGATGCGAACGTCAATGGTACTGCTATATGTTTTCTAATACTAAGACTATACTTATGTATTATATTCATATTCCTATAATTATACATATGGGCGTTCCTGCTAGATAAATTTTAATGAAGTTTAAAGAGGAATAAAAAAACGCGGTCTGAAAAGATTCTCTTCCGTTTTCTTGGGTAAAAAGCATACTCTTCGAGCAGTAAACGATTTTTACTTCACCTTAGATTTGTGGTTGTATTACACTGAGTCGAAGAAACTAAATTCTGATGTTTGAAACATAAATTTAATTAAAATAGTTATTAAATATCTCAACCAAGAGCAGTATTTGCTTTGCACCACTATGTGGAACCAGCTGCCCACTGAAGTATTCCGAACCAATTCGACTTATTATTCGTCCAATTAGGTACCAGATATTTACAGGCCGGCAACGCATAAGCAAGCCCTCTCCGAGGGCGACGGATCATTTAATATTAGATGAGCCTTCTGCCCGTTTGCTCTCTGTTCTATAAAAAAAAGAAAAATTTACAGTTAAAAACTTATTGTTAAACGAATAAAATTTATTTAACAGAAAACTTTAATAATATTACCGAACCGTAAATAAATCAAGAATCTACGTATTTGATAAATTGCAACTAGTTATTCTAGTACGATTGACTAAACGCTGGCAGAAGGCTTAGCAGAGGACAGTTGAGTGTCAGGGCTCGTAGGGTTAGTGACAGCTACAAATGATACTTGTTGCTTCCACCGAGACAAACGTTTGTCGACCTTTATCTAACACCAACCATTTTTTAACATAGCCTATATAGGGTATATATAAGTTTAGCAAAAATGTATAACTTTCAAATAAATTATTATTATTAATTTTTGACTAACCAACAAAATTTTCGTCACATGATCCAATATAAGTTTTATATTAAGGGGCAAATATAATTTTAACCTCTACAATTAACCTCGAATAATAATTACTTTAAAAACTCTTTCATTTTAGACATCGGACATTTTTTTATACATGTTTCTTAACTCATGGAACATTATAATCTAGCGTAACATACTAATAAGTAATTAAAGTCTAACCCAGTTTACTAATAAGGATTTTTATATAAGAAAGTGTTCAATAACACTATTTACAGTCTCTATTAAAGGGAAGACACTTGTGTGCTCTATTTTTTTTTCACTCACTGTGTAGTAATACTAATGTGCACTAACACTAAGACATCGGACATAACATATAAATTTTATTAATTGTAAATTGTCATTTGAAAATAACAAATTGTCAAATATTATACTATACTTTGAAAACATCTCCAAAAAATACATATAAGAAAAAACCCTCCCAAGAATTGATAACAAACTATGATAAATAATGGCGTATTAAAAATATCCGTACATTCTTAGAACGCGAACTATCTAGCCTGTCCACGCAGAGGCGCCGACAGGCTATCTGACAGTTTACGACCCCACCTGGTCAATTACCAGGTGATAAAACCCACCGCTCGATAAAAACCCAGGTCTACCGTAAGCTACTGCTCAGGCTTCGTTACTGGTTCAGATTTACGAGCTGTTATCGGAAGATGCGAAACACTAGCTGAGCATTACCTGAATTTATTGGACAATACTAAATTAATTACTGGGCGAGTAATGGATTGAATAGCATAGCTTTTATCGCGAGCAATTTGACTGTAGATAGAGGTATTTTGCTGTTGTGAAAGTTTTAATTGAACAAAATATAGGTTAGGTTCAATATAATAATTTATTTTCAACTACCTATGGGAGTCTTGGTATTTGATGTAAGCTTTTGTTTGAAGGAAATTATGTACTTTTTAAATATATTACCCACACATTGTCTATGCTAGAAAACGAAATGCATTTTCAAGGATTCCTACTAAAAATTAAAAAGGGTTATGTTCTATTATTTTTGAGAGCTTTGTTTACTTTTGCTGAAAAGAGTAAATCTGCTTACGTAATACTTGACCGACCCCCGTACGCGCTTAACATGACTGGTGATTGATTCCTCACGGTCCTATATCACTGAATTAATTAAAAAAGTTTAATTGCACACATAGAAAGACTAATCTACTACTGCACTACTGGGACCGCTTTACTTTAGAGTTCAAAGTCCCTTATTTTGGTTATCAATAGATAAAATATTTATAATGGGTTACTAGGACATCGTTTTTACATGTTACATTTTGTGTTATAAATACCGACAATATGCAAGATATCTTTCTTAACTTACTTAGTAAAACACAAAGGTACAGCCAAAGTTGTTTACTTAAAGAGTCTTGATATAATTAAATGAATAGTGGGTTTCAATCAGTTCGCGACGCGTAATTTCCTCGGCCGCTATCGAGCACTGCACCAGACGGCCGCTCCACAAAGAGCGTGCCTTTGTTCGCATTCGATTCCACAAAGACTAGTTTTTGAATTAAACAACTGACGGACCATAAGTTTTTGTACGCCAATTTCTGCTTCGTTTCTTACTAGAAAATGTACTTCCAATATATTTAATATCAATTTGATACGGACACTGATAAGAGACGGTGCAAAATAAATATAGTAGTGAGCTTACAATGAATTGGAAGTTTATCGCGGCTAAAGTTTGTATTGCGAAACGGTGTCATATCGGTGGATACAGTGCGGATTACCGCTACCATCGCCATTTGATTGATCATTTGATAAACACGACATACTATCTGTTTGAGTGATTATACCATCCGCTGATAACTTACCTCGATCAAAGCTCAACTAAAAATCATAATTCAAAACAATTTAATACCACCGTTTTCATTTAAGTCTTCTTCCATTACAATAAAGTCCATTTCCGCAAACTCCAATTTATCGAAACCTATTTATGATGGCACGATACAATCAAGATTTATAACTTTTATTGCGACCCAATGCGTTTCTTTAGCATTGACATCCGTATCGCTAATCAATAATTTACTATTATCGTGGATTTTCGGAGAATCCAATACAGTATTGTTTTGTGACTATGTCGATTGTCCGAGCTTTAGGAGTCCGTCAGATAAGTCTGTTGCTAAAGGGGAATCAGAGAGCACGGTGTGGAGCAATAATTCAAAAGCATCACGATAACGCCACGCGTCATTTCATGCCTGAATTTCAACGTAAGTTCGATGTTTCCTTTGATCTGAATAGTGAGCTTGTGAAAGTTCTGATTGCCCCGGGCACGCCACGGCCGGTGCATCGCTGTCCGATGAGGATTGACATGATGCGTTTTAATCAATTAACGTGCAAAACGCAGTTTACGAGTCAGTGAGCAGTGAAATAAGCGGACCGCGCAGGCCACCGTGTCGCTACGTTTTTAAACGATCTCCGGTTACAAAGCTTTTTTCGAAAGGTTTTTCGTGTGATAACTTCATAATTGAGACGAAAGTTGATCTCGGTGACTTTAGTATGTCCGGACGATTATGTCTCGGCATTAGCGAATTTGATATTGTGTAGGTCTAACTAACCCTTTTTCGTAAAAACCGAATCAGTCTAATTCCATTCTTTTACTTAAGTTCTCTCGTCTCTTTCTACCAATTGTGTTTACGCTGTGATGAAAAGAGACATATAGATAGAATCGCGTATTTGATACTCGCGTGTGTCTTATCTGCCTAAATTAGAATTGTCACTCGAATTTAATCACATATCGAGGCGCACACGCAAACGATTACTTTCGATTATCGTCGACAAATTAATACTGGTGTTCCTAATTGGGCAGACGATTCGAATTGATAAACCGATAATATCGACTTATCGAAATTATGTCAGATAGCCGGTTTGAATAATTGATCCGGCTATAGCAGAATGATCAATCAATCACTAATCACATGTTTGCGCAACGTCGACCGGCCTCGTTTGGGGAAATTTTCCTATTTTTTATCGCTGATATCGTTTAATTATTGTCAGTACAGTTATTATTTTCTACTTGGCTCAACCTAAATAATTTTTATCAGATTCCCAAATCTATTGTTGTACTGTTTGCGCTTGAGCAATCGATTTTACTTTTTCGTTTTAAATTGTTCCGTCGACCTGCAATGTGGTTAATATCTCGGATCTTAATTAAACCTGTTGCCGATAAAAGATATCAAAATCAGGAAGAGCATTGATTATTACAGCAAGATTTCCGTTTAGATTTTTACATTCGATATCCAGTAATTATGATTAAAACTTAAAAGATACTTTACAAATACGGTGATACCTACCAAAGTTAATAGAAACAATACAAGAGCCACATGCTAATAGAAATATTCTCTTTGTCCTCAGAAGAAGCCACAAGTCCAGATAGCGGGACGAAGGATCAGCGCGAGCGGGGCAGGGGCGCGGCGCGGGGAGAGGGAGAGTCCTCTCCGCCCGCGTCCCCCGCGTCCCACGCCTCACCACCACCAGACGACATCGAGCACAGCATACCAGCCACGCTGATACAGGACCCCAACGCGGAAAGGTTAATCTAAATTTGTATTTGTGTATACCACTACTGTTGAAGCAAGGTTGAAGACTACACCTGAGGGTTTTATTAAGACGGTCACTTTTGCGTGAACTAACTGGTTAGTTAAGCCAATCTAACTTCTAAGCAGAAGCCCAAAAGCCTCCTTCAGTGACCACAGGCTTCTTGGAGAGAAACCGGCTCATCAAGTAGATTTACCAACCCCTGGCTCCAGATGACGTGGTAGACCGTTCCTCAGCTATCAATCCCTTCATGCAGGACTGTCTTTATAGCAAATAAATTCTTGTCCAGCGTTCAACCAATACATCCGACGGTAATTTGATCACTTTTGACTGACTTTATCTTAGCATTGAATCTAGTTTAGAAATGTAAAATCAACTTGTGATTTTTATTTATCACCGTTATTGACATAATTCCATTATCCGATAATTCCGAATCGCAAAAACAATTATTAATGATTACGCAATGACGTCATAAATACTTGGAATAATCGGTTATCGTAGCAAATATGAATGGTTAATAATATTACTTTCACAATTGATCATACAAGATTATATGGCCGTCGTGGTGGTCGTGCCTTCAATCCCACACTTAACGATGCCATTGTTTTAGATGATCAGTTGTCAACTGCTGTCCAAGACGCTAGAATCCACCAATCATAACCTCGAACACAATCCTTATATTAAAGCATTAGAGTTCATAATAGACAATGATTTATTGCTTGTGGCAATGGTTACGATAGTGACAGCTGGTAGTGACACTAAAAATGATCACGGACTCCAGGTTTGACACTCCATCAATAAAATATGTTTAACTGAAGAAGCTCCAGGATAGAAGATTGATCGATCCTAGATAATACCTTTGTTTAAACTTATATCTATTTCCGGTATCAGTTACTGGAGTCTGTGCGCGATCCGTTGCTGCAGTGCTATTTTACGATGTTGGCAACACTGTTATGTCATTATAGTTTGACTGATTTTGATAATAATATGAAACAATTACATCGTTAACTAGCCGTTTCGCGCCCGCTTTGCTGGACGAATTAAAATAAATTTTATGTTTCATTATTTTATTTTTTTTCATATTTTTATTATTCTTCTTTTTAACTTCCCGCTAAGAAAATTGAAATATTTCGAAAATCGAGTTTTTAACAGATGTTGACGTTTAGAGGTTCTAGGAAGCCTCCCCGAATGTTT
The DNA here is from genome assembly GCA_905332375.1 of Pieris macdunnoughi. Classification (NCBI taxonomy): domain Eukaryota; kingdom Metazoa; phylum Arthropoda; class Insecta; order Lepidoptera; family Pieridae; genus Pieris; species Pieris macdunnoughi. The sequence goes on from CAJOBZ010000082.1 coordinate 80,359, forward strand.
CCGCGGTGAAGTCCGTATGGATAAATTTTCATAAAAGTAAAACAGCAATAAAAAATTTCGCATCGAATGGTGGTAGTTTCGATACGATCAGTGGTTTAGGCGTGAAGGAGCCTCAAACGAAGACCATTTTTCTTTTATATATATAGATTAAAACCTAAACAGATCAATCAAATACACCAACAGTATTTACAATTTTCTTAATCTACATAGTAATAATAAAACTAATTAAAAATGAATAAAGAGAAAATTAAACGCTGTACCTTTAACGCTGGCAGCATTTCCGTGCTGTATTGCGGTCGCTCTCAAATCAGTCGTGAAGCAGTCATTTTATGATTTGGCATTCTGAAAAGGTGGAAGCTTGTTGTTTATTGTTTATCAGAATGCCAAATCATAAAATGACTGCTTCACGACGGGATGGAGAGGGAGCGCCGGAGGGAAAACCCGGGGGGGGGGGGAAATGTTAAACATTATGATTGGGGATTCTATTAGACAGCGTTGAACGACACTAAAACAATAGCATGTTAAGTGTGGGATTGCAAGGCCAACAACACGACAGAATCGCAGGGCGCTCGGGGATCACCGGTCTATCCACCCCCCACAAAAAACTTTAAAAAACCCCCGGGCCCCGCCCCCCCGGCCCAAGGCCCCCCCCCCAAGGGAAAAAAGGGGGGGGGGGAAATTTGAGCCGTTTATATCTTCCGCCCCAGCTTTTGCTTGTCCGAGGGAATGATAATAATATATTAGTTCGCATAACATAGCGTTAACATAATTAATTAAACAAATTAAGTATAATTAAATTACCAAAAAACCAGCTAAACAAAATACACGCGCTATTAACAACTTAATTGGGAATATAAAATTTTATGAGAAATAAAATCTATAAGACCAAGGGCACAATTTGAAACAGATTGATTGTGGGAAATTGATTCTTATGCCAATAGGAATAGGGGCTATTGAATTGTAAAGTTTTCTAAAAAGCAAGTAATGTATTGGCAGGCTATCCGCGTTGCCTGTTCCATCACTGTCAATTAGCTGCAGTGAGACGTCATCAATCATAAACATTCTCTCAGAATATCCATCTCAGACTATTGTTTGGATTTTTATACAATTTTTTTTTTCTATAAAACAGGAAACATTTTAATCACTATAATCAATAATTAGCAATATTCACCGCGTTTTTTCATGTGTGTTATGGAAATGATCCAACTGTTATTATTTATTTAATGTATATATGACTACATGTTCATGTATTAACGTTACATAAAGGTAAAATAATAAGAAAAATGCATCTTAAGACTAACAGTCAAGGCAACCAATTAGAATTTATGATGAAAGTATATTTTTTAATTCCATATTCTTTTCTTAATTGAGTTATATATCTTTATATATTTGTATTGAATCCAATTTAAACATAACATGACTACAAAATGTTTCTTAGATTTTCCAATGCTTACAAAATATCCTTGAAAGATTACTTCCTATTTTATGACATACAATAAGTTCTGGGGTTCGAGTCCCGCTCTTTTATAGCTTCAGACATCAGCTGTTTGTTTAAAATTCACCTTGTTACTGCGGAATTATTCAAAGTGTCAGGTGTCCCTAACAAGTGCAGCCCGCATGACGATATGACGTCACCAACGAATAAAAATTGAATGAAGAACTAAATAAAAAATTATATTCCATATTTAAAAAAAAACAGAATAGAAAATTAGTATCTATACCTAAAAAATTGTCTATTAATTTATATTGTAAACAAAATTAATATAATTTGAATTTGGAATTTTATGTTCTTAATTTTAAAAAGTGCAAATCTTGTTGCCAAAAAGGCGCTTAGGTATATTTAAACCAAATAACTACATAGTATAGGTTTTATGTTGTTTCTTTAATTTAACTAGCTTTTTAAAATGATATAATATTTTTTAGAAAGGCCTGAACACAGAATAGGTAATAGTTTAAAGTCAAGACAAGTCAAAACTCTTTACTACATATCTACTAGGGCAAAATTATATTTAATTAAAAAACTTAACGTTATTCGTGCTAATCAATTAAATAAAGTCTGGCAACTGACTCAGTTTTGACCAATTTTTTCAAGTTTTATAAATGTGCGTCGTTTCCGAAAGTGTGCGTGCCGAATGCAGGGAAAGAGTATAATACCTGTCACATAAATATAAGTGATTGATTGACCCGCACCCGACTAATGCTTATAGGAAGCAATAAACAGCTGGCGATCCGTTTGAAATTTCATACGTTTGTTTCAAAAGTTGGCTCCGGTTATGGTTAGAATCAGATTAAAATGTATCCGTCCCATCGTTAGATTTTATTCGCTTTGAAGTTAATATCGATTCAACTAATTCGTATTAGATTCGTTCCAGCATTTTTCATAACGTTAGAGTAAACAAGACATTTTCCTTTGTCAAAGCCGGAAATCTGTTCATGATACACGTAAATCCATCCCCTGTCCCCTGTCTGTCCTGACGTTGAAAGGTCTCGTCCCCACGTTTTGTTACGCTCCTTGTCAGCGCCTTTTAATCCTATAAGTCGACAATCTTACGTCTTACATTTAATACTAAGAATAAAACACGTTCGTTTATCTCATCGACAGCTCATCAAACTTTTGATTGGTGTCAGGACGGTGACTCAGCTATGCGCTAGCCGCTGTCGAGCTGTCAACGAAACGTTCGGTCGTCATTGCACGTCCATCCACCTCGCGCAGAGCACGCACGCTTGCATTACGCAGCGCACCACCCCTCGAACGTTGAACACGTATACCCGTCTCTGTCCTGCGCTCTGATTCGTCCGTTCGTTGGGCGACTGTCTCTCTTTCTCGCGAGGCGTGCGGGGGGAGGGTGCAGCAGGCGGGTCGTAAATCACGAGGATCTCATTCCACGCGGGACCTCCGCCGCTGCCGCAGGCATTGCGCATTTACTTCTCGACCGCCGGCCGCGTCTTTCGTGTCGTGTTTACATTTACAATACTTCTTGGGAAGTCTATCTCTTGTATTGTAAATAAGTGTTTAATCGATAAGTTGTGTCTCTTAATGGATTCAAAAACTTTTCAACATTCGCCGTTTTGAGAATTCAGAAAAAATTACATCGAAGATGATCGTTGAGCCGGACCACATGAGGTACGCCTTTTATTTATACAAGTTCACTGTTTTTTTTAATTAAAACTTCTTTCAATGTATTATTCACGATTTACATATTAAAATGTTTGCTATTGTTTTTTCTGTTTCTACACTTTAAAAAACTAACCTTGAGATTATGTTATAGATTTTTGAGTAGGGTTTTGTTTTAAACTAACATTTTACTATTTTTGATTAAAACATGTAGATACATAATAAGGAAATTATAATTAATATATTGCTATATATTTGTTATTTTATATTCTTTGATGCTTGACAATGATACTTCAGTCATGTGAAACTCATGAAAGGAAATTAATATTGATAAGTAGCACCTGTGTTCAGTCAGAGGTGGCGTGTTGTTGGCAACACTAGCCATTGGCGAACTTTAACGTCCCTAATCTCTCTATTCTCGTTGACAAGATTTATTTTTATTGTTTCATGTTTATTCGAACACATTGTTTAATCTATGTTTGTAAGGTATAATTATTATTTTCTTGTAAATTGCATTTACTAAGCCCAGTTTATGGTGCTAATAAAGCCTTTATCTGGACATTATCTATTATTTAACACAACTATTGCCGTACAATATCAATAATAATGTAATTTACTTAACGTAAACGGTGATATTAAATTACAAATGCCAATAAAATGCGTGGATGGATTAAAGCTATTCGGGAACATTTAAGTTTTAACAATTGTTATAAACTTTACAGTTTGATGACGTGATTATTACTATATATTCTTATTATGCGATACCACCCGGATCACTGCATTAATACTACTTATGAATTTATCAGTATCAAAATCTAAGATTATTTGAAGAAATTGTATGATTGATGAATTAATGTATGTTCTTTACCAGATATTTTCGTCGCCCTCAATAATTAATAAATGTTTAAGATATTAATGCGTGTTTATCAATAATATTTATACCACTCGTGTATAGCCGCCGGAAAACCGGTTTTGTTACAAATGTAATGCGACTTGAAATATTATTAAGGATTTATGACATGATATTTATTGTTGTTATTTCATTGTCAACAGGGAGAGTCCGAGGTGCTTGTCGCGCGAATCATCTGGTGCGCCGCGATGTCCCTCAAACGACTCCGTGTACTCGGGTCGGAGTGCGCCCAGCCTCCCCCTCCCCGCCGCCCTCTCTGCCGCCCTCCCTGCTGCCTTGCCCGCTGCCCTGCTGCCCCCTCACTCGGCAGCCGTTGCAGCATACCTTGGTGCGGCAGCTGCAGCCGCGCAACAACGCCTCCTAATGTCGTGCCACGAGGACCTGGCTGACGCCGAACGATCCGATGCAGTCCTGGACTTCAGTACAAAACGCAGTGAGTCACCCCCCGATGATGACGATATTGACGCAGATGATGCTGTCAATCTTAGCAAAAATGAAAACTGTCCTTTAGACTTGTCAGTTGGTACTAGGAAAAGAGGACCTGAAAATTCTCCCTCTCCTGTTCCGACTAGAAAAAGTTCTAGGTCGACTGACTTTAAACCTCTTACTACACCATGGACGACACCCGTTGCCCCACATCTGCCATACTTTGCTGCAGCAGTGGCAGCTGCTAGCTTGTCTCCTAAAGGAAGCTTATCTAGTGATTGGAACGGAAAATTGAAGCATGGTGCACCTACACCTAGCGACGCAACAAAAGCTCTAGAAAAAATGAGTGAATTAAGTAGATTAGGAGGCGAAGAACTCTTTAGATCGGTTCAAAGCGCAGCTTTGGGGGCTGGGTTGACGCCGAACGCCGCGGCTAGACATTCAGCATGGCAATCTCATTGGTTAAACAAAGGTGCGGACCAAACCAAAGACGTTTTGAAATGTGTTTGGTGCAAGAAAAGTTTTAATTCATTAGCTGATCTAACTGTTCACATGAAAGAAGCTAAGCATTGTGGCGTAAACGTGCCTATGCCTCCGACATCAGGAGCTCAGATGACACCGTCACTTCACCCGCCGTCTAGTTCGCCATCGACGCCATCACACAATTCTTCATCTTCCACTAGTTCATCAAAACCTAATCATAATGACCTAAATATGCTTATTAAGGAAAATATGCCTATACCCAGAAAGTTAGTTCGTGGACAAGATGTATGGTTAGGAAAGGGGGCTGAACAAACTAGACAAATTTTGAAATGTATGTGGTGTGCTGAAAGCTTTCGATCATTAGCCGAAATGACCAGTCATATGCAGCGTACTCAGCATTATACAAACATAATATCGCAAGAGCAAATAATATCGTGGAAATCTTCTGATGAAGCTAAAGGTTCAAATTCAAGTACTCCGGGTACAAACAATACTGTACCTCCTACTACGGGAACAAGTAGTCATGTTAGTGCAGTTTTAACTTGTAAGGTATGTGACCAAGCGTTTAGTTCTTTAAAAGAATTGAGTAATCATATGGTTAAAAATTCGCATTACAAAGAGCATATTATGAGATCTATTACTGAGAGTGGAGGTAGAAGACGTCAAACACGTGAAAAGCGAAAAAAATCTTTGCCGGTAAGAAAATTACTTGAACTCGAAAGAGCACAGCATGAATTTAAAAACGGTGAAGGTAATGGCGTTCCCATGGGAAAGCCTATTCGAGATTTTGGCACTGGTAGTAGAATTACTTGCGAAAAATGCGGTGATAAAATAGAGACTGCACTATTTGTAGAGCATATTAGACAATGTATAGGCGCGCCTATGTCAAATAGCCAAAGGAACTTTCTGAAAAGTGCGCTTCTTTCTAATAATATTATTCCTCCGGATGTTCCTGGACACGTCACACCGACTAATCGCGATGGTAGGAAAAGCATTAACGATGAAATTCCCTCACCTGGATCCGGACACCACCGGTCGCCTTCTTCTATGAATGACTCATCTCCAAGCTCCAAAGATCCTAATGCTAGTAACGATAAAAGCTCATCGCCTTCTGTTTTAAATGCCATTGAACAGTTGATCGAAAAAAGTTTCGACACTCGATCTCGACATTCAGTACCTGGAATGCCTGGTGGTACATCCCATGCACCAATCGGTTCGAGCATTTTAAAAAGACTAGGGATAGATGAAAGTGTCGATTACACAAAACCACTAGTAGATCAGCAAACAATGAATATGCTCAGGAATTACCACCATCAACAAGGCTACGGTCGTCGTGAAAGAAGCGGCAGCGAGTCTAGCTCAATGTCTGAACGCGGTGGGAGTAGAGTCGAATCTCTCACTCCAGATAGGAAGTTAGATTCCTATCACATGACTCCCCGTACCACACCAGACACGCGAGGTTCACAGACACCAGCGTCTGAAGCAGACCGACAATCCGAAGTAAGGATTAAGAAAGAGGTAACAGACGAAGATGAGTGCGAAAACGGTGTTGACTTAAGTAATCAGCCTGTTAGGGTTAAAACTGAGGTTGACGACGATGAAGAACAAGCGCGCCCAAACAGTTCAGTAGAGGAGGATGTCAAACCAACTCTGCCAAAGCGTGAAAGTGAAGGCCCAAGTCCAGTTCCCAGCCCTCGCAGTCCTTCCAGTGACCGCTCCGCACCAACGCCGGGCTCTGATAGAAAACCAGCTTCAAGCTTAGGTGCTTTATCTTCAATGTTCGATAATTTGGCTGGAGGTGGGTCATCAACTGAACCTAGTTCTTCACGCCGAAGTGGCAGTCATCCATTAGCCGCTCTACAAAAGCTCTGTGACAAAACTGAAAATAATTCCAATCGAGCGCCTCCACCCGCTCCGTCTCCGGCCGGCCCGCCCAGTATCCTAACATTCAGCTGGGCTTGCAATGATGCTGTCGTCACCGATTCTATTATGAAGTGTGCCTTGTGCGACACTCCATTCATATCCAAAGGTGCTTATAGACACCATCTGTCTAAAATGCATTTTGTTAAAGACGGTGCTTTGCCAGAGCCAGTGCCAATGAAAGCCCCACCTCCGGCCGCTTCTCCCGGAACTCATAAAAGTGGAGGATCTAATGCTGCTTCGCCTCAAGATCCTCGCAGTCCATCGCAATCGTTTGATGAGAGTCCACACTCGAAATTTTTAAAGTATACTGAATTAGCAAAGCAATTGTCCAGCAAGTACGTGTAAATGTGACGCGCTGACATCTGCCGTGATGATACCATATCCTGCATTGAACCATAATAGGTTTAGGTCGCGATGCGACGCTAAGTATTTCGAAACTCTTTGCCAATTTAATTATTTAGGTAATCGTTAGAGGTCACCGCGTAGTACGGTTAGTGTAATTAATCTAGCGACATAAGTATACGCCAAACGTCTTACGTTCATTTAGGTCTAAGAGAATATTTTTAAAATATTGCCTTTAGGTGAAGAGGTTGTTGCGGTCATTTGGCCTATCTTCCACAGTATATTGTAATTCCATTTCGATAATTGTAAATATAAGTCACACTAAGTCTTGAAATTTAGATTCGATCTCTTGTAAATGTATATTTTTTGCTAATAATACTAAAGGGAATTAACGATTAGCGCGCGCGGGCGCCGGTCGGGCTGTCGCGTTCACGTCAGTATTTTTAACAAATTCGTTGCAATATCTTTCGTGTTACTTAATTTTTATGTAAATCAGAGTTAGAGTTAACATGTTTTAAGTTTAATCTATGTATATTTTGATGTTTTTGTTTCTAAGATGTCCGTCGATCCTGTAATCTCGGAGATCCAATCTCACGTTCGAACCTGTAAATAGTCGCAGCCGCAGTCATAGTATGCAATATTAAAATCTCGTTAGTGTAAAGTCGCTCTAGGTACTCTCTTCGCGAGATCGCTATTTATTATTTAGATTAAGTAAGTAAAATTAGGTAACCTACTGTGAACACGTGTATACCATTGTAACAGCGCATTACGGTTGTCCGATTAAAATTATATTTAAAATTATTAAAGTGATATGTTACTATTTCTTTGAGGACAATTACATTCGTATACGTTTAGGCCATTCGGTATTGAGAGAATCTTCCAGTTGTAACAGTTATACGATGATGTATATACGGTCTTATGAGTGAAAACTCTTTTATATTTAGTAAAGAATATTGTAAACTTGTATTGTGTAAGTCAGAATGAAACGTGGATTATCGGAACACATTTTAAGGAAGCTAAAATATCATGCTGATTGATTAAAGTTATACTATTTTTTAAATTCCTTGATGTGTTTCGAAAGTCAACTATGATTCATAAAATATCATTTAAATGTAACTCAAAACGAAATAAATGTATACGCTAGCTCTGATGAGAATTGCTCATTCTTAAAATGGTGTTAAAATTGATTTTACCAAATTGAATAATCTTATTTAATATTTTATGTTGTATTTCAAAATGCAATTAAAAGCTCAAAGAAATATATATGTTAAATACTTTAAAGGTTATTTTATTTATCTTAATGTCCATATTTTAAATAAATACACGTTTTTATTTTAAAATAAATGATAACGTAATTATACTAAAGTCTTTTTTATTCTAAATATTTTGATAACAATTTCAATGTTCCTTATATACCCAAAATATTCGCGCAGACATCGCTCAAAAATAAATCATACTGACTTATGGTCCTAATATATGAGCTATAATTCTCAAATTGATAAATATTAAATGTACCTAAGTACTATTTAACTTTAACTAATTGAGGCCTATTCGAGGTAAAAACCCGTTGTCATTTTAAAATCAATATCAGTTTTAGTAACAGATATTTCCCTTGCTTACATAAAGTATTTGAGTAATTTAGTTTTATGAAGAAAATGCCCCAACGTGTCTTCAAGCGTTGCATCTGCAGCTACTTTAAAAAATAAAAAAAACATCCTATAAAAAGGCAAAAATACAAGATGAAAATCACAGTTATCAGTGCAACTAGAACTAGACTAATATATTAGGGAAAACTACTTAATTAGCCACATTGGAGCCCCCGAGGAATCGGACAGGCATCTCGAGTGAGCAGGCGTCGACTTAATCACAGTAACGACGCCACATTTCATGTTCGACGTTAAGAATTGTTCACTGTCTATCGCCGGTCAAGTTTGTATTACTTTATATTAATGTAGGGACAAACAGCAATGGTTAACGTGTAACGGTTTTCTTTTAATGTAGGTCGGACACGTTATTTAGTTTGTAGCAAGTGAAAATCATCCTAACAAAAATGGCAAAATAAAGGTGTAGTGTTCGTGAAATAAATCTTTATTTGTCCATCACGCAATATTTCTTTTCTTTCTTTTTCTAATGTTTAAGAAGTTCAATGGTGCTTTTTTGTCAAAGAAAACAATCATTTAATGTCTGAACATTTTACTGTAATATTAATAACTGACGTTAGGACCATATCAGAGCGTCATAACTTACATCAAACTCATACCAAACCTTATTTCACGATATGGCCAGTTATGATGACAATTTCTTGATGGTTACGTCATGCGGCCAATTCTACGATAGTGCCACACAAATTATGGAACCCGTTAGTATTCAGGGCTACCGGTAACCGTGCTAGGTAAGTATCAAAGTTAACAAAAGCACAAACATAATAAAAAAAGTGTGTACGTACAAAGTACACATGTAAGAAGTAAAACTTCTTTGGCCGAGACTTAGAGGGAGGGAAAACGGAATATATGATAGGATTTTAATGAATTTAATTGTCATTATAATTAAGTGTCGAAAAATACAAATAATAAATTAAATTTTTTAAATTTATTTCTTCGATAATAACACGTGGAATTTTAATGTACAATTCGTCATTTGAGATTTCAATAAATTATTTTGCATAAAATATAAAATACTAATATTTCATCAATTCTATTAACGAAAGTTTAATTTTAAAAATAGAATTTCTTTAAGGTAATTCGCCCTTCTCACTCTCGCTCAATCGGTCTCTCTCTTTTCTTCGACAAAAACGCTGCACATCTTCGTGACGTTTCATCCGTAAACAAAATACCCTCATGCGCCTCTTTAGGCGCATGAGGGTATATATATATAGGTAACTTCTTTAAGTTTCACTTCAAAAAGTTTCAGAGCTCAGCGATGTGCCTATAGCTGAGAATTACTGCTAAGAGTAATTGTGACGTGGAAAGTAGGTTAAACAGAAGGAAGGAGATGACTATTGACGGAGTAGGATTTGACGGAGACGTAGGGTAATTTACAATGAATTAGACACAATAAAGAGAAAGCGCGACTTGAATATTGAAGGGAACAGGACCTGCGGCAAAAATTATAAAAAATTTAGAGCTTTTTGAACTGATTTGACTTTGACGTTGTTAATTTATACGATCTGTGACATGTCGACGTAGGAAAGCATATTTGCTGTAAGTAGACAAAATACCTAAAGTGACTTTTTCCTGTCATTAGAATCAGAAAAAAAAGCCGCATCGAATGACCTGGGTCCTGTGTCTCTACGATGAAAAAAAAATTACATACGCCGTTGAAAACGCCCGTACTTATATTATTTTTAGCAAGATTAAATGCTGTATGTAGACCAAAATCTAGTCATTTCAGACATTTTGCACTTACAGCAAAAGAAAATCTGCATTTTTTTCTTTACAAATACTTACTTCTTCCCATTTAAAAACTTAACGCTACTTACAGCATTTCAGGGGCGTATGATTTTTACATTCGTTTACTTACAGCAAGTTTAGGGAACCTACAGTTTTGGTTTTTTTTTTACCATTTACGACATTTTATTTCAACCAAACATTACATTACCAAATGACCCACTGCATTTCTAGATCTAATCATAATTATAAACTAATCTTACATCTTGAATTGCAATTAAAAGTACCCAAATACATAAATTTCCTGCATACAGCATATTTACCGCCTGTAAATTGATAATATTTCCGCGCGTACATTTTTCTTCCTTAGTTACAGCGTTTTAAAGGTTTGTGATTTAAAAAACTGTTTGCTGTAACTAGCCAAACACGTACTTATAGTAACTTTGGATAAAAAGTTTACATTGCAAATGGTGACTGGCAGTTAAATAAATATATGTTTCAAAAATGGTAGCAATATCATGGATAGGTCAGACACTATTATTTTTTTCCGAAATTAATAAAGTTTTTTGGCTCTGGTGAACAATTGCAATATGTCTACTTACAGCAAATGTGCTTTCCTACGTCGATGTGTTCATCTGCTGAAGTATTTTTTTACGGTAGAAATTGTATTTAAAAACATATGTATAAAACTATCAATTTAAACTTATCTGCATCGTATTTATTCCACATAGAAGAAAGTAAATCATTTAAGGAAATATTAATATTATATAAAAAAATCTTTTTTGTAAATCAATTGGACATTAATCTTGTTTATAGTCGAAAGTTACTTTAAGCTCGCCCCTAACAAAAGAAGCGTAAACCCTTTGACAAATGCGAGGCTATCGTGAACATCAGTCCGCTTATTACCCCAACTAAATCATTTATTGTGCTAAATCTAGCCATTTACTCAACGAGAGGTCGAAGAGACCGATCACTCAAGTGTCGCGTCCGTGACTGACGGGTTAACGTGTTGCCAACTCCCAAATACAAAACTGCGCTAACTAAAAGCGCAAATCTCTTTTACTCTCTAGGAGCGTTAATTAAGACTATTTTGTGGTTCTAAACCCAAACAAAATCCCTATTTAACTCATTAAAGAAATAGCGCTAGGCGCTTATTTTGAGCGCTACAGAATTCAAAATTCCGCTAGCAAAAGCGCAGAGGCGCTGAATTGGCATCAGTCAACGCGATCTTTAGAAGGCAGTAGGGTTGAGCATTGTTGCGGGACAGAGCAAAGGTAACATAACATTAAAGATATTTATTTGCCGAAACGCTGGTAAATAGATTTAATACAAAAAGGGCATTTGCCTGTTCATAGCTTAGAATAAGCACGGAATACAGTCTCTTAAATTCAAGTAAAAAGTATTGTGGTAAGATAAACAGTATTCGATAATCCGGTATGATTACTAGCTCTATAGGGATATCGAGTAGACTAGACGAATATACTTAAGATAATTTAGCAGTGTCTTTACGTGATCTGTTATAATATAATATACTTATTCATAACGAATAAATCAGTCATTATTTCACAATTTTACTAAAGTAAATCACTGGCCATAAAGACAAAACTATGGCGCCCTTCGTCTGATTGTGATTGGTCAGCGTCTCTGGTCCAACTACAGTAATTGTTAAGTTGCATTAACAAACTTTTATTACATTTTTTTTTAAATTACTATCGAGACACCGGTCAGTTACATAATGTGTCTTAGAAGGGTCTCATTTATTGTTTGTTTACATGATACGTCTATATATTCGTTGCTTGTACCGGACGTGTTAAAAGTAAAACGGTGCATGTGGGCGAGTAATATATTAAGTCACTATTATAGATAGGGTCAAATTATTTGCGTTATTTAATAAGTTAAATATTAGTTTAATTAAAATCGAAAATGTTTTTTGAAGTTATACTTCTTTAGGCGCGTTATGAAAAATTGATGAGAGTGAAATTTTACGATGCGCGCGCACCGTTACACAAAATTAACAGAATGAAGTTGCCCACGGAAGATGCTACGGCATTGGACATAATTTAAAAACAACATTCGAATAATAATAGAATTTATGTTACTCTTAATGTAAGAGAATAATAATAAATATTTATTTATTTATTTTTAAAAATGTAAACTGAACTTTATTGACTATAATGACTCCTTTTCCAGTCTTTGATTATTTAATTGTAATTAATTATTTGCATGCAATCAAACTATTTTTAATAATGCCAAAGAAGTATAACTTCTTACGCGTACATAAGTACACGCACCCTTTTTTTTTGCTACTTAACAGTAATAGTGTCATACGATATATTTTATTTACTTATCTTAATAAGTACTACTTTCGTTTGTCGTATTTTTTGCCCACTAAGGCATAAGTAAAAAAACTCTAAATTTCTTATTACATCAATACTATGACACTGTGCTCATAGTGATCTTGTTCTATTTAATTGATAACTTTAAATAAAATAGATTCCGACATAGTTATCTTCACTATAGTAAAGCTATAGCTTCGAAGCTCTTCAATCATCGCACTAACCTTCTTGTGTAGTGGTGATGATGAATTAAATTCTCAAATTTTTGTTTTATAGGATAGCGAACAATTGCAGGTCGTATCTTCCAAGGAAGATATCCACCGGGAGTCTGTTCCAAGGTTTGCTAAGAACTGCTTACTGCGTGTGTACTACATAAGTTTTATTATTAGCATGTGTTTTTCATATCTTGAGGCTCTGAAATAATTTAAATATAAGGGACACTTTTATTAAAATATTAACAAAATTTATTTAATTAACATAATTAAAATTTAAATTATTATTATTAAATGAGGGCAACTGGCGGCCTTATCGCTTTCGTGCGATCTCTTCCGGGCAACCACTGTAAGAAAAGAAAAAAAAATGTATTAAATTAAATAAGGTAGGCAAGAAGTGCCAAAAATACATATAGTTATTAAGAAAAAAGAAACTAAACAGGAACAAAAAACAAACTATACAAATAAAGGATACATAAAAAGTAAAAAGTGCACCTGAATCATAGTAATTTAATTAAGAATCAGTCTCACGTCAGTTAGTAGTTAGTACGAAAGTTAGGGATACAAATTTATTAACATTTTTTTTCGTAAAACTACATATATAAGAGAGATATATATATCGTATGCTATACGACTGATTTAGTCCAATAAATTCAATACGTAAGCAGGTAGAATTGGTTGACCTCCTTCAATTATTAATTATGTATAGCAGTCGTCTAGTTATTCAATTAACCTCGTACGAGTAGCGCCATCTGTCCGTGATCGATGAAACATGTGTTAGCGCCCGCAGATTCGCAACAAAGCACAAAAAATTGACACGGTCATTAATCAAATTATGTGCAATTGTGCATCTTTCGTGATCGTTTATTGATTTTCTATATTTTAATTGTTGTATGTGTTGTAAAGCTTTTACTGGGTTTTATTAGGAGTTCTCAATAAGTTGGTACTGAATTACAATTAATATTTTAAGTGATCCTTTGAGACTAGGTGAGTGATAAATAAATTAGAGAATTTAAACTTTTTTATATTAGTCTAAAACTGGAGGAATGTATATTAATTGTTTATAAATCAATAAAATATGTGCTTCGTATGTTATACTTACACGTGTACCTACTATATTTTTTTTAAACAAGTTTAAAAATAATTATACATAGTATATTTAAAAAAGTATAAAATTTTACTTGTAATTTTTTTATGTCTGTTCTGATGATCGAAGTATCTTCTAAAAATTTGCATAAAAACATCTTCATACATGTTATAAATAAATAAATAAATTTCAAGGTCAATAAATGCACCAAAAGTGAAAAGTAAAATCAAAATAAGAAATATTTTGATTTTACTTTTCAGTCCATTTTGGAATCGATTATATTTTTTATTAATCACAATTGTTTGATTTTGAATCCACTTCATCCATTTCAAAACCTAAAATTTCATAATGAAAGAGCATGATTCATACTAAAACTATAAATCGCAAAAGTCCGTTGTCCAAAGCCCTGACGATGACGGATGACGGATGAAGGATGGACGTTCTTCCGCGGAGCCGCAGAGACCCGCTCCAGATGTATTCCCGTCGATCAATCCACGCGACGTTGACGGGTTAGGATATTTTAAGACCAGGTGAAATGTAATATTTTAATTATCTTATACAATGTTATATATTATATTAATTTCTTCTTTAGATTCACTGATCTTGACAGTAGGTACGGAAAATAAATAAAAATCACACATTTTCATAATTTGAATTTGGAATCTTCTTTAAAATTTATACCAAAACCAGCCAGATACAAATAGCCAAATAGATTTTATTACAAATTCAAACTTACTATAATGCGAAAAGATGCGAAAGATTTTTCCCCTATTATTTTATTTATAAAATACTGACGTGAGCATGTGTTTTTCATATCTTGAGGCTCTGAAATAATTTAAATATAAGGGACACTTTTATTAAAATATTAACAAAATTTATTTAATTATTTACACTTCGTTGCATTAGGTACAATATAAAAATTTAACATAATTTAACAAATAGATTTTATTACAAATTCAAACTTACTATAATGCGAAAAGATGCGAAAGATTTTTCCCCTATTATTTTATTTATAAAATACTGACGTGAGCCTGCCTGGTAATTATGTCATAAGAACATATCAAACGACTACTTGTCTTGGACCCACTTGACAACACTTCAGGCACAAATGGCTGATCAAACATAGCACAAAAAACAATTAAGGAAACAGGTAGGTACAGTTGGACTCTTCTTAATTTATTTATAAGTTCTAAAACAACATGCACGCTTAAATAATTCAAGAAAAACAACATAGAATTTAATAACAAGCAAGGAAAATAAATACATAAAAGCAGATAATAATTATTAATTAAAGGTTGAAACATTTTTTTACAAACATTAATGTATTTTAAATGAATGAGCGAATGCAGTTTCTAGAACACGATCGGAGGACATAAGTTAATAAACATAGTATTGCATTTTTGTATAATATTATCTCCTTATTTGCCCTTATTTTATATGACATTTATATGAGGTACAATCGAGCTTAGGTAAGCTTTTTGAATACTTAAGAATAAAACGATTTATTTTTGTGAGGTTTCATATCATTTCCTCACAAAAATTAAGCAGAACACAAGATTTTCGTATAAAAATTACATTCTAAAATCAAGACCCAGGTGAAATGTACTGACGTCATTTTGCGATCTCAATTCCATTTGAATCATCTTTGATATGTGTCACGATGAGGTAAACACACTTGATTTATTTTATGTGGGTTTTATGTAAAATACAAGAAAAATACTGCCATATTTTTCCTAGAATTTTATATATAGTCTGTCTATCTTTTAAGAATGTCTGGACGTTAAAAACTGATTAAAAACAAGACAAGAAAATCCCTTACCCCTATGGGGCATGAGGTAGACACAAATCTTGACTTGTTTCATACGCCATTGTTTTCTTCCACTAACAAAAGTTACACACACTGTTATTTATGATAATTGTTCTTTTTAGCAAGTAGGTGATCAGGCTCGTATGTCTACCATCTTAATATATACCAACTTTAGAGATGGCATGGAAAAATACTGCCATCTTCGTTCTAGAATTGTACGAGTATATATATATAGTCTGTCTATCTTTTTAGAATGTCTGGACGTTGAAAGTCAGATTAACAACAAGATAGAAAATTCCCATAACTCCTATAACACTTCTTCACATGTTTCATAGACAAGAATCCTTTTTTTTTCAGATAATAAAAGCCTTTTATTTACTGTTTATTGAGATAATTGTTCTCTATAGCAAGGTGATCAGGCTCCTGTGTCCACCATCTTAATATGTATATCGTTAAATACTCGAGCTCTAACCAAATTAAGAGTACTTTTGATGTACCAACATGTCCTTATGTAATAGTATCCAATAACTGTACTTAGTTAAAAATAAAAACAATTGCGTATAGTGGCACTGTAGTAGAACATGCGAATACAAAATTAGGAACTAGCAGAGCTGCGTTATTCACTTGATAATAATTGATATCACATTTTTGCGACATTCAATTCAAATAACTCATTAAATCTCGCGTCAAAGATTCACTCTATTTAGATTTTTATAAACTTCTTAACCCATCAATGACGACGTCCCGCCGACAGCTGATTGAGGAGTGAGTAGGGTCGCCATTTGTATTATTGTGACAGAATCAGGTGCGCGCAATGCCCCTCTGACATTTCATATTTTGAGCTCTTAATTTGATCGGCTGTCACATGAAATGACAGTTTAATTTTTGATTACTATTTCACAATTAATACTACTTTTACTTTTTAATTAAATTTAATCTGTATAAGACATGATTGAGAAAGATTAATAAAGATATTTGATAAAATTGATTAGATTTGCCAAAACAGTTCTAAAAATAGATATTGCAATTGATTATCACGGTGATGTGTTCAATGTATTACCCACACAATAATTGCGTCTTTGATAAGACAAACTATGACAAAGTTTAGTAATTTAAATTTCAGTTTCAGGATAAAACTGTCACCATAAGTGGACACTTCGCTTACTCTTGTAAGCGAAGTTACTTTTCGTTTACCACTTATGGACCATTTATGGATAATTTAGACTCTTGTCTATGGTAAAAAATTCTTCCTACGTTACAACAATGACAGCTCATGAAAAAACACTTCACAAAGACGCGACGCATTATAAAGTGATCAGCGGAATCAAACGACCTCGCCCTATTTAAAACAATATTCATAACCGACTAATTCACGTAGCACTTAATCGATTGAAAAATACCCTCAGCCATAGTATTATTGTTTAATTGCTCGCGTAATTTGAGTCTTAATGCCTACGAGATAGGGTCTCGAAATTACCTAGTATGAAATATGAGTGGTACAGTCGCCGTCAACAGTGATTGATGTGCGCTGACTGACGTGTGCACGAAAGTAGGGTGTGGAGATGTGTGGTCTAAGTGAGGAGGTACCTTAGTAACGTCGCTTACAAAAACAAATGAATAGAGATTTGATTTTGCTGTTTGATTTGTCTCGAATCAACGTAGCAAATATAGTCTGCATTTTAATAAAAATAAATAATTTCTAGTTACTATTAAATAAGGTTAGAATTCTATATACGAATGTATCTTTAATATGATAAATGATTTAAATTTAATTTACAAGGATATTTTTCACTTTTCACATCAGAACTCGAAAACGTATGCCGCATTCCCACCTGTTAACTGAGATGTCTTGTCTTGATGCACTTCTATCCAGAAGATGCCTATTTAACCGCCACTTAAATTAACAAATGTATATATAAATATATTTTATATAACCCCTATCTGTTACTCCAGTCAGTTTCTCTTATGACTTGCGCCTACAATAGTTAGTAATATGTAAACATTGTGTTTGCGCGCACAAGGTGACCAGTTTGGACCCACCTCCCCACGGATGGGTTACGTGTTTGTCGTTTAGTATTGGGTTTTAACAGGAAGACGTAATGGAAAATCAACAGGGGTTTAAATTAGGGTTTTTAAAGTAGTTGAATCACTGTCTCTATGATGCCCACAATTTCGAGTTCTGAATCTACGAATTTAATTTTTTTTTTACTCTCTACTCCTGATACAGTAATGGTGGCATCGCTTGACGGCTAAGGAGCTTTTAAATTGAAATTATTAATCTTAATAATTTATCTAAGTCTAGTAATACAATATTAATAGTCAAAATTAACAGGTACAGACTTATATGAAAGGAAAGAGGAAATGGTTAAGATACAAAGTAGATAGTCCGGTCGATGAAACATCTTACCGAATTATTTTAATTTTTTTGTTTTTTAGAACAGGGGGCAAACGGACAGGAGGCTCAGCTGATGTTAAGTGATACCGCCACGCATGGACACACTCAATGCCATTTTAAGAATTGGTACGCTCTTTTTTTGAAGGACCCAAAGTCAAATTGGTTCGGAAATACTTCAGTGGGCAGCTGGTTCGACAGTAGTGGAACGCGGCAAAAACTGCCTTAAAAAGCGCTCAGTTTTGGAACGACGGACGTCGAGGTGATACGGGTGGAATTTCGTATTCTGCCTCGACGTTCGATGAAACTCAGCTGCAGGTATTAAAACTTCTCTAAACATACAAAAAAATTTGTTAATGAATGGCAGTTCAGGACTCGAATCGAATAACTAACTAACAATGGTGACTGACCAAGAAGCCTATTAAGCAAAATCACCAAACAGGTGCAATCTGAAAACGCCCACAAAGAATTAAACTGGATTATTATTATAAGACACGCTAGAACACACAATTTGTCCTCACGATGTGTACAAGTATCAATAACGCATATAAAAAGATAAATCTACGAGTGCTTTGACCACTTTCACTATCATGTGTGCAACACCGATTACTATACTATATTTATTTTAATATTTCGTCGTGCATCAAAATTTATAACACTACTACTACTTAGTAAGTACTTTTAGTATACTTAGTCGCAGGTCACCTGTCGGCTCTTTGAAGCTGACAAAAAGCTAGAACTACTTTACGTTGGTCCCACATTGGGGCCAACATATGACATCACTTGAAGTATTAATTGCAAGACTTAATCGATTGGCTCCCACGACCGCTGAACAGTGAACCACAACATTTCAATATTTACCACAGACTGTACACGCAAGTTTATGCGTTATTCTCTTCTTGTAAAGTTTGAAATCCGTCGTCGTTTGAGTGCTTGAGTGCAAACTTGTCTAGCGCTCTGTACAGTTTAACGACAGTTTTTGTAACGTCAGAACAGCACTTGGTCGTATTAAACGAGCATCCCGTATGACAACGCCCTTCGATTGCGGGAGATAATATGGATACGTCACGGGTTTCCAAACAGTTATTTAAATTTACATTGATCGTAGAACAAATCCACGAAACTGTTTCACATACAGATTCAAACTCCGAGTCTTGAAAAAATTGATTTTACATCAAGGGCATCGCTAGACGATTGTCAAGGGGGGGGGGATAAAGGGGACCAGTAGAAGTACTTACAGTAGGTACTAGGTTAGGTGGTTTAAAGTAATTGAAATCTTTAAAGGCGTCTTTATCGATTTTTTTGATTCTTCTGACGACACCCTTTGTTACGCTATATCTTAATACGTTATCATAATAAGTGATTAAATTGAATACGTTCCATTTCAGACTAAACAAAACGGGGCTAACCAAAAACTGTAAGCATCGATAATTACGCGAGCGATCAATCACAATTTCCAATTCAAATGAACTGTTCCCGTGGACATAATTATTCAATTATGACATTAGTTCATTGTTGTGGTTTGTGAGGTATAGAGCGAGAGTTATACTCATCCCATTTTTATTATTCTGGTACCGTTACAAGCGGAATCAAAACTACAGGTATAAGCTACTTTACAGTAGCAATAATATTGAAATTGCGTCACAGAACATCTAATTTTTTAATACACTCTTATCTTGAAGGACCGTAAGTAATATTGGTTCGGAAATACTTTCATCTGGTTCCACATAGTGGTCCGAGACCTGCCTTAAAACACACTCAGTTGTGAAAGCAAATATCATTTTTGTCTATGTTCATGATAGTTTATCGAACTCTAGATTACGCACCATAGTGAATTTTTAGAGCGTGTCCACACGTCGATCGTCGCGCGCTATTAGTCTCTCAAGATTAGTGCGCTGGCGGTTTTGACAATTGATTTATGTCTGTCAGGTCTCGTCACGGCGGCGGCGCAGTAACCCCTCTGCGCCCGCGCACCACACTTTACAAACAGTACACAGATTATTTCATGTAGATGCGGATTGTTTAAATAACAGGCATGCAGCAATAGCAATTTTAGTAATTTTGTTAAAATTTTCGTATGAAGATGTTCCCGTTAGTAGGAAAAGACTTGAAAAACTTCTAAATTAGCCAGGAACTTTCTTGCTTTATTTTACATAATGGAAACCAGGTATATAAAAAACTTTTTTTGGAAGTTCGGAAAAGTTACAATTAATTCAATGTAATTTTTATCTACTACAAATATTTCACAATACTACACAAGTTATTTTTAAATATAGCAATACATCAATAGCACATCTGTTATATTTTCAACCAATCAATATATCATTGAAACGAAAATAGTTGATCTCTGTTCGCGGGAGAAGTTTTAGCAAGAAAAGAAACAATTCATTTTGATCTATTTTAATGTTTTAATCTCTTACATCTGGATCTAATGTTGACATGTTTATTTCTTAACATAATATTTCCTCTACGAATTATTTATTAAAAAAATATCCAGTATGTTAGCTTCTAATATTTATTTAATTTAATTCTAAATATTTTTATGAAACAAATTCTTAAGAATCTTGCTACAAGTGAGCATGTGCAATAGTTGCTCATTTGACTCGTTCGGTTGTTTACGAATCGACTCAAACATTTTCCCGAAGTGGGATGGTCAAGTCAGAGTAGGGAAATGATTATAAAAGAGAGTTGTGACACATGCGCACGGGCACTACCTTTGTTTAAGTTTGATGTTATACAGTTTATGTAAACTGATTGAAGTGAATCAAGTATAATAAGTTATTGGAGTTTTTAATCCTACCCTTAGAACTAGATCAACCTTACAAGTAGCACTAGGTATAATCATACACTTAATTTTTTCTTTAATCGTAAGGTGAACAGCCGTCAGTCTTCCTTTCCTAGCCCTTTCAGCTAGCTCATAGAGCTCATAGAACAACAAAGTCTACTGTAGATAGTCTAGTAACAGTTGCTCACGCCAGTCTTAACAGCTCCGCGTAGTGGATACGTTTGCGCACCGTTAACGCTCCACGTTCGCAAACGTATCCACTACGCGGAGCTGTTGCAAGTGCGCGGAGCGCAAGAGGTTCGCGAACATAGTGGATACCTGGCTTTACATTTTGAATTTTGATTGCGCAACTATAAATGAAAAGTGTAATTGGTTATTGGTAAGTGAAGTGAAAGTATGAAATGATAAGTGGTCATTAACACTTATCTCCTGCGACAAGGGTTACCTGCAGGTGTGTTGCCGCCCTTTTGAAATATCAAATTATATGATGATTTTAGACTCGTTTACATAATAAATGCAAACGGATGTTTACTTTTGTCTTTGCACGTTCTGTTGGTTTGTTGCGTAGTAAAAACCTAGGTAACAGTTTTGAATACCATCGCACTTTTTTGACGATACTAATTATTTAGGAGTCTCGGAGGACCTTCATTGGAACACCTCCAAGTGAGTTTTGCTCCGGAAACGCGTCAAAAATTTTATAAAGATTTATAAAGTAAACTTTGCACTGTAAAACTAATTACCGCTAGTCTAGCATAAACCACATTCAAAATGGCCGATTAAGTTTATAAAATTAATAGGGATGTGAAAAATAATCGATTTTTTTTAAAAGTGAAAATCGATTTTTGTATTCGATTTTAATATTAAAAATAATTGAAAATTCGGCGACCAAATATTCATATACTAACTCTAACCTAACCAATCTAAATAATATTTGTTTTTGTGGACAGCTCCGATCTAAATAGTAATTGTTTATTCAAGCCTCGGCTTCTCGGCGTCCTGGTCGCCTTCGGCGACCAAATATTCATATACTAACTCTAACCTAACCAATCTAAATAATATTTGTTTTTGTGGACAGCTCCGATCTAAATAGTAATTGTTTATTCAAGCCTCGGCTTCTCGGCGTCCTGGTCGCCTTCGGCGACCAAATATTCATATACTAACTCTAACCTAACCAATCTAAAAAATAATTTTTTGTTTTTGTGGACAGCTCCGATCTAAATAGTAATTGTTTATTCAAGCCTCGGCTTCTCGGCGTCCTGGTCGCCTTCGGCGACCAAATATTCATATACTAACTCTAACCTAACCAATCTAAATAATATTTGTTTTTGTGGACAGCTCCGATCTAAATAGTAATTGTTTATTCAAGCCTCGGCTTCTCGGCGTCCTGGTCGCCTTCGGCGACCAAATATTCATATACTAACTCTAACCTAACCAATCTAAATAATATTTGTTTTTGTGGACAGCTCCGATCTAAATAGTAATTGTTTATTCAAGCCTCGGCTTCTCGGCGTCCTGGTCGCCTTCGGCGACCAAATATTCATATACTAACTCTAACCTAACCAATCTAAATAATATTTTTTTTTGTGGACAGCTCCGATCTAAATAGTAATTGTTTATTCAAGCCTCGGCTTCTCGGCGTCCTGGTCGCCTTCGGCGACCAAATATTCATATACTAACTCTAACCTAACCAATCTAAATAATATTTGTTTTTGTGGACAGCTCCGGCGCTACGGGAAATGTTGATTATTCTATAACTTTAAATTTCAAAAATGAGGAAATAATCGATAAATAAATAAAACGATTATTAACAATCGATAAATTAAAAACACGATTTTTTTAAGTGAACGTCACATCACTTATAACCAATAGAAAAGTAGAAAATGGCGGATTGTTTACAAATTTTAATACATTACACAAAACTTTAAATTTTTTATAAAAATATTTAGACGCGTTTCCGGAGCAAAACTCACTTGGAGGTGTTCCAATGAAGGTCCCCCGGACACTCCTAGATAATTAGTATCGTCAAAAAAAGTGCGGTGGTATTTAACACCCAACCCAAAACCTATACTCTCAATTCTCGAATTTACTTTGTGCGAAGATTTCACACATAATATAAAAAAATACATCGTGAGGAAACTAGCAGGTCTAGGACACAAAGAATCGACGGCGTATGTCAGGCACAGAAGGCTAAGGAAAATTATTAACACTCTAAGATAAATTAAACACTAATTGTACTCTGATTAAGAATCAGTTAAAGCCGTAGATTAAGACGTATAAAACCCAAACGAAGACATTGCCGAACGTACAAATTAGCTTCGAATATTTTTATAAAATAGAAACTCATTGAGAAATGTAAACACGTAATGTATGAGTCATTGTTACGCTATACAGAGGCAATTCGTTGTTACAGTCTAATTAACTATATGTCACTCGGCGGGTTGACAGGTAAGTGACGTTGACGTGACATTGACGTGACGGGTGACAGGTGATGAGGACGTGACGCGGCGTCGTAATGAAATTGACTCTGTGAAATAATTTTATGCAGTGAATGCGAAGTGGTATTTTAATTTTATAATTTGTAATGTTTACCATATATTATCTCTTAAAATAAGCACAGTTATAAAAAGATTATCTTCTTTTAATTAAGGGAAATAAATCCTGCATCGTACTCTGTAACTCACAATAGCCATAGCGATTCAATGTTCAGTTTTTGAGCTGCACGATCTCAAGGTCATCAGCACTATACTGGAAGAACATTAGTACATAATCATGTAAAAACTCCGGAATGGGTATGGCTATTGGTTAAGTTGGAGAGTAACGGCGCTGCATATGATTTGGAAAATATATTTATTTCAGAATATGTTATGTAACAATCCAATAAAAATTATGATGTTTTAAAAAGGGGGATTTTAATTTATTTCCCACTTTCCTTTTATATAAACTAAAAGATTAAAAATGTATATGTACTGAACTGAACATTATATTATTTAACATTTGTAATAACTATGGTTTTTAAATTTCGGTTTGTTAAATTAAGAGGTTAATGACCCCGTTAAGAAGTGTTTCAATTACATGAAACTCCTACCTACTAATAAAAAATGCCATAACTATTGCCTTCCATAAAACGTGTGTTCCACTTTTGACATCTGACCAACGTATTGCAAACCAACCTATCATCAATAAACGTCACGTGAATTAATATATGGCCAATTTACTGTACGATTTCACAAAGATGTGCAAATTTAGTAAGCATCCCGCTACACCCACCCGTCCGAAACTATAATAATAAATCAATTTTATAGAAAACTAAAAATATAATAGACAACGTGCTTCGGTCGTGAGGATTTGCATTAGTGATTGCATTAATCATTTTCTCGCACAATTGAAGCAATAAAACCCATAAAACTTTGTATAGGCCGCCATTAATTGTCATTGACAGCTGACAGGAGGGAGATTGACAAATGTCAGACGCGCGCGATTTTTTGAAAGCGCGCTTTTTTCTTTTAATGGTTTTAGTGTGACTTGCGATTTCTATTCACTGTTTATCTATGTTTTTGAGATGCATTCAGTTGATTCCTACGGATGACTCTTTAAAAATTGTCGAGTTTTTCTATGCATACTTTAGGTGGAGTGGTTGAATAATTAAGACTATTGTTGACATCTGTTTATGATGTTATAGACGCCTTGTATCATATCATCATATGAATTTTTGTTAATAATTCAGATGAGGCGATGAGAAGTATAAAAAAAAATAAGGGGGGAAAAGGGGGGAAAAAAAAAAAAAATTTTTTTGGGGGGGGGGGGGGGGGGGGGGGGGGCGGGGGGGGAAAAAAAATATTAAAAAAAAAAAAAAAAAAAAAAAATTTAAATTTAAAATAAAAATAAATAAGAAAAGAAGGGGGGGAGGGGGGGGAAAAAACCGCCGGGGGGGGGGGGGGGAAAAAAAAAAAAAATAAAAAAAAAGGGGGGGCCATGGAAGCCCGGGGTTTTTCTTCTTTTTTCCCCTCCAAAAGGGGTTTTTTTTTTTTTTTTTTTTTATTTTATTTTGGGTTTCCCTGGGGCGTGTGGTCCCTTCCTTTCTTTTTTTTTTTTCATGGATGGTCTGTCACTCAACCCAACTTAAAATATGCTTTTAAGAATTATTAGCATAATAAAGCAGTATGATAAACTCTTTCTAACAGGCTAATATATGAACTACTTTAGGACTTTGAAGTTATTTATTACAACTCGTGACCTCCTGAGACAAGAAACGTTGAAAATTACATTGTCATTAATAAATTAGGATTGTATTGTCTTACGTCAATAATTCTCACAGTCGTATCTTCGTCTGGCGTTATCTGGCACTCCCGACGTCTGTCCGTCTGGCCGTCAGTCAAGCAGTCAGTGCGATGTCAGTTCTGGCACTTTGAATGAAATGTCAATGTTCTGGTAATGGACTTTTATTTTCAATCGATAACAGAGGAGTGATGTGTGAAAGAGATTAGATGTTTTATTTCATTTAGGGGACGTTTAGGAGTTGGGTAAGTAATTGGATGTGGTGAGTGCGTTCCTATCCAGGCTGTTTATTATATACCTTTGATAGGGAGTTGTTTTGGAAGGCCTCTGATAGTAGGAAAGTATAATAACATGATTAATTGATTTAATCTCTATAATTCATATAAACATATCTTTGTTTATTTCAAAATTCTAAGGTATGATGCAGCTTCACTAGAATCCCGGGAGAACTATTTATCTATTAGTTGAGGGCGTGAAATAGCGTCGAAAACGTCATTATGTATGCAAACAGGCTGATATTCTTGGTTGTGTCCATACGCTCACTCCCTTACCCACTTGCGTCTCTTGCTATTATATTTTGACCTGTCGAAACAGTGACCTGTGTTTCACTATAAAAAAATATACAATTAATCTTTTAGCAGTAAAATAATCATGATCTTTAAAAGTAACTTAACTAAAACAGTTAACTCTTATTGAGCGACGTTTATCCTCGTAGTAAATATTATGACACTATCTGGTCAATATATTCTTGAAGCCTTGTTGTATGTCCAAAAAAATATAAACGATTTTAAAACAAATGGTGACTTTCACCAGTATAATACGCGAAATAGAACTAATTTGAGTGTACGACCAACCAGGCTCCAAAAGATAAACCACTCCTTATATGGAAATTGTATTCGTTTTACAACAAACCCCAAGCGAAATTAGAGAATTATCACTAAATAAATTCAAAGCCCTTGTAAACGAAAATTAATCAACAAAGCCTTTTATAAATTTGAGGACTACTTAAATGATCCTAATCCTTGGGATTGAATTGCTCCAGTTCAAACAATTTGTATCATATTGGCGGTTAAAAAGAGTGGGGTTTCTTGCCAGTTTTCTTACCCGCTATAGCCCTTAATCTTGCGAATTAGCAGTAAATATAAATTCATGATTTAAATTTAACTTGACGATTAAAACAGTTAACTTGGTTACACTTGAATGAAAGATATTTTGAGTTTGAGTTTGAGTAGTCTCAGCACTTGACCAGATTTTGCGCGGTAGAGTAAATAACATCTACTTGTAATCGGAGTTCCCTAAAGAACTTTCTCCAAGATCGAGCAGTAGCTATAGGAATAGGCTTCCGAAAAGTGTAAGAGGAACCTCCCTCTTTAAACTCTTTTAAAAACAGGTTGGATATATTTCTCCAAATCCGCGCGCATCAGCTTATGAAGCTGCTAGTGTGTTTATCTACAGAATAATAATAATAACAACCCAAAACAACTACTAAAGCATATTTAATGGCTATTTTGTATAGCTTTCTATACTTTAATTGAGTGTAGCCTGGAAAGCATAACTATAACTCAGCTCCCCCGACCTTCATATTTCCATCACACGGTGCCGCCAAAAATACAACTGGATTCATTATCTGGGCGATACATCACGCGTAATGTTTGGGGGGGTTGATTCATAACCTATAAATCAATGGTGTTGGGGTGTAATAGGCCAAATATTGTGCGGGGTGGTTCCACAACTTTCATTTAGTCTTCTAAGGATGTTACTTTAGGGATATAGGAAATAAAGAAATTATTAAAATTTCTTCGATAATTTCATATAAATAATTAAGTATAATCTATGTATATAAGAGTGTTCTCCTAGTTGTTTCAGCGTGACTCTCATCCCTGAGGTCGTTGGTTCGAACACCGACTGGGCACTTGTCTTTCTGTCTATATGAGCATTTAACACTCGCTGGGAAATGCACGGAAACTGGCATGCTTGCAAAAAGTCTACAAGCTAACAAGATATTTTATAATTATTTGTTCCTGACATACTAGGAAAAAATATATGTATATGAAAATCATCTAAAACAAACAAATATATACACACGTAGTTAATATATCAACTTTATTTTGTTTAAATTTGACATAAAAATTGTAATAGTATACCAAGTAGAAGTATTCTAGCGAGTATAATTTCCGTATAAAAGGCTTTGACCTCTGACAGAGAGCTTTTTCGAAAATGCAGATTGCACTTAAATTGACACATAAAAAAGAAAAACATCAAGTCCTGATAAGTACTACGCTATAAAAACCCCTTTTTGTTTTTCAAAAGTCAGCTTGACTGGCACACAGCATAATAAAATGAAATGAAACAATCCTATGATTTATTTTATAACTGAGGATGGGTGTATGCAAACTTTACAATTACTTTTTGGATAATTATATAATTCAATTTTTCTGATCGGTAAGATTAATAAATAAATAACTGTATTTATTATCTACATGTTACTTTATTATATTTTTTCTCTCTATTTTTATTGTTGACTTAAATTTTAGGTCTCACGGAATATATTCAGTAAAAATATGATTTATTTTTTACAGTTAAATAGAATTAACGCATATCGTATAATTGCGTTTTTTTAACGAGTTTTTAGCATAAGCTCACTCAACATAAGCTCGGTTTCCTCAATATTTTTTCATAACAGCTCTACCGTTGCACGACATCCGACAATCGACGTGTATTATTCATGTCGGACACACGACACGGTGTCAGGGCAACTGATCTACGACACTGACACTCGCGCCTACATCAATTTTTGTTGCCGCGTCAAATGTGGACAGTAGGATTGATCGCTAAATAAAAACTCGTATTGATTTGGGAGTGAAAGTGTGTGCGAATGTTTTTGTGCGTCTCGAATATAATCCACTACAATTTGTTTTAATAAGGGTTTATAAGCTGAGGGCTTACAATAGATGCAAGACTTTTTTTAAACTTAATATACGTAATCATCTACTTGGCTTTACCTCTATAACCGCAAGTAGCTTCTTCGATTCCAGATCTCACGGAAGAACTTGAGGGGTATAGAAAATGATGACATAATTATACATGTAACGTTGCTTCGATAATTTAATATAATTAATCAAGTTTAAATATGTAAAGAGAGTATAAGCCTAGTTGTCTCGTGCAACTCTTATCCCTAAGGTCGTAGGTTCGAACACCGGCTGCCCGACTTTCTGTCTATGTGCGCAGTTAACATTCGCTCGTACGGCGAAGGAAACCGGCATGCCAAAGCCGACAAGTTAAGAAGATATTAAGAATAAGATTCAGGAGAAGACTTATGAACAAATATGACAATGAATGACCCTTAACGTGTTAACTTAGAGAACTACTTATTGCGTAGAGATGTGGGGTCTCTCTGCATCTTCTACCGCAAGTACCACGGAGAGTGTTCAGAGGAGTTGTTAGGATTAATACCTGCAGCTGAGTTTCATCATCGGACGTCAAGGCAGAATACAAATACCACCCGTATCACCTCGACGTCCGTCGTTCCACATCTGAGCGTTTCTTAAGACAGTTTGTGGAACCAGCTGCTGACTGAAGTATTTCCGAACCAATTCGACTTAGAGTCATTCAAGAAAAGAGCGTATCAATTTTGGCAATGTGAGTGTCCATGGGTGGCGGTATCGCTCAATATCAGGTGAGCCTCCTGCTCCTTTGCCTCTGTTACATAAAAAAAAACAACCATTCAACAAATTATATAATGACTGGCTCCTTTGGTCTACCAGACATAAACAATAAGAACACAATGTATAATTTTTCGCAGATAAACAATGACCTCATTCGCATAACATAATACAGGGGAAAATATACGACGGACATAAATTACATTAATTACCGACGTTACCATGATTAATGGCCACTACCCGCTGTAGATTTAACAAAATCACGTTATTAAATAACATCGGTCAAGCGAAATTCGGATTGATAATGTTCGTTTTGATATAAAGGAAATTTTATCTTTTTTAGTTTGTCAAGTTTATCAGAGTTTCTTTCAGTGGTTAAGCGTGTTAACCTAGACTCTAGAGGTCGTTCAAATCCGTCCGTACATATCTTAGACATAGAAATCGACGAGGAAGGAAGGAAGGCTTGAATTATTATTATTAAATTCGTCTATCAGAAAGTGTAGTAAGTGTTCTAAGCTCCAGCATTGCTCTAAGATGGTTCAAATCCTTACGTACACATCTTAGATTTAGAAATCGACGAGGAAGGAAGGAAGGCTTGAATTATTATTATTAAATTCGCACAGAAGGAGAGGTTCAAGCCCAGCATTGCTCTAAGATGGTTCAAATCCTTCGTAACATCTTAGATTTAGAAATCGACGGGAAGGAAGGCTTGAATTATTATTATTAAATTCGTGTATCACAAAGTGTGGTAAGTGTTCTAAGATCAAGCATTGGTCTTAGGTCGTTCAAATCCTTCCGTACACATCTTAGACTACCTTAAGTGCTACCTAACTTATTTTTACTTAGTTTATTGCTTTCTTTGATACAAATATAGTTGATTAAAATCATTTTATTGTTACCAATCCAGTTAATTATTAGTACTTAACTATGTTTATGTACAGATTTGTGTGATGGCGTAAAAAGAACATTAAATTTATTAAGTAAGTTAGTTACAAGCTGTAAATCTTTCTCAATAAATAAAATAAAATAAATTATTATTACTAAAATCGTGTATCACAAAGTAATAAAGTAAGATTCTAAGCTCAACCATTGCTCTATATATCGTGTATGTATTTTTTTTATTTTTAATAACAGCCCGCAATATCATGTCTGTCATGAAAGGCTTTCCCTCAATGAAATGTAAGTACATGTAGCTATGTTATCAGCAAAACGTTTACAAAGCGATCGTGAACTAGTCGAAAACTACTCTCAAAAACAATAGCCGCGCCTGTATGCGAAAATGAGTTCTATAAGTTAAAGATCAAAGTTCATATTAAAATAAATTACAGGCACATGCAACTTTGTGAATAACTTTTTTCAATTATAAAAGATAATCTATCCCAACCCCTCCACTGCAAACTGAACCATTTAATTGTCGATTTTGGGTCGATTTTGGACCGCATCGCAATAATTTTAAGACCTTGCACACCCAAAAAGGTTATCCACGAAAATGTTAATATAATAGTTGCTTCAGTGCCACGGGTTTTGTTGGCGTGAAGGCATAAATCAATTTTATAGCCCCATCTAAATCAAACGCGTTTTAATGGGAGGCCCCCGTCATATCATAGCCGAGTATGATAATTTACGGCTACTATGTGACGAATGTAGGAATAAAGGATCCTCCCCCCTTTGGGGATTAGTTTTATGTCCTAAGCCGTAAATATGTCAAGCGGTATCTTGGCGAGGAGATAATTTTTGGATTTCGTGTTCTTGATACGGGTCCTTCTTGTGTGTTGTTGATAGCGTCTTCAGTGAGTGATTTAGGCGCGCCCGTGTCAACGTCGCGTTAATCCGATGTCAGGCTAATTTATAATGGGCCAGAGACTATCAGATTCGTTCTTAAAATAACGAATCTTTTTGTGAAAAGTCCATAAAATTCTAAATCTAAACATATACCTAATATAAATTACGAATACACACAAATAAATGAGTGTGCACAACATACAACATACAACCTTTTTTTGTCTGGCCCTCAGATTTCTGCACGTGTTTCATGATCATTTGTCAATCTTATAGGGAGGTGGTCAGCGTTCTATGCCTGACACACACACACAAAAAGTCGACGGTTTCCCCACGATGTTTTCCTTCACAGTGCAAGCGAAAGTTAAATGCGCACATAGAAGGAGAGTCCATTGGTGCACGGCCGGGGATCGAACTTACGACCTCATGGATCCGTCGCACGCTAAAGTCTAACACTTCTCTAAATAAATTTATAAAAAACGTTATACATTTTTGTCAAAATCAAAACAGTTAAATAAAAATTCACTAAAGTAGTGATGTGATGTGTGAATGTGACCTATATAATCAAAAGCAAGTATTTAATGACGTTTGGATTTCATCACATCAGCGCTACGGATATTGAAAGATATATCTTCAGTTAAAGATGACGTCGTCAGATAACATCACAAGTTCAAGCGTACCATCATTAGCTAAAAAATTCTTCAACATGCCAAATCATTCGCTAAAAAGTTATTCAACATGCCAAATCATTAGCTAAAAAGTTATTCAACATGCCAAATCATTAGCTAAAAAGTTATTCAACGTGCCAAATCATTAGCTAAAAAATTATTCAACATGCCAAATCATTAGCTAAAAAGTTATTGAACATGCCAAATCATTAGCTAAAAAATTTGTATTAGTTTTGGAGAGTATGGGGCGGATCCTTCACTCCTCATACGTATAAAAACCTCAAAAAGTTTATAACATTATTTATGTTATTTACAACAAAGACACCATTGGCTGTCCCAGGTCAGACGTGACCGAAAATTGTACGTCACACGATTGGAGCAAGCGATTTAAAACTGATTTAATAGGTAACAATAAAAATCGTGGTGTCAATTGTATAGGGTATCATTTACATATTTTATACTTTAATTCAGACCAAAACTGTCCATTTTATTATCTAGGTTCAGATATCACCGCATGATGAATAAATTTCTTTGATAAGTGGTCTCTTAAGGGCCGGTAATGCAGGCCAGTTTCTGTAATTGTCTATCGGCAATTCCCCTAATCAAGATAACTTATTTTTAATTTGTTTTTCGTGCTCCATAGTTCCAAATGCACGTTAAAATGAACCAACTGCTAGCATAAACTATCTATTTATGTTCTAATTAGTTATAGATTAATAATATAGCCTTTACATTCCGAAACTCTGTGATCAGATCTTTAATAAATACTACAGTTCTCGGAGTTCGGTGTGCCTCTTGGCAAAGGTCTTTTATTTTTTTATAGAACAGGGGACAAATGGGCAGGAGGGTCACCTGATGTTAAGTGATATCGCCGCTCAGAGAGCTCGCGAGTGCGTTGCCGTCCTTTTAAGAATTGGATCGCTCTAAACCTTTCCACACCTTTGGACCTTCTCCAGTTGTAGCCTACTGTAAATTTGAGTTCGCCCTCCCATCTTTTGGATTGTCGGCCCTGTTCTTCGTTTTCCGTCAATATTTTGCCCCATTTTTCCCTCTTTACTAATTACTTAGATAGCTGCAATTAAATCGTTTGTATTTATTACTCTTGTTAAAGGTTTTAGTTCCAGTTACCAGTCTGTGACACTTGACAAAAAGGAAACTGGCGAGGCATTACCTAAAAACCCAAATGAACTATAAAAAAACTAATAACATCTTCGCAGTCGGGTAAACTAAACACAACATTACGTAAGCTAAGTAAATCATAAAACACATAAAACCGTCCAACTCGTGGACGAAGTAAACACGGCTACGAACTAAAAAGAACGCGGTTGTGTGACAGACTGACAAATTGATTTATGTAGTGAGGGCTGAGTTCGAGCGAGCCGACGCGTCACGCGACATACGTTCAAGGTGAATGTGATTATAACGTAAAATTCATTCGTTCAATTTCAAATATCGAATGTCATTTGAATTTGGAATATGTTGTCTTATTGGTCTAATACAGTACATTAAGGGTACGTTACGGTTTATATTTTTATCTTTATAATTATATTGGTGTTTTCTATATATCAATAGTATAAGCAGTGTTGCCTGTTGGCTTGCCTTCAGCGCGACCATGATACTCGGGGTTCGATAGGCTGGGCAATGGACTTTCTGTCTATATGCGCATCTAACATTTACTCGTATATTGAAAGAATCGTGTGGAAACCGGCATGCCTTAACAAAAGTGTCAGGCACAGAAGTCTGACCTACTTGTCTATTTGAAAAAACAAATTATACAGGATACAGAAATCTGGGGCATCATACCTAATAGGATGTAGCACCAGGCTTTTTAATAAAAAAGGCATATTTTGTATTTTATCAATGGGCAAGACAGCAACGATTTAACTTCTAGAAGTTAAATTTAAATAGGTCAGCGTGACCGTACAAAAGTTTTAGTAAAAAGTGGTCTGCAATAAGAACTACATACTAAAGCATGTCTAAATATATAGATATAGATCAGTTATTTTGTATCATTATAGTCACTGGACACTGGACTTAAAATATACATTGTATATTAAAAGAAAACATCGATTTGTATATAGAGCAGTGTTGGCCAAGTGGCTTGGTTTGGTGGAGGTTGTAGGTTCGTACGTTAATGGAAAACGTCGTGTAACCGACAGGCCTCAAATCCAAGCATCTACGACATGTCAGCCTGATCACCTATGTGTATATGGATTAAATGTGATCAAATTAATGCAGTCTGAATTATTAGACATTGATTTCATACAAAACTTAATCTTCTATAATCCACACTTATTTTTAGTTTTTCTATTTTCGTTAAAAATTTATTGTATATCCAGGTGCTAACTAAACGTAATAAATGGCATATCATTAAACACGCCTATTTCTTGGCTTGACTAACAAGCTTAGGAAGTGCAATTTTTCCATAATATTGTTACAAATCGGCACTTTGTGTATACTGAGATATATAGGGGCTGCACTCGCTATGAAACGATCTTACAGCATGTGTTTACTCAATAATTCGATACAAGTCGTATGGTTTAAGACATAAGCGATGAATCTATTAGATATATTTTTTACTTCTAAACTTGGTTTTACTATAGATTATTTTTATATATTTATACGTATGTTGTGTTTAATTTCAGTTTTTTATCTATTTTTAAATTGACTTATGTTTTCTGTTTCATCTTTTTCTTTTATAATATGTCAATCTGTAAGATTGCTCAAGCTGTAAGATTACTTAAAAATAAATATATGTCTAACTCTCTTATGATCGTTTTAAAACAATTGTTGGTCAATTATTGGAAGGAACACAGTAACTTCGAATTTTCTCATATAAGCACAATTTCTCAAATAAATTACATTTTCTTCGGGTACTTACAGATTTTTTTTAGAATAGGGCATTTTTTTATAGAATACTATAAAACAATTTTTATAAAAGACTTGATATTGAGACACCTGTCTGTCAAGCAGCTTTAGGTTTTGACGTAAGCTGTGAACCGGATATTAATTCCATTGCCTTCAAGAAAATTGCCGGTCAATTTATACCTTATATTGATAAAAATATTGAGTCCACCTTTATTACATATCATAGTTTTATTATTAGCGCAAAAATGTCAGCGCATACACAAAATTTTTAAAAGTTTTGTCCTCTCAACAAACCGCTATCTTTCCTTGCCTTAAACCACACAAAGTATTGCAAAGCGATCCGGTCGCGACTCGTCATTTCTCGCATTGTCGTAATCCGCTGATTTACTAGCGACATTAATCAGCTTGACGG
Source organism: Pieris macdunnoughi (assembly GCA_905332375.1). Taxonomy (NCBI): domain Eukaryota; kingdom Metazoa; phylum Arthropoda; class Insecta; order Lepidoptera; family Pieridae; genus Pieris; species Pieris macdunnoughi. The sequence goes on from CAJOBZ010000082.1 coordinate 115,227, forward strand.
CCGATAGGGACTAAATCAGAAAACAACGCATGTACACTAATAACGACCTTATTACAACATCCAATGCACTAAACTCCCCTGTCTTTAAACGTTATAACTACTGCATGTTATTGCTTGTAATTCTTTTTGCGAATTGTATAGAGTTTCGTCTAAGCACCTTGATTTATTGGCCGTTTCGCGGTATGCCCTTTATGAAAGATTGTCATCGGCTTGAATGATGAGTGATATTTTTTGGAATTAAATGAATTATTTGTTGCGCTTTTGTGTTAAGAGAAAGGGTGAAACTTGAAATCCCATAAAAAGTTTGTTTATTTATTACATTTTTAGTGGCGAAAACAACGTATACAATTATTTATAAATAAAAAATCAATCAGTGGTGCTATATCTGTATCTGTTTCATGATCATTTGTTAATCTAATAGGCAAGTAGGTAGGCCTAATACGCCTTCGACGAAAGTCTAAGGCAACCCGATTTTCTCACGATGTTTTCCTTCACCGTTCCTACGATTGCGAGTTCCTGCGAAATACGCACATAGAACGAAAGTCCTTTGGTGCACAGCCGGGGATCGAACCTACGTTTGTTGTTGTCTACCTTTAAGAAAAAAAAAAAATATTACGAATATTAAAATAATGACCAAAAAAAGTAAATAAACACCATCTCACGATAACTCATTTGTTGGATTTGAAAGTATGTATTTTAATGTAAATTATGTATATTATATTAAGGTCCAACCATTGAATATATGTTCATTTTGAATAATGATAAAAGCAAGGTTAAAAGAGGTCGAAATAACAAGAATACGAAAGGGAATACTTAGATGGTTTTGCCATGTTAAATGGATGATTGAGAAGCGGTTAAAAAGAAGGCAACCGTGGATGGCGTCGTGTTGGGTAGGCCTTGTCGTACATACCTGAGGAGGATCTAGAGTTAAAAGTACCCATAACCGATGAGTATGCATGGTGAACGACGAACGTCATGAAAGTCCATGAAGCGAGAGGTATGTCAGGCCCGTAGGAAGTGGAGATCCGTGGTCTCTGCATTCCACTTCCGGAAAAAGGCGTGATAATATAAATAAATAAATAAAAATAAAATATAGATACCATATAATTTTTTGTTTATGAGAAAATACTGCTACTTTGTGTATAAACGTACTATAAAATACTTATTTTGTTTTTAATATCTCGAAACATTAACTCTTGAATAAAGTCATATGTTTGAATTCGATTGGTTGCTGATTTTTTGCTTTAACATATTTTTGTTATTATTATTATAATTTTTTTTTAATTATATAATGCTACAAATGAATATTTTTTTGTATCTCACACACTGTTTTGTTGTGTTTTTTTAATATTTTTATTACTCTTTAATGTAATATTCTAAGGTCGATATTTGTAAATATGTGAGGAACAGTATACTAACTTTTTAGAAGTAGTTTATTCTAAGAGTACATTGTCTTCGCATATAATTATTTAACAAAGTAACAAAATATTGTAAACCTATTTTAAAAGAGTAAGGTGGAGTTTCTTGCCCATTCTTCTCCACACGAAACTACCTTTTGGAAGGGGAACTAGAATCATCTTTATATTTTTTTTTTGACGTTCAAAAGGCCATTTTAGATGGTCTAATTGAAATAAACGATTTGACTTTTGACTTTGACTTTGATTCAACTGTTACAATATTCAAACGTTCCTCAAAATGAAAACACCATAATGATGTCATTTTGAAAAAGTGTTAGGTAAAACGAGAAACAGAGTCCAATAATTATTCATTGTGTTTTTAACAGTTGCGCCAGAAACGCGAAAATTGTAAGAGGGTAGAGCGCTGTTTGCCTCAGTGATGTCGTAAAAATTTGTTCCTCGAAGCCATAGAGCCGTGGTTTACTTAAAAATTCGTTAAAAAAGTTATTTAATGATACGTAATCTATTGTATAAAATACTGTACGAAGTTCTCGTAATAGGGCAAGAACAAAAAACATAGATGCCTTTATTAAAAAGATTTTTATTTGTTACTTACAATGAAATCATATGTTTAGTTTACTAGTGTATATAGACTCAAATATTAACATAGATATATATATGATATTAAACAACTAATTCATGAAATAAATGTAAAAATATAAAGGCCCAATCAGGAAGGATTTTTGCGTATTATTACTATTTTGTTTTTATAAGCAAACAAAAACAGGTATTAAGAATATACAAAGCACAATAACACCACGTCTCAAATGCTTCTAAGCGCCGGTGGGACTTCTTTTATGGTTCTTCTCTTGTAGGCCTCTAAATCGTAACCGCGAACAGAGATATCGCACATAACACCACCACCTATCGAATTATGATGTCTACTATCATCTGTATTCTAGAAAATTGGCATTTAGCAGTATATCAAATAAGACTCCATTGGATTGAAATCAGTATAACACGTAACTAGCTTAGTATTTGCGACTCCATGCCATTTGTAATCCGCCCGCCCAAGCATCTCCTGACTTGTTAATGCCTCCAGCCTACTATCTTAGCATATTGCAACACTCTAAATAACACCATTATTCGCATCCCACCCAAATATAGAAACGTTAAGGAAAATATTTGAACGGCAAATTGAATTTATTATTTAGCGCTAATCAAGTGGAGGTCGCTGAATATTTATTAACTAGTTTCGGGGTATCTTTGGATTTGTTTTAATATTTTATGTAAGTCTTTCGATTATATCCTTAATTGAAAGATGATAAGGTATACAGAAATCCGTTATTATTTTTCGGCGTTTGTTTTTTCTACACTGGCATAGTGTTCCAATGATTCTGTATAGTATTCTAAGCAGCAGTTGTAAGTAAAATTCATGTGTAGTCCAGTGAAACGCAGCCGTTATACTTTCCTAATTGACTATTTGCACTTTGCTATTGTTTTAAAAATTCGATCCGTCCTATTAAGACTATTATCTAGTATTACCACGAGTTCTTTCAAGTATACAATCTGTCGAAGACAATGCAACCTCAAAAAAAATCCTTGTTTCTCATAAAAAAAGGTTAAATTCCCAATAGAAGACTAGAAGATAGCATATAAATAGAACTTTCGAAGATACTTAACTACGTTTTATATTAAGTAATTTTTCTTCTTTCGGTGTTCATCAACAATTTGATATTTTTTAAAGCGCATTTCTCCACGATTTTATATGACAAACCATGCAACTCGTTGAAGTGTTTATAAAGTAATAGTCAAAGAAAAGAGACAAGTTCCAAGTCCAAAAATTTGCGTTCTCCAGAGATTTTTGAAAGTGCAGGCAGCGGCAACCCTTAAGAGCTTTCTATCCTTAAAGAAGAAACTACGAGGACCTAAATACAGAATCAACCCCAATATGATTGCGCAAGACTTAAGTAATTAAAAATTAATTAACTCTTGCCTATCCGGGATTAATTCCGAAAGATTAAATCCAGTCGTCAATAAAAAGTCAAAGAACGTTAATTAAGGGTTGTGAGTTACAAAAATTATGGAATTACTTAGATCTTCGAAAGGGTTGTTTCCCCAAGAAAAGTCCCCTTAAGTTTTTTGTGCCATTGTCTTGTCCTCGAAGGCTATAAATCGAGCTTCTAGTATGAGTGTATACCGTTATTTAATGCCCCTTCTAAATCTACTTCACTGACTTCCGAAAGAAGTATGTTCATCCGATTCATTTAATTTATTGTTTTTCGCGTTGCTTTAAGTGTCGTGGGGATTTGTTGCGACGATTTTCAGTTTAGAAAAATAACGGAATGGAGTAAGTAAATTAGGTTTGCATCCTATTTCCTTTTTTTATATCTTCTCACACTTATGTATTTCCTTCTATATAATTGCGTAGTATCGGAAGATTATATAATTTGTGCGTAGGTAGGTCTCTAAGGAAAAGGTTCTTAAACGAGTTGGAATGTCGAAAAATCATAAGCAGGACATTAAACAACGGAAAGTTGAGTACCTAGGTCAAGTGTTGCGCCATGGTCGCTACCACATCTTTCAATTAATTATAATGGATAAAATTCTAAATAGAAGAAAGAAATCGTGGCTTCGCTACGTTAGGGAGTGGACGGGTATTACGACTGGGGAAGAGTTGCTGTACCTGGTACAGGACAAGACACGCTTCAAGAGACTGATGGCCAACCTCCTGTCATGGAGAGGGACTAAAAGAAAAGATATTGAAGATAAGAAGAATTGTATAAACTTTTAAATTAGTGTAATGATAATAATTCAGTTTTAATGATCACAGATTTCATCAGATTCACCAAGCCAAGTAAAGTATTTTGAAGCTGTAGCTGTTAAGAATTAAAAGAAGCTGGACTTAAAAAGTATCCTTAACCAAAAAGATTTTGATTTTCTTACATTACACTAATGTATAAACTGGTAGCTAATAAAGAGAAAATATTGGTTAAATAGACTTTTATATTCAAATATATAGTCAGGATATTACCCCTTTTTTAAATGGCTAACAAACCTACGGAACACCCATGTTAGTGAGTGCGTTGCATTCTTTTAAAGTATGCTCTCATTTTAAATCATCATCAAACATATTCCACCATCGCAATCTATTCAGTGCTTCCCGCGTCCAACTTCGAAACCTTTATGTTTTGAGGTCCTTGACAACTCCATCCCACCAACAATCAACTCCATTTCTCCAACACCATAGTTGGATTGGAGAAATATTATCAAATAATATTTACCAATAGAACCAACAATAACTAGTATCATAAGATATTTTAAATATATCGCATAGCACGCCTCTTCTTTGATGTCGGTTAGAAATAGGTTACATTTTTGAAAAACTACTTCTTATTAGTCATTCTTTATCGTCGAAGCTTCAAACACCTCCGCCTCTGTTTATAGTTTAGTTAACTTACTTTAAGCCGCCATAACCACGCAATAACCTATTTTAATAATCTCTAACAAAATAACCGGTAGCTATCTTATTTGAGTAACAAATGTTTGAGTGCGGTTTCAAGATGTCGTCAAAGTAAACGCGGGCTTTTTAAAGTTTTAAGTTGGCACTCAAGATTAGGTGCAAAGGTGCCGCTTGATTCTAGAGAGATAATAATTCCAAATGAATAGGTACTTATGTAGATACTATAGGGGTTGTACAACTATTGTAGGTAAATAATTATATATCTAAAGAACGGTGTGGGTACGAAATTTGATGTCTGGATGACTGGAAAGAAAACTTATTTTAAGCTTTGTTTAGTAATGATATTATAAGTTAATTTAAATTTTTAACTCAGTGGTAATCACAGCTATTGTTAGACTTTAACTATTTTTTTACTGATACACTATTCGCGCAATTTTGTTGAATTTATTAGAATTTTGTAAAACTTTACTCATAATTCAAATTTGGAACATACAATAACGAGTAAAAAAAAATATATTTTAAAATTGGAACTTATTAAAAAACAAACTATCAAAAACCTTAATACTAAAGTAATTACAGATTCAACTCACGCCATCTATCGCTATGCCACACTAACATACGTTAATATGCCGCTTTTGCCGGTTCGAGTCCCGCCGGAAGCCATGCGTCTTGTTGATTTGTGACAAACACAGATGGATTGGAGGACACGACTGACATTTGATTTGTTGCTATATTCAGATGCTTTTAACACCAAGTGGCCGTTCAAGATTATATGTTTATTTACGAATATGGATTTAAGTTTTAACACGAATATATTTATTAAAAATAATAGGCATTCGTCTTTTGTTTCTCATTTATGGACAAGAAGGTGTTCTTTGTTAACATTTAGCGAAAGTTTTAGACATGCGTATCGATTAAACTATACGAATACGACAACGACGATATTTACTATTCTTAAGAAAATCGACAATATTCAAAGTAATGCAGTGTTGCTTATTTATTAATTTTATTAAAGTACATACACACATTTTGTACAGTATAAGTTAGTAGTTTCATTCGAATATAGATATTATACTTGAATTACGGGAAACATAAATTTTACCAAAAATGATAAAAACCTTTTTAAAAATACTTAATCGCTTAACAATGCGGTAAACAACACTTTTTTTTACATTATTATAAGTTATTTACACTACGTATACGAAAATTACTTTTCAAAATTTCCTTTTCTTCCCTTTGGGATTATTTTCGTAATCTTCGATTGCATTATTAAAAAGTATTTCAAGCGACCCAATTACGGGGGTACGTCACACCCCGACCATAAGCCGCATACACACTGGCTGCTTCGCGTTTTTTCCACTTAATGATGTGATTTATTGTTTCCTTCACACGGGATTAGCGCTGCATATTATTGGAGACGTGCCCTTACAGAGTACGATGTCGCATACATTTTTTTTTAAATATTTGTAATAAGTATATATGTACCTATGTACATTGAATGATTACTTTTTATTTGATATTAGGTGCTGTAAAAAAATAATATACAATTTAGCCAATTTTATCTGTAATCAAGTTAACGCCTAATCTATTGGCAATTATATCGATACATCGTCAATGTTTTCTATTATATATTACTTATAAAAAAAATTAAATAACCTATTGGTTATATAATTAATTTAATTCTTATCAGTCATATTTCGGATAAATAATAATTAAAATGGGTCTAGTATTTAATACAAACGTACTGTATGTTAAACTGTTGATAAGGTAATTTATGACGCTACTTGCCCATAATAAATTAATACAAAATCTGAAGCCATTGTCTATAATTATTATTTAAACCATTAGAATACATTCCCGCGACTATTGTAAATCTTTCGTATTGAAAATCGTTGTGAGAGAAATATTTTATACGCAATTAATTTCTATAATTTAGTACAAAGGAAAATTGATTTTTAGAATAATTTATACAAGACACGTTAAAACGTCGTACTCTTTACGTTGAACCTTTTTAGGCTTTTGACTAAAACTACGATCTTGACTCGTTATTATGTCGTGTCGTATCGCTATCGCGTCGTATAAAGGCCACTCACACATGTCTGTCACCTTGCGTGCAGAAGCGCATGCGCGCCTCCATAATTGGACTGTGAAATTTTGTCTTGTTTTAGACACTTTTAAAATGTAAATGAAGCACATGTAAATCTGTCTGTTGATAAAACTCGATTCCATTTGGAATCTGTCAATACAATTATATCGCGTGCATGTCTGTTTGTTTGATATGTGTAGTATTATGTGGAACGTTTATTTATAACCGTGACCATGCATCATGGATCATGCAGATGGATGGATCAAGAATTCGCGTCAGGGGATCATACTGTCAAAGTTTATATTTAAATGAATATACCTTAATATAATAATAATACAAGTTTTGTGGTTTCATAATATCCTAGTAAAGTTACCGATTTGGATTCTTATTTCTTTTATACAGAAGTCTCCACTAACAAACTTTTTTGTAATAATATCAAATTCATGATACTGCAGGACTAAGTCCAGATCTTAAAAGAGATCTTGACCCCCTTGTATTCCATTTGGAATGAATTTGGAGAAATTTGGTGGAATGGTAGATACCCATAAAGATAACATTAAAGTTTCAATATTAATTATTATTTAAGCCTTTTATTTACGTACTACACATAAATGAAACACTTTATAAATATAAATACACTATTTTAATGAACGGGTAATGTTTCATCTCATAGAAACAATACACACTATACAATTTAGCTAATTATATCTGTATAATTCAATAAGTAACGCCATCTATTGACAATTATATCAAAACATCATCAATGTTCTCTATTACACTAATACAAATGTACTGTATAGGTAAACCACCAATAAAATAACCAAAGGTGACTAAATAGTTTTTATTTTGATTATTTGCCAGTTTTAATGGTTTCCGCTCCTTAGGTAATAATCATCATACAATAATTAGCAATTAAAAATTGTACTAAAAGGGTGACAGAGAGTTTTATGCCAATTCTTCTCGTCCGTTCTATGCTTCTTGAGCTAGCGTTTTAGTTAGATATTCGAGTATAATCTATTATCTATTAAAGTGTATTAGTAAAATCAATAAATGCTTTCAAACATATTTTAATTTATCGCAAGCAATAGTAAAAATACTACCAGAGATGCAAAATAAAAACGGCCGGATCTCAGTAACAATATACGTTTTGATGTGATAGATTTATGAGTGTAAGACCGTGTCATATTGTTCCGTGATTTATAACTGACATTTAGAAATGAAATAATTACGGGGCGTTTGGGAGGGAAAGCTTCGAACCTTTGAAAGTTCTATTCAAAAAATGTTTCGTTACAATAACATCATTTGTATTTTTTATTAGACTTTAATTCACACAGTGTTGGCTTAGTGGATTGAGCATGCGACTCTCAAGCCAGAGGCTGTGCGTTCGATGTGCAATGAATTTCTAATTGCGCATTAAATACTAGCTCGTCCGGTGAAAGAAAATATTGTGAGGAAACCGGAATTGCTTAGAAAAATCATTGTTGCTCAGACGCCGTTATAAAATTAGTCAGTCATATAAACATAATCAAGAAACACATACAAATATCTGAGGCAAAGACATGTAATTATAAGGCATTATGGCATAGTTACGAATATGAAGCTCTCAAAGACATAAACTTAATAAATAAACACACGAGGAATGATTCTCGTTACGACAAAGTTATAAAGTTATAATAATTTCACAATGTTACATTTTTTTTTAAATTTCTATACCACAATCAGGCGTTGATACTTTCAACATTTAATAATCTGTGGACTGACAAGTAAGATATGTATGGTCGTCAAGGGACGTGTAAATTATTATTAAATATGCATTTATTTCGAGTCTAATTCTAAGTTATGGGATAACTTCTACCAGGTGCTTCCAATTATATGATTTATTTTTATGTTTTCATATACTAAACTTGTTTGAGCTTGTAAATGTTTCAGCTATTGCTTACCCGTTACACCATACTTTTAATACACACAATGTTTTGTTATTTCTGTATTAGAAACAACAAACATCAAAAGCTAAGGCTTTCGGGATATATAAATGAAAATAAAGGAATTATTGATTTATTTAAACTTCGTGAAATCTATAGAGAAACAATTAACATAATACATAAAAATTATAAAGGATGCAACGGGCGGCCTTATTGCTAACAAGCGATATCTTCCAGGCAACCCTAGTAAGAAAAAAAACTAAAAATAAACATGATGGGTCTATTTTTTTATAAAGTGCAAGAAGCGCTTAACCAAATCTTATAAAAACCAAACTAAATCTAAATTAATACAAAAAAAAATATATTTCATTTTCCTGCATATTACTTTATATTACAAAAAACTGTTTATTGTTTATGTGGTGATAGTCTTTATAAAATCTACTTAAATAAACTGTTAACAGCATTATTTGCCAAAATAACATATAGTATACAAACTTTGTATAGCATTCTATATTATACTTTTTTAAATAAAGATCTAAATAATCAAAGATTATGTATAACATTAAATTAGAATCAAAGCTAGATTAGAAAATAAAAAATAAATTTGCTAATAAAACTTACAAGTAATTTAAATAAGTACAACACGTTTAACTTCTTCTGTATGCAGCGGGATAACTGGGAAAATCCATTCGTAAGCAATCTTCCGTTGGTCACCGTGAATGACAATACTATAAACAACCATTGTCGCTACAACCCTTGGTTGGTAAGTAGGCTATCAGCCTGAGACACACTGGTTGTTCCAAGGCAAGCCGTTCATCACGATTTCCTTCACCGTAAAAGCGAGTTACAATGGGCACATTGAAAGAAGTCCGTTGGTTCAGCTGTGATTCAAACGCATGACCATGATAGCCACACGCTACTGTCACTAGCAATGCTCGGAACACAATACTATAAAAAAAAATCAGTGGCGTAAGTCTTGGCATAAGATTTCTGAATCTGTTTCAGCATCATTTTTAAATCTAAAAGGCAAGTAGGTGATCAGCCTCCAGTGCCTAACACATGCCGTTGACTTTTTGGGTCTAAGACATGTCCGTTTCCTCACGATGTTTTCCTTCACAGTTCGAGCAAATGTTAAATGCGCACATAGAAAGAAAGTCCATTGGTGCATAGCCGGGGAACGAACCTACGACCTCAGGTATGAGAGTTGCACGCTGGAAGGCCAACACTGCTCGATAATACTATATATCATCGAACAGTACTATAGGTGTTAAAGAAAATAATTCGGAGGCAATATATGAAACTATAATGAAATAAGCATTCTCCTAAGATCACGCTGTCAATACAATATATAATGTAATGGCAAGTGGAATAACATTTTATAGAAATAGCATTTTCGACCCTTAAATGACGATTAAAAGTGCGTTCGATTGATATCATTGTTTCAGAGCACAATGGTGTCTGACTCGCTAATGTCACGCGATTTGGTCTTCCAATTGAATTCAGAGCAAAGAGCTTTGATTTCCATATAAATCAATCGCGCCTGAAAATAATTACCTTGTGTTATTATTGGTAATAGAAGAAATTAAATGCACTATTTTTTTGTCTTTATGGACTGTTTTTATTTATTTATTGGCATATTTTTTGTTTATTTCAATAAAGCAAGATGTAATAGTCCTCGGTTTATATAATATTTAAAAGTTATTTTTTCAGCGAGAAATAATATTCTATAATGGTGTGGGGTCAATCAATTAGTTAGTTTTTGATGTTAGTCAATATATGTCTAATAACATATTATTAGATGATACATTGATTGTCTTGTCTTTGTCTCCGAGTCGTTTTTATAGATATATTAATATTGGAGAGACAAATAAACTATTAGTATTAACGGTTTTGAAATGATTTGACTTTGACGTTGTGAATTTATAAGCTCTTGGACATATTTGACTTTGACAATGGCAGCTGACAGTAACTCCATTGCTCCGACGTGTGTAATTATTATTAAATATTCCGATAAAATTGGTATTCTATCTAAAATAAAAAATAAATAATAAAATGACGAAGTCCTTTCACGAAAGAAGTCCCCCAGACGCGGGAGCAATCGCAGACGAATGTTGCCATTTATGAGTAAAAAATTTACCTATTTTATTTACATTTAGCAGATGTAATTTATCAAATAATATTATTTTCTGCAACTTCGATGAAACAATATCTGTTACGAAAAAGTATATTTTTATTTACTTATATTAGCGGTGTTCTACCTACTTACAGGGAAAAGATGAGAAAATATGGAAAGAAAAGCAATACAATTTTTTATTCAGAGTTCTATTGCATAATTGTTGGGTTACGATTTTTTTCGAAGTACACGCCGCTGTTATACCTTCGTTTGTAATTCTTGTTACAGTTTTCTCTGACACACCTGCAATAAATTATGAACAATTAAAAATAATAATAACTTTAAGTTTATAATGCTTATGTAATATGTAATATATGTTTTAATTTCAGTTACCTAGTTTCATCACGTTATGTATTTGTTCAATTTTGTCGCAAAAACGAATTTATATCATAAAAGTCCCACAATACAGCAAAAAATTATTAAATGGCAACTCTAAAAAGTACCTGTTATGGGCAACCTCTTCCGAACATTGTTTAGTGGCATTAAAACACCTTGATTCTTATGTTCCGCTTCACAAAACTATTTCACCTTTAATATAATTTCTCGAGCCGAACTTTTTACAACTTTTGGCATTGTAATCAATCTTTAAAATGCACTAAGCTAGTTAAAAATACAAAAATCTACCACAATAACGAACTTGATAACATCGACGAATGACAACATTGCCGACCTGTCAAATTTAGTTCCAAAAATCACCGCGGGACTTCTTTCATGAAAAGCACTATACGCATTGACATCATGATAGATAATTTATTACTATAAGAACAGGCTATTCGAATATATAGAAGCACGGGCGAAAATAACCCATCACTCGTAAATTAGATTGCTAAAAATATTTATTCAAATTATTGAAGCCAAAACAATATTCATATTTTCATAAAATATCGACTCTTAAGATTTTGTTTGCTAAAAAGAACATTAAAATTGAATAATTCAGATGTATACTTAAGATTACTGAGAACATAGCTGCAGGGTTAACTTTTGTGTTTGAACGAAAATCTTATTCAAGAATACATCAATAAAATTGACAAAAATTAAACTTTCGTATTGGCAGCATGTTAAATGAATTAAAGCATTTAGTTTGTAATGATCCCCACAGGGTGGTGGGGCCGGGGGCACCCCCCCGGGGTGGAAAGCACCCCTGGCCATTCCGTAATTTTATCGGGTTATAAATTTGAATTTGTATAATGCTGGCGCATTAACGCATGATTTATACAACTTGACTCTGCTAAGATTTCAAAGATGAAAAACAATAAATTTCGTGCCCGTAACTATTACGTTTAATGGGAACCGCTATTGGTTTTGTGTGGATATACCAGTGGACAGAGTACAGTATGTTTACATATTAAATGCCGCGGCTTGAACACGATTAAACCATAAACAACTGAACGGATTTTTGTACGATTTTCACTAATAGAATTTCTGAGGAAATTTAGGCTACGCGGTTGAAGCTATAGGCGGAAGTTAGCGGAACAAAATAGCACCTAGTGTTCTTTTCTTACTTTTCTTTGTAACTTCCAATAGACACAACGATACCGATCCCGGAGTTTTTGTTTGCCAGTTTAAAGCAGTTGTTACAATATCCATAGCATTGATGTGCGACATTGGGATGGCGCGGAACAAAAACTTATTCGGATCGTGATCGCTATCGGTATCGCTATTGAAAATTACAGAGTAAGGGTTCTGAGCTAAATGTATTCGGTGGTAAAATTTTAATTAATCGCGTTGTCAAACTTTAGTTTTGCATTAGTTTCTAAGGAAATCTTTAAAATTAAATATTCAGTTTTAAATTTGAACCTTCTTTCACGTAATAATTTGTACCTACTTACAAATACAATACTTAAATAGCCATTGAATTTTTTGCCCTATACTTCTCGAGTCACTTTAAAAAAATTGTGATAAAGCAAATATAAAGTTTATAATAACTTTCAGTTTAGTTCCAAACGTTAAACAAAATAAAAATACATTAGAATGAAATTTTTATTCCCGAGCCATGTCCATACAATCTTCTCACACAAAGTTGACGAGTTTTTACTTGGTCGATTTATGCGATACATTTAGGTGGTACCCGTCGTATACCAGTCAGTTAAATATTTAGCTTTCCTTCTAATTTATCCGGTTCATACCGGCTCATTTGGTTCCGCGCCATAAATACACTAGATTGATATACTTTATTGTTGTTTTTTACAGGTTCTCGATTCGTTACAGCTCCATTCATAGTTTATTGCCAAAATGGCGTCTTGTTAGATGTTTTTTATCTGTGTTAGTTCAGCGATATTTTACATTAAATGATAGCAGTGCGTTTATAATGATTTCTTTTTTTTATTCTGTGGCAATAATATCATTTTCAAATAACATATCCCAATTTTACAAGGAAGAACTAATTAAGACTTATAAATATTAGAATACTTTTTGTAAAGTTAATAAAGCCTCTATAGTTTTTATGTATCAAAAAGATTTCCCGCGCACGTCATTTCAGCGATTTTTGTGCTTGAAGAGAGGAAATTTGAATGAAAAATCCGGTACAATAGTCGCAACGCTATGTTTAATCGTACATTTGTGCAACGCCATGATTCGTACGACCTCAAAGTTGAAAGTCGCATGCTGAAACCACAAAGCTTACACTGATTTAATTTTTTTTTTAAATTAATTTGTAACAATAAAATATTTCTTAGTCAAAGTCAATAAAATTTCAATTAAGCCTATTAAAAAGGCACTTTGAAAGTCAATATTACATGTTAAACATATTTCAAAAAAATCACTATCACCTTCCAAAAGGTTCACTATATACATTTCAAAATAGAGATATATACTACTTTCAATGCAGCAGGTAACTAAATTATTATGTATATACATGTTGCTCACATATTTACAATTGTTGGACATAATTTTAGATTTCCGACCCTTGGTCATTTTGACTTTTCTTATTGGGATAATGCTTTTCACCTACTTCGTGTTGGTATTGTAATGTGTGAAAATGTCTTCATATATCATCTTGTACTGGATCACTTAGTGCGGTACTGTTTCCATTGTATTCGGATTCAGATAGTAGGATATATATTGCCACACTCAACAATTGTGTGACTGGAAAATCTTTGTGTCATCAAGTTTTAAGGTGAGATTAAAATACAAATAGTGGAGTTAACAAGCAACAGTATAAGAACAGAGTTGTCTTAGTAGATTCAGCATGCGACTCTCATCCCTGAGGCCCAGAAGTGCACCAATGGACCTTCTATCTACGCATTCAAAAACATCGTGATGATATCCACCTTAGACCCAAATAATCGAAGTCGTGTGTCAGGTACAGAAGGCTGATCACGTACATGCTTAGAAAAAACAAATGATCTCGAAAAATATATAAATTTGTATCCCAGACCTAAGAAGTTTGTAGCGCTTTTTGTTATCAATAATTTACACGAATCAGTTTAACTCAGAGCACTGCTTGATATCTTTTAAAGGTGCAAAATAGATGTTATAATAGGTTTTGACAAGTAAATCTATTTTAAAGAATAAAAAGTTCATGAATATAAATAGTTCATGAGAGATATGTGTCAAATATATGTCTATAATGTCAAAAACCATTTAATTTATATTAGTTTAAAATTACCTGCTTCATAACATCACGGATATCGTGAGTCGTATAACGATGGAATGGAAACACTTTTACTGACCATGGACAAGCCTGCAGTGGCCAGATAGTGGCCGATGATTTAATGCCAACTTTTGACACAACTAAGCTTTTTGGACACGGGGCGTATAAATTACATCTTACAGTGTCTTACATCAGGCAATGAAGAAAAAAATATTTTCTCATGCGAATGGAGAAAGCGTATTTATTAAAATACAAAGAGACAAAACATTTATAGCACAGGACCACATGGTCAGATTAAAATAAGTAAAATTATTATGATTAATAAAGTTTAACTTTCCTTGGAGCGGGAGATGCGCTCAGCTAGTGTTGCTTCATCACCGAATTGCGATGATAAGGCGACGGTTTACAGCACCCTAGCCCCAGATCCAATGGTAGAATTTAAGAAGTAAAAAGAACAGAAAACGTGACGAATGACGATAAGAACATATCCGTGATGATATTAAGCAGGTAATTTTAAACTGATAGATGTTTTTAACAAGAGGTTTGATTTATATAGAAAACAAAATGGTTTTTGACATTTAGAGAAAAATATCTCACGAACTAAATTCTTAAATAGATTTACTTGTTATTGCTATTATAACATCTATTTTGCACCTTTGATAGATACAAAACAGTGCTCTAAATTAAACTGATTCGAGTAAGTTATTGATACAAAAATCACACTCAATAACAATAGCTGTATTAAAGTTAAAATAACACTTTATGACTGACTGAATTTAAAAATTATTAATGATTATAGTCTCAAAACTGTGTTCTTTGCGCTAGTGCTATGTTGCGTTAAGAAAAATTATCATTCTTTATTAACTATGGACAAAAAAATTACTAGAACTGCCAGCGTAAATGATAGCTAAACTTCTTTATTCATAAACAAATGAGTATTGCACAGTTATAAGTTTTCATTTGTCTCTTTTCAATACAGGGTAAACACAATATGACAGGAAGAGACGAAATACAGATTTAGCTGTGTATACTGCTTTTCATTTTATGAAAAGTATATACAAATTAGTGAACGTCAAAAAATATCTAAATTTACATTTACTGCTAGTTATGTCAAGAGAGAGAGAGAGAAAAGAAATATACAAATTATTTGTGAGGCGCTGAAACCATTACGCCTTGCTAAAAGATGAATCGAAAAATATGTTGCTAAGCGCAAAAGACCTTTCCATCCGTCTTGAATTACTTGCGCTAATGTCCTAAAACCCTTAGATGGAGCAGAGGCCGTCCACAGTGAGTCTCCATCGCGTTCGGGCCAGAAGATGCCCGGAATACGGCAAAGACAGGGGTTGACGAAGTCGGTGCGAGATGTCTTTGGTAACCGTCCACGTTTCACACCCATAGAACAGCACAGATTTGACGTTGGATCCGAATATTTTAACCTTGATTCGACGCGTCAACATCCGTGACTGTCATTCAGGCCGAAGTTGTGCGAAGGTTGCTCGGGCCTTGGCTTGACGCATTGCCAAGAGCCATCCGAGTTATCATTTTTTTATTTATTCCTTGTACTCCGATGAAGGTTTTTATAGAGATACACAATTTATAGATATTATAGATAGATATTTTATTTAGTACTTAGGTTTTTACTCCCGAAAGGCAAAATGTCTTAATGAGGTATTGTTGATTTTCCATATGTTAGTACGCAGCTGCTAAATAGGTAGGCAAAAAAATCATATGAAGGCGAAACGAAGTTTGCGGGGGCAGCTACTAAGAAAAGGAGCTTATGAGTAAAGCATAAAGTCTATATTAATTACATCAGAATAATTAAAAATAAAATTAATCAGTGGCTGTACAAACTTTTTAGGTCTGGGCCTCAGATTTCTGTATCTGTTTCATGATCAATGTAATAGGAAAGTAGGTGATCAGCCTTCTGTGCCTGACACACGCCGACGACTTTTTGAGACCAAGGCAAGCCGGTTTCCTCACGAGGTTTTCCTTCACCGTTCGAGAGAATATTAAAATGCGCACATAGAAAGAAAGTCCATTGGCACAGCCGGGGATCGAACCTACGACCTCAGGAATGAGAGTAGCACGCTGAAGCTTGGCCAACACTGCTCAATACATCAACAACATCAGATTGAAACTATGTAATAATCATATTGGTAGTTTTCAGAATAACTAAAATGTCTTATAAGAAATCCAAAAACCCAGCGCTGCCTAGTTGCTTATAAGAAAGTTTATTAATCTATAATATTAATAAAACGCTTTTATTTAGTGCATTTGACGTCAGTATTATTTTTTTACAAAAATTACTTGAGTTATTCGTTATCTGCAATTCGTATTTTATTGTTCAACTTCCTCCCTTATATGAGGATATTTTTTTATTTACAATAATAGGCTTGGGCCATTGGCTACTCCGATGCGATGGTAATAAAAATTCATGATGTTGTCATGTTAGGAATGTTGAAACTAGTTATGTAGCGTTGTTTCATGATCTTTTAAATATTTTAAGCGATTTTTAATTAATGTGCGTTCAAGCTATTGTGTGTCTCAATTGATTTACATTTTATTTAGAATATTGAAAGATCGACGGAAATCAGCGCGTATTAGATATTAAAAGTCTTTGCCGCGCACCACTTTTTGGAACCAGCTACCCACTGAAGTATTTCCGAACCAATTCAACTTAGGGTCCTTCAAGAAAAGAGCGTACCAATTCTTAAATTGCCGGCAACGCACTCGCAACTCCTCTGGCATTGAGTGTCCATGGCGGTATCACTTAGCATCAGGCGAGCTTCCTGAACGTTTGCCTCTATAAAAACAAATATATGAGATCAAACCCATAAGGCCAGTCGACTGGAAATAATGCTGTAGTCACGTTGCGTATTAATTGTTACTAAATAAGTTTTGTAGAGTTATGAATGTATAGTCGTAATCAAGCAAAGTATTCACTTGTCATATTATCTTTGCAAATACCATAATATTCCATAGCGTTGTGTTGCTTATAGGTTCTTTCGAATGAATAAACCGATTTAGAAATTATTTTAATATGTAACCGGGAATATTGACACATTTGATTTTTGTATTCCTTTTCCACAGTATTTGTACTTAGTTGAAATTCTTAATTTGTTTTTATGTTATTTAGAAGGATTTTAACGATTTAAACCTGACCTAGAAGATTAACTGCAGGTGTTTATTTTAAACCGACTTAAAAAAAAACTAAATAAGTTACTAATTCGATGTGTCTTTTTCGACCAAAGATAATATATTGCACATAAGAATCATACCACGAAAAAAATAAAATAACAATATTTAAAAAAGTCATAAGATAAAGAACATAAGGAAAAAATTTATGTCTTTTGTAATTATTCTTATAAAAATTAATTTTTTTTACCTGTTTAATTATTATCAATTAAACGGTGCAAATATATCTATAATTAGGTATTTATTGTGTATGTAAAATAAAATTAAATTTCAAAACAATAACGATATCGACAATTGCACATTAAATACAGCTAAATAAACTGAGCAGTCGTTACGGAATTTTAAATATTAACTAAAGCAAACGTTTGCGGTTGGTTCATATTGACTGGAAGTATTAATTGTGAAGCTTTGTTTTAACAAACTTTGATTTCAGGTTGTTAGGCAACGTGCTTACTTATTTGCTATAAAAATGTCAGATACAAATGTTAAGTATATTATAATTATCTTAATATATATAAATTACGTGTCACGTTGTTTGTCCGCTATGGACTCCTAAACTACCGAACCGATATCAATTAAATTTGCACACCATGTGTAGTTTGATCCAACTTAAAAGATAGGATAGCTTACATCTCAATTTACACCCACATTATTATTTTCTTGCAGAATATTTGTTTATTATTTGATAGTCACAATTCTAACAGATGGCGCTGTGTTGAAAATACCAACGTTTCACATAAGCTACAATTTAATGGCATAACCACCAAAAAAGCATGGTGGTCCCCATGACTGGTGTTCTCCTACAGTTTCCCTTGAATAGTTTGCTACTATGTAATATAACAAAAACCTTAGCAACAGCAACGCTTGGCCGGTCTGCTAGTTATAATAATATATTATAATAATATTACTTATTTATCAATACAGTTCATTCACTATGTAATAATAAGCTACGATAGTAGAATTATTAAAAAAAAATATGCTTATTTTTTTTTTTGGATAAGTCCCCGACTTAATTTCATTGGAGGTAAAAGTAAAGTACGTGTATATTATTAGCAAAGTAGCATTTGCTAATAGTATGATTAAGTATTTATTTCAGTTAACAACTTGACTTATTTACATCAAATTTAAGGAACTTTAAACTTTTGCAAAATTTATTTTTCAAGTTTGTTTCTGTTATGTTCATTCCTATCATTTGTTCGGTGCCATTTCGTAGCCATAAGCGTTTTATGGAGAAACTATTCTTTATTAATTCATTTTATACTTAAATAACTGTAAATATTGCAATAGATCCACTATAACTCATTAAATGATATTACTAAAATTTAAACCATAGATTTATAGCACGAATATTGTTTTTGTTTAAATCAGATTTAGTATAATGAATGCTTTTCAGTAAACACATTGTATGTGAATCGTCCCCGGCGCATAACGGATTCAGGGTGACCTCAGGCGCCTATTAAAAAATTATGCGACGACACCTTTCACATCGATACAGATAATCGTAACGTTGATGTGTCGCAATCATATCACCACTGTACGACGGGACACGGCTCCATTATCATACGGGAATGTGTAAATGTAACGTAACGGTAAGTACATCCAAATCTTAGTAGATAGAATATAACCATGCTAATGGATGATTTCAGATATAAACTTTCAAATATGCAGACGTTATTAAATTAATTATTATTAAATTTAGAAGCTTGGTTTAAATAATATTTATCAAAAAGTAACAATCATGTTAACCAAACGAACATGTAGTCATTGTTTAAAAAAAAGGAGCGCTGCGACTCTTAGTCTTGGCCTCAGATGTCTCTCTGTTTCGTGGGTTTTGTTTACACCTATATCTTATTTTATCAACACCAAATTTATGAATTTATTTGGAACCTGCTAGTAACGGTGACCCCAGAGCCGGTGGTTTACTAGCTCATCGAATAAGTATTGCAATACAGCAAGAAATGCTACCATCATTAGTAGGTACACTGCCACAGGGACCAAACTTTTTAAATTTAAATTATTTTTCATAATTATTAATACTACTACATAGTATTAATAATTATGAAAAGAATATTGTTGTTGAAACTAGTTCTATAACTTTTTATCAAAAGAGGTTATGCAAAACATTTGTTCGGTAGCTGTGTAACGAAAAGTTCGTAGTAAAATGGAGACGCGCACCACTTGTCGATCTCAAAGGTGTCAATAGGTGGAAAGGCGGGAATCTGATGATTGTCAATTTAAAACTCGTAAAAGTTTACAGCTTGAGAAAATATTTGAAATCAACTCATCGATTATCAATTATTGGCGGAACAAAAATGGCTTTTAAAACGTTTAATACAAATACACGTAGCGGTTTCGGTAATAACATTTGGAAATTCAATTCCGGGGATTAATTTTTCTTAGCTTTCATAAAAGCACAATAATATATTCATTTATATAAATCGTCATTAATTTAAAATATATGTTAGACAAATTAATATTTTTACATTTTAAAACTAGAAGAAAAAATCGATCATATTCAGATGGAATGTTAGTTGTGGCTTCATCCAGGGATGGATGAGTCGCACGGATGTAGGTTCAACTCCTGGTTGTGCACCGGCTTTCTATATATGTCCTAATCTAACACTCGCTCGTACGGTGAAAGAAAACATTGTGAGGCATGTCACAAAGGCTCACCTACTTGTCTATGAATTAAAAGGTATCATAGAAACGGATGCAATCAGATGCCTACAGAGTACAGTTTTAAATTTAATGACGTGGAATAAGTGATACCTGTATCTTATGTTCCATAATAAACATATTTTTTTTTATCTTATATTATGTATTACAAATTATTTCGGCTAAAAACTAAATGGCAAATTCTAATTGGGAATCTTATATCATACTAATAGAATTTTATGGATAAATAATCCTTACTCTTAAACTAAACTACATAAATCTCGCGGCTTTCGCCGAAATTCCTATGTTTATAGCAATTAACAGTAGATGTCACTCCACTAAGACATGATTTCACGTAAGGAGTAATTTACACTACAATATTAGAGTGTTTGTTTGAAGTGGGGGCAGAGGGCACTGGCCGTGGAAAACCAGCCTGATCGGTTCTGGGTGGCTCTCTTAATTTCACTTCCTTCGCCTTTACAATGATGCTTCGTTGCCTGGTCTGTTTTGGGCGGCCACGTTTCCTTTTGCCTTGAGGATTCCAGTCGAGGGCTTGCTTCACAATGTGACTTGGATACCTCCGGAGCGCTATACCACCTTTTTCCATTTTCGGCGTTTTATGGAATTGTCAATTGTCAATTGGCACCTCAGCTAGCTAGAGTGTTTACTAAGTGGCGACATAAAAATTGATGTCGTGACTTGGAAGCCTCCCTGTGCACCAATGGATTTTTATCTATATGCACCATCCTTGCTCGTGAGATCAGGGAAATCGTTGGCAACGTTTAAGACTTAAAAATCGATGGTTATTTTATATATGCAATAAGTTTTACTATTCAAAGAGTAGATCAATTATTTTGTAAAGCTTCTATTACATTTCAGTATTCCATTTAGAAGCTTCTTTTCGCGAGTTTTGTTAAATAATTGAAGTAAAATTTGTCATTTTGGCTTTGTTTATCTGCACATCAATTTTATTTCCTACATTAAAAATAAAATAAAATAAAATATGTTTATTATGGAACATAAGATACATGTATCACTTATTCCACGTCATTAAATTTGTAGGCATCCCTACTCATCGGCAAAGAAGACAGAGAGTGTAGGCCGAGAGAAAAAGCCGGCGTAAAAAACTCTCGGTACTCTTTTAAAACAGCAAATCATCAAACAACACTTATTTAAAACAAATATCGCAAATGAATTATTTTCGTATGAGACTAGTATAAACCTTCTAGCTTCTTGTTAATGAAAAACTCAATAGTTATACGTCAGCGTAATAAATCCTTATTTATTTAAAACTGGATTTTTAAAATGAAAATAATGCGTGCTGTGTAAACGCAGCTTTACCGGACCCCGCCTTTTAGTAATTTATTGTCGTCTTAATTACTAACTTTCAATCCTTCGTCTGACGGAAGGGAACTGTGCTTCGTTGTTTTTGAATTTTACACTATTACAAAGAGAATAGATTATACTAAAGTGCTTAAATAAAAATGGCTACATAAAAAATACAAATTAAAATTACCTAAAAAATATTTAACTTTAATTGAAGATTTTTTTTCCAAGTCTTAGTGATTGCAGTAATATTGTTAAATAGTTTAAAATTTTCTTAGATGAATATTTTTAATCAAGCAATTAATAAACAATTAAAAATAAGCTTTTATTCCAACACGCACACCGATATTTGACAATTTCCTTTCTCTATAGTTATTTATTAGTAATTCGCTTGAGTCAGCGTTATTATAAGTTATCTGCGATATTTCTCACAAAACATGTCTTCTAAATTAAAACAATTGTTACTCTTTTATTAGTCCTTGTATCGTTGTTCACTGTTATAATTATTATTTATGTCGTAATCTGCTTTTGTATTATCTACTTGCCTTTCTGTGAAGTATACAAACTTCTATTCTAATCTTTATTAAAAATCTAATATTTATTATTTCTATGTGAAACTGTTCCTACATCAAATACTCTAATTACACATTATATTTTATTACTTTTGTTTCTTCTGTATTAATAACCACTAACTTAGATAGTATGTTAAACTTTACTTTAAGTAAAGTTCGATACTATGTTTAACTATGAAAACTAGTGATAAATATAAAACATGAAGCTGTTACTAAGAGGTCTTTGGATATGGACTCTTAAAACTATAATAGCTTAGGTACTGACGGTATATCATGTAAGATGTAAATTCTTACATAATACCAAAAAGCGAATTAAACCTTCTAAATAGCCGTTATTTATAACCGCCCATGCCCCGCCTCCACTGTATATCATACATTTCCATACATAATAATACCTTTGGAAAACTGTAGCTCACAAAAAATCTAATCAGTCAACGTCAAGAATCCTATAACACTATCTATAAAGTCATAAAGTTGAAAATGTTTAAACTTACAAACCTATATGTTCAAGGCAAGAATGGTCCTTATTCCTGAATAAATAAGGTTGAAATTTAAGAGAAGTTATAAACAGTTGTAATATAAAATAAGTTGCTTTGCTTGCTATAAAGGTAAAGGACTTGAATGCCCTTATATTGGCTGTTAGTTTTCATTGAATTATCGATTTTATTTCTATAACAAAAAGGGCTAAATTACCTTGTTATGAGGGCTATATAGGATCAATCACAAATCAATAGTGACGTGGTACGGCCCAGTACGAATGGAGTTTAATTGTCGGTTCGGTATTATCATTAGTGCGCGGGCGCATCTGATGGTATCTCGATCTTAGATCACAGCTGATTTAATTGTGTTTTAGTCTGCACTTCGCCGCTAGCATTTTTATGGAATAGGCTCAAGCTTATTTATGGATAGTTACGAAATATCTAAAATGCATGAAAGGAAAGCTTAGATCATTCATTTGTTTTCTATTAATTATCACTTAAATTATCATCATTAAAAAAATAGGTAAAGTTAAGGTATTTATTAATAATTGAATCCGCTGATCAGTTTATTTAGGACAGACAATACCACTTATCTTATGTTCTTTGGAACCTATCAATAGCGCATAGGGACATATAAATATGTCTGTTTTAATAGTAAAAGTATGTAATTAGCATGTGTTTAAAACAAATCGCTTATTGCTGCGACATTTTTAAGCGTTCGCCAGTTTTGATCAATCTCTGATAATCTTAGTCAACCTTCTGTTATAATACAATATTTTTCCCGAGCACAAAACCCAGTACTAAACGAACAAATAGACACCGAGTTGAAGCCCGCATTGCTTTGCCCAAAAACAGTCGTATATTTGCAGGCAAATACCGCGGCCGATGCAAGGTGTTCCGACAGATGTGTATTTGCATACGGTATTCTGCTGGTATATTTATACGATTTTATATTACCATCTTGAGTGCTATATTACAAATAACAACGACTTTGTGACCTCAGTCACAGATGCAAAGATCATTTAATTGTCTGACCTCTTTTTGTTTTGGACGTCAAATCTCTAATTACACATACATGTTATGCATACAATTACATATTGAAAATCTCCGTCGAAGGTTCTACTTTATCTACGATACTACCTGCTACTACTATACTTTATCTGCTAATAATTGCTACAAACCAAAGCACTAGTATCTACTATATCTATACGTGTGCGCTTGCGTTGTTTTTAATTTTTTTTATATATTTTTAAAGATTTCACATATCATCATAATCATTTCAGCGTCAAAGGCGTGAAAGTTTTACACTATCGTTTTTTTATATAACAATTTAAGTACAGTATTTTAACCATATAATAAAGTCGTTCTAATTCCACTGTTAAACTAGGTTGTCTGTTCCTATTAATTGCAGCACAAAAACAATATGTTAGAAAGAGACAAAAGAGTAAATAAAAAGGGAGCAATTGGACTGATTTAGTTTTTATAAGAGGGTAAGACATACATGTCATAGAAATGGTTAAAATTCAAATCAGTCCCTTAGCTATCGGGGAAAATAAATTTATATAGAAACGTCACCCAAGCGATACACTAATTTATTCAAGGTGTAGCCGAAGGTCGCACATATGACGCTCTAAAAAAACTAGCAATAAATATGGACTTATCTGATCGGGGATTTAACGTTTTAATAAATAACTCGTTCGGGATTCGTTTCAAATTAATAATAATAGGGAATAAATCAATACGAATGGTTTCTTGAATGATTTGTAAGTGCCGACTGGGAGATGTGGGGTTGGACATGTTTTGATACTTGTTAAAAATGTTTACAAATTTAAAGATAATTCAGAATACGTAGTAATTTTGAAGAAGTATTATTGATGGTTTATTTTAAAGAAGGTATAAAAGTTAAAGCATATATTTAATTCCAAGACACACAGTATTTACAATAATATTAACCTAGTAGTAACAATAACAGTAACAATAATAATAATAATAATAATAATAAATTAATTAGAAAGTTTAGTCTCTGTGGCAGTGTACCTTTGACGCTGGCAGCATTTACTCGCTGTATTACGATACTTATTCGTTGAACGAGGAAAGCACCAGCTCTCGGGTCAACGGTATTATCTTTAATTCAAGTTAATACTTTAATTAGCGCCTGTGCACTTGATCTTGGCTCACGGCTCAAGAGTCTATTCTCAAAGGGAACAAAATCAAATTTGGATTTTTAATATATGATAACACTAAGTAGGCATTAACACTTTTTCATAGTGTTCGATTCTATAGTCATTGATATACTTATTAGTTTTAATATAATTCGTAAGTAAAAGAGTCGTATCTTTCCCCGTATGCATTTGTTTTAGACATTTCAATAAATATAACATTTAGAAAGTATCAAAACTATTTTCACGTACACAGCGTTCGCCATCTTCCACGTGAAGATTTTTAAGATGTTTCTTTATTACTGCATTCTTAACTAGTTGTTGACGAATTTGTTTAATATCTTACCATAACCAAGCAAGGTGCTTTTATTAATACTATGGGTTCAACAGAATTGTTGTGGTATTTATAGTTATATGTAACATAACGCTAATTCGGTTGATTAGGTAGGTACTCATAGTTTTTTTTAAAGATTTTTATAAATGTATATAGAATTGGGATTAAAAAAGCTCTTTAAATCAGTCGTTATTTAATCAGTCATTAAGTTACAAGGCTGAGTTTATTAGCTAAAGATAAATCGTGAAAATAACATTCATATATGTTGCAGTATATGTTTAGTAATTTCATGTTCCCATTTATTCACCAAACATTTCAGACAATATATCGACGGAAGTTTGACATATACAAAACATTGTCGAAACGAGCCAATTTCGGTGCAATTCTAAACAGAGGTAACCGTCCAATATGTAGTTGTCACCTCTTGATAGAACCTGTCTTTCGCACTATCTACCCTTTACGCACTCAAAATACACATGAACTCTATTTCACAGGAAAATCTACTTTAAATCTAGAAAAGCTAAGCTTAAAATTGCTCATAGCTATAATGGAACTTACGCATTTTTAGAATAGTACCTCTATGTAAACACGTAGAACACCTGATTGTTACCACCGAATTGGATATGATACATTGCTTGTTTTCTTCGTAAGATTTTGTTCATTACGCTGCTAAGGAAGCAATGAAAAATGTTTAAAGTATTATACATTAATAGTGTCTGCACAACTGTTGATGTCTTGGGAGCTAGCTGTTGAAATGATCGCGGTTGGATAGATCAATGATATGTCAAAATCGTGTTATACTTGTGGGATTTGAGAAATCCAGACAGTGATAGATTCAGCCTGGATATGAGAAATGCTATCAATGTTGACTCGAACATTTATGGCTGCATGTATTCTGTAAATACAAAGATTGCATTTAAATTGATCTAATTCTTTCTTAGTATTATGTAACTAATGCAAACAATAAAAAAAATCTTTTAAACTAGTATATATGTTAAAAATTAGATGCAAAAGATTCGAATATGATGAACTTTATAACAAAAGAGCACATAACGCAGTGAAAAATCCTAGGTCTCGTCTCATTTTCATTTTGTATATTGGCTATTAAGAAAGAACTACAGTGAATCAATTTTATAAATTAACTTGTAGAACAATATATAAGCCGTAATTGATAATATTTCGGTCATTTCTTGTGGGGTTTTAGGGTTGTGTTTTAAAGTTTTAAAAAGTTATTATTAAAAAAAATATATTTAAAATATAATTAACTCATGAATGGAAATGATTAATTATGGTCTTGTAACAGTAAATTATTTTATTACATATTATAGATATTTAGATTATGTACACTCTTAACCTATATAGTTATAATAGTAATTAAATTAAATAAATATAATAAAATAATACTGAAGCTTTTGTACCTTTAATTCTGACAGCATTTCCTCAATATATTGCAATACTTCGATGAGCGAGGAAAGCACCAGCTCTGGTCACCGGTACTGTCTACTTGTAAAATTATACCATGCGTTTATTACATGTTAGAATATTATATATATAGGTTCGAACAGATATAAGTTCGAGGATCGCTCTTGTACTTGAGTACTTTCTACTCTGAGAAGTACTACTAGTGGGATCAGGTTATCTATTAAACCTTAGTCATGTCCCACATAACCGTGTTGTTGTGCTAACCGTGTGATGGTATGAGAAATGCATGTTAACCTCAGCTGCCAAAGAACGTGTAGACATTATTTCTTGATCACTTATAACAATATTAATATTTTTTTCAGTCTTTTAAGTTTTCGTACTCTTAATGAGGTTAAAATTTTTATATTACACTAGCTGCCCCCGCGAACTTCGTTTCTCCTTTATGGGATTTTAACTTGATTTGACTTAGCCTACCTTTTTTGTACATACCAACATGGAACATTGACTATTCGGTTTTCTGGAATGATTTTTTTTTAGGTTTTTCTGTGATTTTTTTTTCTATATAAACCTCATAGTTCATGTTATAAGTTTTTAATTAACAAATAAAAAATAGGGGTGGAGCGTAGAAGGGTGAGAAAATAAAGGGTTGTATGTATTTTTGTATGCTGTATCATCAAAAAAAAAACAAAAAATAAAAGTCAAAGTTTAGGGATGGACCACCCTTATCACATAGGGGTTTGAAATATAGATAGTAGCCGATTCTCAGACTTACTGAATATGTATAAAGAAATTCATAAGGATCGGTCGAGCCGTTTCGGAGGAGTATGAGAACGAACGTGACACGAGAAATTTATATAGTAGATTAATTTTAATGTTGTGTTTTGTATGTTTCTAGAAGAGACAAGCTGGTAGATGAAAGAAGTCACCCCGTACCTTCTGCAACCACGAACCTGAAGAAGATGAAGAATATATAAACATAGCTAAATTCGCGGCCCATGCCATTCTTACTGTAGGTATATTGTAATTACAGGGTCTTATCAGACAAGGTAGAAATCTCTAATTAACAATAAATCAAATCGATCAGAAGTCATAGACAAAGGTAGTGAATTAAAGTTGTCCAATAAATAGAGTCGTTATCAAGAAGTGTATAGTGCTATCGGCCGACCGATCTGCGTGTACCGATGGATACTACGCTTAATTACTCGAACCCCTACACGTTGCGGTTTTGATATGAACCTTGCCTAAACATCGCTGTATAACAATAATTGTATAAAACAACTTGCACAGTATATAGAACGTTTTTTACAGTCTAATCCACAGATAAATCATAGTCTGTAAGCCATAGTTTAAAGTGTGAGAAGATATTTGTTGGACTAGGGTGCCGGCCTATAAAATTAGTATAATTACACCGCTTTTAAAAGCACGAATTAATGCTTTCTCATTTTATTACATCGTATATTATTTATAGTTTTTACGTTTGGGTTGTCTGAAAGAAACTGTTTTGGAGAGAGATTTCTTATTAAATAAATAAGTGGCGCTACAACATTTTTAGGACTGGGCCTCAGATTTCTGTGTCAGTTACATGGTCATATGTCAATCTAATGGGCAAGTAAGTGATCAGCCTCCTGTGCCTGACACACGTCGACATTTCTTTTGATTTCACCGCTCGAGTGAATTTTACTTTGTATTACAGTAATAAATTGTAATTATTATTGTGTCTGTGTCACTGTTCTAGTGTATGAATATGAATGAAGCGAAGTATGTGGCGATTGATGACGTACTTTACACTTTATATTTCAGCTGTCAAGTGCGTATTCTTAAGAGGAAACATATGTAGCAATTACGTTTTGCGTAATTTAATAATATCAGCGATAAAAGCCCTGATATAAACATTTAATTTATTTCATATCAGCCTCTTGAAGGCTCGAGGCTCTATCAGACACACAAAACAAACAATTTTCAAAAGACACAAGCAAAGGGGCAATGGAAAGATTATAAATTAGATTTAAATAAAGGCGTTCCTTTGAAAATAAAATATGACAAACGCAGAGCAGCGCAGTATCGTCTTTGCTAACAAAAGGTTGAAAAGTCGCGATCGCACGTATCATGTTATCGTTGTTCAAACCCTTACGGTGAGGGAAAATTACGCGATAGCACGGTTAAGAGACAAGCTGAGCGCGGTTCGCTATTATGATTTAGCTATGAAGTGTTTAAAGTGTCTCGAATTCGTAAGCTGTCCTGCACTTAATTGAGATATTCTTGCATCGGACTACCTCGTGTCATATGTGGACTTCACTTCACTAACATTCATCTCTATGCACACACTTTTATAGTTGTGTCCCCAGTCACAATAGAGAAACAATTCTCTTCTGACTGATTCGACGGGGACCTTGTTAACCTACTAACGTTATCTAGTTGATACTCGCAATTTATATATATAAATAATATGTGTTATTTCAAGGTATCAGTTTTTGTTGTTAAGGCTTTGACAGTACATATAATACCATATTGTTAATAAGAAACAAAGTATGTAGAACTGGATTTACTATGTTTACATAAACTAGTAGCCTCTTACTGTAGATACTCTTTATAAAACTGTCTTTCCTACGAATGCTGGTATGTCGAATAGCTTGTACCACACATTTAGTTAAAAGGGAGAATTATCAGAAGTCGTTCAAATGATTTATGTACACAATTATTGGGTTATTCAGGTACGAGTGTCGCTATCCCCCGATCGATATGAGACAACAGACTTTAATTTAATGCCCTTTGACAGGAGGAGGTATTTATCACCGCTATTTCGAATAGGCTATATTCATTATTTTTTTAAATTAAAACTGACTTTTAAAATGGATAGTTCTTGTCTGTGTCCATCTATTCCAAATACACTTTTATCAGGATTTTAGGATACAATTTTAAATATATATTTGGATCTATGCTATGTTTGCAAATATAGAAAATGAACTACCGATAGTCAAAGGTTCCGACATAGTTAAAGAAATAAACAGATGATAATATAATGAGTGTTGGCCTAGTGGCTTCAGCGTGCGACTCTCATCTCACGACTGAGGTCGTAGGTTCGATCCATGGCTGTGCACCAATGGACTTTCTATCTATATGCGCTTTTAAAATTCGCTCGAACAGTGAAGGAAAACATCGTGAGAAAACCGCCTTGTCTTAGACCCAAAAAGAAGTTGCGTGTGTCAGCCACAGGAGGCTAATCACCTACTTGCCTATTAGATTGAAAAATGATCATGAAACAGATTCAGAATTATGAGGCCCAGATCTGAAAAGGTTATAGCGCCACTGATTTATTTTTTTAAAAATGTTTAATGAGGCAACAATGTTACGATTTTCACTGTTTAATTAAGATTAAGATAATATCTTAGTATTAACGTAATATTTGACAAACGGCCATGTAAAATACAGAGCGCTTCATTTTTAGCGAGGCTAATAGATTTTCCTAAGTGCTTCGCGAACAATTTCATAAATAAAAAAAGTAACGTCCCATTCATTAGTCCCCGTACGGCGTCACGTGATGATTTAGAGGTTCCCGCGATAATGGCCCGATAAATAACCCGGCAGGCCACTTGCTAAGTACACGAAAATGGCTTCACTTATCCGCCTAGCGCCACCTAGCGGTGGAGTGCGACATCTACATAAATCATTCGGCATAATAGATTTTTGTGTATTTTGGTAGTTTATTGTTTGAATATTATTTCATGATATTGTCTATATTGATTTTAATTATAGATAAGCTTAAGTTCTGTTGATATAGTAACTTAACTATGAGAAAAAACAAATGAAAAGTTGAGACGTTTTTTAACTTTTAAAATAAATTTTAGTTTATTATTTTTACTTAATTAATTTTTACAAGAATAATTAAAATGCATATTTTAATTATTCTTGAATAATTATAAATATATGATTTAGCATGAGGTTCTATGATATTTTTATATAAGGTCAGTATGGTCTAAAAAGTTTAACAAATTGTTATTAGATGTCATTGATGTCAATATAAATAATCACTGGCCACCTGCAGTCATTCTTTTATGACATAGTCACAATATTTTTCGTCTAATTTTTTGCATACAGGTTTATATTTCTTACCACTTCAAGGAATGAATTTTAACTACTCTGCTATCGAATCGATCATATGTATGATCATTACTTGAAGGTCGCTAGATGGCAGCACTTACGTTATGGTCTATGGCCATATCTAAAGATTTATTTGTTACTTTATCATCTAACAGATGGCGCTGATTCAAAAATTAAAATTCAAAAATTAATATACATATATAATTTATTATATTATAGTTTTGTCCAAAATTCGTTTTAACAGAGTTTGTTTTAGTTGCTTTTATAAGAAAGGACCCAAAAACGACGTCTGCGCATCTGGTGCCAACTTATACGTCATATAAAGGGAACCATATATAAAATTATAGAATTAAAAGTTACGTTATTACTTTGAATATTTAAAAATTGTAACAGCGTCTTTATTGTTGTGTGCATGTATGTGTAATGCATTAGGCATTGTTACATTTAAACCGCGAAAAAATTACTAGAAATAACATAGCGATAATTAGTTTAAATGATTACCTAAGATGAAAATTAATGAATAACGATAAAGGAGGCTTCCGTAACGATGTTGCGATAGCGGCAACGGAACCACGTCCGCTGTAAATCAACGAAGAATGCTGTATTCATCAATTACTGGTAAGGATATTAAATTATATTTTTCTAAAATTTATTTGTAGAGTTTTTTGTAGATATTTTTTTTTTTCAATTTTAAATACTTATAAGTATCAAAACGGCTATTCATTCTCACAAATAAGACGTTTAAATAAATAATTGCCCCTTTTTAATACCCGAACCAAGTCGAAAAAAAATTAACCCAAAATTTAAGTATTCATTCATTAAGGGTTAAGTGAGAACCGAAAATATGAATCAATAATAAATTA
This sequence comes from Pieris macdunnoughi, assembly GCA_905332375.1. Classification (NCBI taxonomy): domain Eukaryota; kingdom Metazoa; phylum Arthropoda; class Insecta; order Lepidoptera; family Pieridae; genus Pieris; species Pieris macdunnoughi. The sequence continues at coordinate 146,963 of CAJOBZ010000082.1, forward strand.
GCAATAAGATTTTGCAATTCTAGCCGTTTTCTAAAATTGATGAAAGTCTTTTACCAACAGGCTACAACAGAAACAATAACGTGAACGCATCAAGCTAATTAACCTCCTTATCCCCGTTTAAACCTATAAATCATTAGATATTTTCAAATACATGACACGTAAACATAATAAATAATAACAATATTTACTGAACGTTCAACCCGCCGCGCTCGTCCGGGCCGATAGTACCGAGCGCCTCAAAGTTACCCAAATTTTAATAATAATATATCTTCGTAATTTATTCGATCCGCCAGCTAGGCGACAACGTTTGTTCGTATTTTAGCTCCGATCGACGTGAGTGTGAGTTACGATAGAACTTTACGCTAATAATTGAGTTTCACGAACGTTATTGAGTAAATGTTTAATGTGATTTCATAAGGGGATGACAAAGTGCGCAAATTATATTTAATTGGTGATAGCATGATTATGTAGAACATGTTTTGACCACCATGTGTTGAATACTAATATAGGAACAGCTATATAGACGAATTCGACATTCTTTGTACAGTGTTATATTTTTTAATTATTTATTGTTTATTAGAAAAAATATAGCTAAATGTTAGTGAAAACATTATTCATTGTGGGGCGAAACTGCAAAAGAATTATTTAGAAAACGAAACCAAAACAACCGAAGTATCTTAAATCATTTCATAATCCGATCCATTTCCTATTCAAAGTATTCACACAAATTTAACCGGGCAAATGACATTAGGGCATAAAAGTCCCAAATGTCGATCTAACCGGTCGGCTGCCAAAGATTTGACGCCAATGGTAGCGAATCGTAAATTACCATTATCTGCAGACGCACGGTGCTAGTATTTATTATTTATGGGTCGGATTGACTCGCCTCGGGCCTGATACGAGGGCGTTTTTCCCCAAAGCGCGGTCAGGGTTGAATTTTCGAGGTGTATGATTTGCTAATGTTCCAATTCGGGAGTTTAAATCTGATTTAATTTGGGGATAATGTTGTCTTATTTTAAGTCTCAGTTTGATTTTTATTTCTATATATTCTTAAGAGAATCGGCAATTGAATCCGAAATATATCAATTACTTAACGGAAACGAGTAAATTTCAAATACTCTACAACCCTCAGATATAACGACATTAGCGATATACGAAATCGCCATCTTTCGAAAACTGCTAATTAATAAAACTTGAGTCATAAATAAAGTAGGGGGTGGTGGGGGTGGCCGTTAGCAAAAACTGTTAGGATCATAAAGCTGTCAACGGATGAGGCACTGCCTTTGTTGCTGTTTCGTCGTGGCGCGCCGATAAATCTAATGCGAGAACAATTTGGAGCGGTCGCGGGGCGGTTCTTTGCCCATCTTTTGCCTTACAATTATCTAGTCTCCCATACTCGCACGTTTATTTAAGCGCGATAATTGACTTTCTATTATGCTCCTTCGTTTATTTCCATGGTGACATGTCTTTTATCGTTCATTGTTCAATACTTATCCAGTTTATTGTTATAGTTTGTAGAACATATTTACCTTCCCTCCTCCCGATAGGTACCTACTCCTTTACCATACCTGACGTAAGGTATGCCTGTGTTCCTGTAGCTCAGTTTAGTGGGTATACCAAATATAATGAATAGCTTTGAATACTATATATACTATTAGGTCCTTACATATGAAATTGGCGTATTTCGTACTGGCCACTTTCATCACGATGTTCTCCTCTTTGGTAAGGAATTCCAAATTTGTACAGCTATTTACTCATGTATTTGTGCTTCGATGGCCGTCATTCATTTGTTTTTTTCTTCTGTTTTTTTCTGTTTGCGTCACTCATTTTACAAAATGGAAAACTTAAAGTATCGCATTATTTACGAGTACGAGTTCCGCCGTGGCACTAGTGCTGCGGAAACGACTCGATGGGTGAATGACGGCGGTCATGTTGCAAAAGAAAACACAGTTCGTTTTTGGTTCCAACGTTTTTGTTCTGGAAATTTCGACCTGCTGAACAGGCCCCGTGGACGGCCTGAGACCCAAGTTGATAATGAAGTATTGAAGGTTATTGTGGAGGCACCTTCGCAAACCACGTCCAAGTTAGCTGCAGGCTGCGGTGTTAGTGATAAAACTGTTTTAATTCAAATTGGGAAGATTAAAAAGCTTGAAAGATGGGTACCTCACGAATTGACTGAAGCAAACCGGCAAACGCGCGTCGACTGCTGCGTTACATTACTGAACCGGCACAATAATGAAGGTATTTTAAGCCGAATCATTACCTGTGATGAAAAATGGATTCTTTACGACAATCGGAAGCGCTCAGCGCAGTGGTTGGATCCTGGCTAGCCAGCCAAATCCTGCCCCAAGCGAAAATTAGCCCCAAAAAAGTTACTTGTAAGCGTTTGGTGGACTAGTGCCGGTATTGTTCATTGCAGTTTTCTCAAATCTGGCCAGACTATTACAGCTGATGTCTATTGTCAGCAATTGCAAACCATGATGGAAAAGCTAGCGGCTAAACAACCTAGGCTGGTCAATCGCTCCACGCCACTGCTACTTCACGACAACGCTAGACCACACACTGCACAACAGACGGCTACCAAATTAGAAGAGCTTCAATTGGAATGTCTAAGACATACTCCGTACTTCCCGGACCTTGCTCCAACAGATTACCATTTTTTTCGAAATTTGGACAACTTCTTGCAAGGGAAAAAATTTAACTCTGATGGGGCAGTCCAAATCGCCTTCACAGATTTTATTGATTCCCGTCCGACTGGTTTTTTTAGTAAAGGGATCAATGAACTACTTATGAGATGGCAAAAGTGCATAGAAAACAATGGTTCATACTTTGATTAATTAAATATATTCTATTTAAAAATATTCGACTTTTTGTACAAAACGCCAATTTCATATGTAAGGATATTAAAAGAGACTCAACTATTTTAACGCATTTTATTTCTATCCAATTATTAGATGTTTAATTTAATTTAAAATTTTGTGTATATTACTGCATGCTTTGGCTACAGCTTTTCATATAAGTTTAAAAAAAGTATCAATTATCAAAAGTGGATAAATATTTTGATAGTTCGAAAATCTTGAGATTAGGACGTGTATAAAAATATCGTCAGGTGATAAATCTTTTAGCGCGCACTGCCATCTATCACGCGGTGGGTGAAACATCAGAAGTAATGTTTGGTGTCGATAGATAGATGGCGTTGGCCGGCGCAAGCGCAGGAAACGATCTAATGGACATTATTTGCTTACGTTAAGCTATAAATTTTATTATCAAAACACGTGTAATTGAATGTTTGAAATGAACTTGATTGATTTAATTATTTCGATATTTACGTCTATTACAATATGAATATGGAACTTTTAATGTATTTTTTAAAGCAATAACATAAATATAATTTTATTTTTTTGAAGTTCTTACCTACTAAGTAGTAACAGTAATCAAACTGGTTTATTTCGCAAGGTAAGGTAAGTAAAACACTATAAAATATCCGATGTGTAAATGAAAATCAATTAAACTTAAACTAATTAATATTTTTTATAAGTTCTTAGGTAAATTTATGTATTTGGGTACCTTCAATTGCAATTCAAGATGTAAGATTAGTTTATAATTATGATTAGATCTAGAAATGCAGTGGGTCATTTGGTAATGTAATGTTTGGTTGAAATAAAATGTCGTAAATGGTAAAAAAAACTAAAACTGTAGGTTCCCTAAACTTGCTGTAAGTAAACGAATGTAAAAATCACACGCCGCAGAAATGCTGTAAGTAGCGTTAAGTTTTTAATTGGGAAGAAGTAAGTATTAGTAAAGTAAAAAATGCAGTTTTTCTTTTGCTGTAAGTACAAATTGTCTATAATGACTGGATTTTGGTCTAAATACAGCATTTAATATTGCTAAAAAAAATATTTGTACGGGCGTTTTCAACCGCGTATGTAATTTTTTTTTCATCGTAGAGACACAGGACCCGGGACATTCGAGGCGGTATTTAATTCTGATTCTAATGGCAGTAAAAAGTCACTTTAGGTATTTTGTCTACTTACAGCAAATATGCTTTCCTACGTCGATATTAACTTGTATTGTATAATGTTATTTTTAAATATTGTTATTAATCATAACTAAAACATTAACTCAATGCATTTGAATCTAATATATTTATAGATTATTAGATTAAAACACATTAAATGCCTTTATATTCAAAGAAAATCTATTACTATTGTTATTACGTTTTATTCTTTAACAACTTTGTAAGTTAATCTAAATCTAGGATTAAGTAAAAGAGGTATATTTCGTATTTGTATTATTCAAAGCAAGCTGACCGTCTGATACTCGCTCGGGAAGTGGATGAAGCACCCGCTTGGGAGTATTACATCAGACTCATCACTCACTGTACTTTAATTAGAATCCTTTTATTATAATTATGAACTTAATATTTGTTATACTTGTTGATTATGCCAAGGGTCAGGAGGAAGGGGGAGTCATGGGGTCATGTTAGGATATACGAATTTTGTCTATGCGACACCCAGACGAGTTCGTACTTAATTATCTCCACTAAACCAAATGATCGTATTGTAGTCTCCACGGATATTTATGTAACTCTATTTAATTTTTTTATGGGACAGATTCTGGATGTAACTCACCCATGACAGAGATACCTGGAGATCGTTGGAGGCTTCACGTGCGGAGGTACTCTTGCAAAGTAATTAGGAAATAGATATTACTACAGACAACAAATAGTGAAATGGTGTAATTTATTATCTAAAAATAGAATTAAGTTTACTTTGATTTTAAAAGCCTTTTTTATGTTAATTTTATTTTATTATAAGACAAATGGCAAGAGGAACAGAAAAATGGAGCAACGAACTACTTAACTGGTGCCCAAGGTACAAACGAAAAAGAGGGAGACAATTTAGAAGGTACATGGAAGAGAGTGGCACAGTGCACAGAGGAATGGCGGGATTTGGAATGTGTTTAAATGTAACTGAATAAAAGATATTGTTATTATTATAAGACAAAAGGCTAAGGAGCAGGCGGGTCACTTACGGTTAAGTGCTTACCACCCCCATCAACACCTGCGACACCTGGTAGTAAGTGCGTTGCCAGTAGTGGTACGGTCTTCTCTTGAAGGACGTAGTAACCGTTCGGTTCGTGTCCCATGAACTGAAGAAGTATTTTAAAAAGCCGTGTAGAACGCCAGATGTCAAGGTGAAATGTATGGAATTCATTTGCAAGAACACAGATCAGTATCCATTACAAGATAAAACATACATACTAAAGTGGTCAAGTGGCACGGGAGGCGGTCCCAACCGCTTCATCACCTGCGCCGTGTTTTCATTAGCCACTGTAACGTATGACGCGGCTGGGGACTATATCTTCATTTTTGACGTCCCTCGGGCGAGTGATGGTTTAGAGAACTGGAAACGACAGTGTTTAAATACACATAAATCCGTTGGCCCGAGATTTAAGTTTGTAATTGAATTAAAATATTCTCCTCCTTTGGTTATACGCCATGACTATTTAGAAATTAAAATTGTGCACTAATTTTATTTTTGTCCTATTTCAATTTATTAAGTTGGTTGATTCTTAAATATATATAAATTAGTGTGTGATATTTTTTGCCTTTATAGCGCTCGCAAGCTAGGAAATGTGTTTTATAAATATATATAAAAATATATGATAAGACGATAAATAATTATCAAAATCTGTATTATAAATATCGTTTATTAAACCTAAACATACCAATCAAATATTCAGTATTTAGTAATAATAAAAATAATGAAAAATTTGACGTTAATTAATTAACTTTTTACATTTGTTTTAAGTTTTCATTTATTAAATCTTCGTTATTACTATTTCTTTAGTATATAGTAGATGAACAAACATATCCAGTAAATTCTATATCCTGGTCGGTTCTGTCAGGGGTCGGAGACAGCTCTAATGTTGATATATCGGACACAGTTCGGACGGACAACGGAGTTTTGTACCATCTCAGACCCCGTGTCAATGTGTCTCATGTATTTATAAGGTTTAATTATAAACCCCACGAGCATGTAGATTTATTATAATGGTTATATACCACATAGTTAAAAATAAATTGCTTGCATTCATTATAAATAATAAAAAATAATAATAACAAAAATACAGTAAGAACAAAGTAGAATTTTATTGATTACAATCAAGTATACAGTACATATTTATAATTTTCTTAACCTACAAAGTAAAAATTATTAAAAATATTTTTTTTTAAATATTATATAAAAGAGCAGTGTTGGCCTAGTGGCTTCAGCGTGCGACTCTCATCCCTGAGGTCGTAGGTTCGATCCCCGGCTGTGCACCAATGGACTTTCTTTCTATGTGCGCATTTAACATTCACTCGAAAGGTGAAGGAAAACATCGTGAGGAAACCGACATGTCTTAGACCCAAAACGTCGACGGCGTGTGACAGGCACTGGAGGCTGATCACCTTCTTGCGTATTAAATTGAAAAAGATCGCGAAACAGATTCAGAAATCTGAGGCCCAGACCTAAAGAGGCTATAGCGCTACTGATTATTATTATTATTAAAAAGAAAATATAAACAAATTTAAAAAGATCGGTCCCAGTGCACCTTTAACGCTGGCAGCATTTCCTCGCTGTATTGCGATACTTACTTGTTCAGCCAGGAAAGTACCAGCTCGGGTCACCGGTACTATCTACCAGGAGCCAACTTAAATCTTTAATAAGCGCCTGTGCACTTGAATAAAGAATTACATTTTATTTTAGTTTTTAGTACAAAAGTTTAATGTGAAAATTAAAATAGCCACCAAGTACCAAGATTTTAATGATATTTATTTTTCAATTTAAAATAAAGTTTTTCATAACACAAATATAAAGTATTTACAATATTTAACCTACATAGTAATAATAATAATCTGTTCCTTTATTGCTTATCTGCCAAGTCATATTTCTTTCCATTATAAGGCCCTCTTCTTTTGCTTGAACTTTTTCCCTCACAGAGAAGTGCGGTTGAAATGCCTGTTATAATTGTGTTAGGGTTTTTCAATCCACTTCATGAATCTAAATTCGTAATTAATAATATTAAAACACAATAATTGAAGTAATCGTGAGATGAACTGTGACACATAATAAATGTTTTGTTTCATTGTTATTAGTCAGTTACAGATCCAGAAAGCTTAGAAAAAACTTATCGTGGCTGGCAGAGTGGAGTGCTAGACCAATTAAGCCACAGGTCTTACCATCGCCCAGGCGCAGAGGCTTGCTAAAGAAAGTGGAGAGTTGAGGATGTTTGGCCTACCTGTGAAATAAAGATGGCGCTCTTGGTAAGTATAGACTACCAAAAGGAATGTTAGTTATATTCTTTGGATAAGGAAAAGGAAAATGAACCGAAATTATAAATCAAGTCAGTAATCAATATATTGCTATGATGGTAGTGATCGTGGCCATATTTCAGTCTGCTAACTTAGCCCCTCAAAATTATCCGAGTTTATCCTATGAACGATCCTGTTGATGCTCTGCTTCTTACGTGCAGACAAAAATTTTCTTACGATACTTCGGTACCCATTAAACAAGATTCGGAAGAAGAATCTTTTTCAAAGTCATATCTTGTTTCCTTCCCTTTTCCTAATAATAGATAATGGGGAGTTTAAGAGGTAATCGTGAAAATTAAACCTTATCGTACTCTTTTAACTAAAGTAGGTACTCTTCCGTTTCTTTCTGTCAAATTGTTAGTTTGTTTGTTTTTGCTGTGATGTGGTGATGAACTGTCTAAATCTTGAATATATAAGATATTAAAAGAACTATGCAATTTATCAAATTGATTTTAATTTACCAAGTAGTAATTGAAGGAATTTACTATATCTGATTATTTGAAAGTAGAAGTGATAATTCATATCAAAAAGAAGTAAAATACAATTTTTGAACCAATATGTAGTAAGATTGTGTCACTAATACTTTACGGTTTAAATATTTGATGTTCTTTTGTAGAGCATCCAGTCAGCCGTTCGCTCTATAAGTAGCCAATCTCGATCACAAATAATTTATGTCGGCGCATCACGAGAGGGTTTTGTCTTATGGGTTTCCATAATATCTCCTTCAGTTTGATACCAAACCTATTTTAAGTGGACTACTGAATTAATATAGTATTGTATACACACTGAGCAGTATTGGCCTAGTGGCTTCGACGTGCGACTCATTCCTGAGGTCGTGGGTTCGAACCCCGGCTGTACACCAGTGGACTTTCTGTCTATATGCGCATCTAACACTCGCAAACGTCTTGTCTATGACATAAATATGCTCAAAGAAACGCCACTGGATTATTATTATTATTTATTATATTCACTACTTCCTTGCTGTTATGGGAATTTCGTTTAATGCAGCTGAGATCCGTTTTTATTCTACATTGATAGGCAAACACATTGATGTGTATGTGTATATGACGGCGTAAATAAGAATTAAATAATCAGCCTAAACAAACCTGGACTCATATATGCCATATCCATTAAGGTACAATTTTGATAAAACGTAAATACTACCTAATATACGATACCAGCTGACCCGGCAAACTTCCTACCGCCTAACAGTCAATGAATGTGTTACAGATTATGTGAAAACAATTTATGATTTTACAATTTACAATGAATACAAAACTAACATTAAGTTCACTACTTTACTAATATTTTTACACAACAGAAATAAGCGTCTGAACGCTATTTTAAATATTTGACCGGTATAAATGACAATCCTTTTTCATTACCGACATTTTTAAAATCTTAAATACGCCATTATTCGACTATTGTGGATATATCTTTTCGATTCGAAACCTTTATTTAAATACGTTCTTTAATTTGAGGCGATTAACCGTATCGACGGCATGAACGTAAAACGTTTGGCAGTTACGAAACCCATGAGTTTGTTGAAAACCCCAAAAATCATAAAAATCCGTCCAGTTGTTCTCGAGTTATAAGTGTTCGGAAAAACTCGAATTGTTTTATATATTATGATATTAACTGAAAATATATAAACTGTAATACATTGAAAATGCTATTTAAGCTTTAGGACTTCCAAAAGAAAATTATAAATAAAGGTCAAATAAAAAGAGTCTAATATAGCGATAATAATCTTAATGCATCACCATGTATATGAACCAGCATGGTTTAAATTCTCCAGCCCTCAGCTAATCGTCTACGTAAATATAAGATACACTTAATAAACAGCTAAACCCCGGAGAAACTTTAAATTGAATTTGAAAAATCCGGCCACGTTAGCAGTTGAGCATTTTTACTTATCTTCCTTCATAAACAGGGCTCAGAGCCTTACCCTTTCGCTATAAATCTGGTGACCCCCCCTAAGCCCCCGCCAGCCCCGGACGGGAGGTCCCGAGGTGGTTTTGAATGGAGATTGAGCCAATTAAAGTAATCGCCGTAACAGTCGGCGTTGCCTTGGATTAGTTTTGCGGGGAACAGAGCTGTGGAGTCGCTGTTCATTTGTTAATTAGGAATAGGCCTTAACACGATATTACCCGTCATTTTCTTCATACAAATATATTCTCCGATATTTTTCTTGGATATGTTTTTTATGAATATTAATAATTCAATAAAGCTGCATGGCGATATGCGTGTACAATTATTTTTTAGAAATTTGTGTATTGTATTCAAATTGTCATATCATAAGTTGATTGACATCGTCAAATTAAAATTTTATTGAAATCCAGTATAGTAGAAGACATTTTAGTTTGCATACAATAGTTTTTTGTGTTAAATGTATGATTGTATTGTAGAAGATACTTATACATTTATACAATGCAATTATAAATTTAACATAACTATCTCTAACTATCTAACACTGTCGGTTTTGTGTGTGCCTAATTGTAGGTAGTGAACTTTTAATTGTTTATGTTGATCTTCCTAAATCAATAACAAGTAGCACGTAGTTAGAAAAAAATGTAATTTCCGATCAATTAAAACATTTTTTACAAATAGTCGTCTCCATGCCACTCCAGTTCCAAGGATTAGTATCATACAATACAAGCAACGAGTGAATCCTTTTATTTATTGCTATTTATTGTTATTGCATTCGCTCTGCTCATTTCTCTCATCTAATAATATTGTCTTGTAAATTTTGCTTAGCGAATAAAACATTTGTCTAATTAGCAATTATATTACCGTCTATTAATTTCTCACTATTATTTTACGTGATAGCCATAATATATCTATAGTTAACTTTTTTATATAGGCAAACAAACGTACAGGACGCCCAAAAAGGGCAGTCATGGCAGCCCATAGACCCATTTTAGTGGTTGCGTTGCCGACCTTTGAGGAAGGAGTATACTCTTTCTTCAAACAATTTGAGGTCAAATTGCACCCATCGTGCATCGATTCCACAGTTCGCTAGTTAGCAAAAGTACGTGTCTTGTGAAGCGGACCGTGGAAGACTTCCAGCCATCAAGGTGTTGCTGAAGACATACTACCTAAATAACAAAAAAAAATCTAATTTCTAACGTTTTATCTTGTTTCTATTTATTTTTTTTTATAATATGAATCAAGGCAATTTTTAAAACAAAGGGTCAGAGAAGAGTCAGTACTGAGACTTACTTCTGTTTATCAAAAGAGCATTGAACATCTTATCGTAAGACGAGCCAGGTTCCACATAAATCTTTTCTTACACCATATTAAAAAAAATAGCCTGCATTTGCACGAACAAAAATGATCAGCCTTGCGATTCTGTAACTCACTTTTCGAACTCTCACAGCGGTTTTCGCAGCGGCGGTCGCGCCCAAATCAGTCGTAAAGCAGTCATTTTACGATTTGGTTTGATTTCGAAAAGTGAGTTACAGAATCGCAAGGCAGGTCACTCATGAACAAATCTTATAATGAGCGTCTGAAAGCACTTGACCTTACTGATTTAGGAAGTAGGAGATTAATAGGAATTCACATTGAAACCTATAAATTCCTCACTGGCTACTATAATGTTCCAGGAATTGAGAGGCTCTTTATTTCTCAACATAACATAAATTCCCTAATGAACTATCTCCCAAACCGAGTAGTGGCCGACTGGAATAGGCTTCCGGAAAGTGTAATCAGTGCACCTGATGATGTCCTGTCTTTTCTCTTTCCACTAGGCCATTCCAAGTGAGTGTCTTTCTGACCCATCATATTTCTTTCACCATACGAAAGGAAAGTTAATATAGACACTGAACTACTCGGTGAGGTAAGACTGACTTACTTTACCTGATTGTGACATTTAGGTCGCTAACAAGAAGGCCCTTTAAAAACGTTGACATTCGTAGTCACTTAAGTAAAAGTACGAGAAAATAAATAATATTATTATTATCATTGGCGAAACTCTTTTGCAACTACTTTTAATTATTCAGTTTTAATTGAATACGCTTTCCTATAATTTATTATTGGATTTTTAAGCAATCTTAGAACAAATACAGCCTAATATAACTTATAGTTTCAGCAATCGAATGATTCCACCCAAAATTTTTATTCAATGTAACTTGTTATTGAATAAAAAAAATTGGTATTTTTTGATTCCACCCGTATCACCTGGACGTCCGTTGTTTAACAACTGAGCGGTTTTTAGGGCAGTTTTTTCCGCGCACCACCATTATGTACAACCACTAGTGAAGTATTTCCGAATCAATTCGACTTAGGGTCCTTTGAGTAAAGAGCGTACTAGTTCTGAAAAGGCTGGCAACGCACTTGCGAGCCCTCTGGCAATGTGTTGTCTATGTCTATCATCAACTTGGGCTCAAAAAAAACCATAGAATTTTTTGTCTATATTTTTTTTATTTTTCAGGGCGACGCATTCACTGTGTCGAACCGTTACAATATAGGTTTTGAACTACGAAAATACTTATAAACAAACTGTCTTTGTTCTTAAAATAATCTTCTAATCTTAAAACTACGTAAATAAGCCATTTAACATGCACGGTGTCCAACACTGTAACCATGGTTACAATAAAAAAAATCGTCTACATTTATTCGAAAGCGGTTTTCATAAACAATGTTTTAATAGTACTTACAAAAAATATGTTGGATAGTGGACATAGTCGAAATACTGGATATAGTGGCTAGAGTGAGTATAGTGGATAGTGGACATAGTTGATATAGAGGATAGTGGATATAGTGGAATTTGACTATAGTGGATATATTGAATATTGAGGATAGTGTATATAGTGGATAATGGACATAGTGGATGTAGAGGATAGTGGATATAGTGGAATTTGACTATAGTGGATATATTGAATATTGAGGATAGTGTATATAGTGGATAATGGACATAGTGGATGTAGAGGATAGTGGATATAGTGGAATTTGACTATAGTGGATATATTGAATATTGAGGATAGTGTATATAGTGGATAATGGACATAGTGGATGTAGTTAATATAGTGGATAATGGACATAGTGGATGTAGTTAATATAGTGGATAGTGGATATAAAGTAAATTGTCTTGTTAAAGTTATGCTTTAATTTCAAGTATCTCTCACATTTGGTGATTATCGAATAAGCCAACGATACATTACACCGGAGCTGTGGCATATTATAATTTCAACATAATAATGTCCGTATTTTATGAGGACGTAAACAGTAGATCATCTGAGTACGCATTACCGGCGTTAATTTATAATAGCTGTTACATTATTTATATTGTCGTTAAGAAAATTTGCCGTGCTCATTTTAATAGTTAACCTTATATTATATTTTTTATGTCTTACGAGTTCTTGACAATTTATAAAATATATTTTCTACACTGTATTTCATAAACGTATTAATGTGATGGTCTGCTCCATGCTTAAGGGAAGTTCTACAAACAGATACAAAGGTTTTTTTCACTACATATACATATATCTTAAAACAGTAATTGTATTATTTGGTAATGAATTGGACTGACAGATAAAACATTCTAATTAACCACTGTCAATTAAATGAATGATAAAATGAGCCGTTATATAGATTTTTGTATATTTATTATTTTTTTATATATATTTATAAGCTTACAGTACTGAAAACACCAAAAAACCACTAAGGTTTGGAGCCTGAAGGGCTACACCACAGTATAAATTTTAAATTCCTTATAAACGAGACAGTGAAAAAAATACAAAAAACGACACGAAAACATTACAACAAACAGAGAGAAAGAAAAACATTTAACCTTATAATAATAACAATTTATTGCAAGAATATGGTACAAAAATGTTATGGCGGTATAAACAAAAGTTCGCATATTCGGCCACACACAATGGCGTGCAAATTTGTCTTAAAAGGAATTTTACATTTTACATTATGAGTCACATGAATTAGTCAATTCTTATATTATTTGTAGTGATAAAATATCACATTGTTAAAATATATTATTAAGTTATCAAATTAGTATTAATTATAATGTTTCACGCAAATAATAATGTATAGAATAATACATATACTATATCTTAAGTTATAGATTTATTATGAACAGTTAAAACACAGAATTAAATGTACCAGGAGATCAGATATATTTTGTTATTATCGTAAAACCTCGAATAAATAGTGTAATCAAAAGCTTCCTCTGTTTTATCACTGGATCTTCCGCGGAAGCATTATCATAAAGAGAAACCCATTATTTAATCATTACGACGGCAAAAGGTCAGTGAAATGTCAGGGTGATCTTGACCGTTCAGTCATGGGTTCAATGTAACCTGCCGTGTATGGTCCCATCCAGATCGTCAAAATAATTTTTGGAACATATCATTAAGGTACTAGTTGTTATCGTTTTTTCAGGCCGCCCCGGGCTTTTTTTTCCTAAATTTCCAAAACCAAAAAGGGTTTTGGGGCCCCAAATCTTTATGATTTCAGGCCTGTATTCAGTAATTGTCCAAAATTTAAATTACTTCCGAAATCATTTCATTTATTGTGTTGGTGTATTTCGCGTCTTCGTCTCGGAGTCCGAGCGTGAATCCGTTCTAGAATATTTCTACAATCAGCCTACAGGCTGAAGTTGCTAATAGATTTTTGTAATGGCTTAAAACAACAACTTAAAACTCTTTTGTGTCGACAGAAAAAAACAATGGGTTGTTGAAAAATTGTCTTTTTTTATTTGTGCTTGAATAAAAAAAAATTCTTTCTTTCTTTCTTTTAAAACAATCAAAACATAAAAATGTTAAATCAATTTTTCGAGAGATTTCTGTGTCAAATATAAATGCTTTATTTTAACATAGATATACATATTACAATGTTTTAACCAACGTAGTAATAATAATAATAATTAAAAAAATGATAAATGGAAAATTTAAATTAGTATAAAAAGTTTGGTCCCTGTGGCAGTGTAACTTAAACGCTGGCAGCATTTCCTCGCTGTATTACGATACTTATTCGTGGAGCGAGGAAAGCACCAGCTCTAGGGTCATCAGGACTATCTACCAGGCGCCAACTTAAATCTTATAGTAGCGCCTGTTCACTTGAACTTCACGGCCTAAGAGTCTCTACTCCAAAGGGAACAAAATCAAACTTGACTCTTATATTTGAGCCGTTTATTATATTCCGCATGCTCTGCTTTATTCTTATTACATAACCCGTTACGCAGCAAGCAAGTAGAGTAATTACCAGTTGACCTAAGTGTTAATTCAATTAGATAATATGTTTACAAGAGTTTAAAACGAGAATTAGACCATTAACAAACCCAAAATCTAGTACGTACAAAACAAATTAAATTATAAGTCTTGTATGAGCAGGTATTTTAATTTGTTTGCTCATCAAACACTTTAAAACAAGTTACTATTTGCATTAAAGTAACCTTGACTTATGTCTACACACAAATTAAATAGGATTTGCATTTTTTAACACGCGACTTCGTTTATCTAGAATTAATATTATCTATTTAGAACCTGTTTATTGTATTGTCTTGATTATTAAATTTAAAAATACGGGCTATAGCCAAACTAATATGATAAAGAGGTACCGATATGATTTGTATTTTTGTAAGAAACTCAAAAATCTACTGAACCAATTTCAACAGATAGTACCGGTGACCCCAGAGCTGGTGATTTCCTCGCGAATAAGTATCGCAATACAGCGAGGAAATGCAGCCAGCGTTAAAGATACACTGCCACAGGGACTAAACATTTTAAATTTGTTTTAATTTTCTTTTTATTAACTTTTAATTTTTATTAGTATTATGTAGTTAAGAAAATTGTAGATACTATATCATTTATTAGATTTCAACATACTGTCACAATTATAATGCTATATTCATTTACTAAAAATCAAAAGATTAGAAATATTATGCTTATTTTTGAAAAAAATATGGAAATAGGCGTCTAAATACAATTTGAATTTATTTCATCAAAATCGGAAACTCCCTATAGAGCTTGAAGTTTTTAAGAATACAAATTTGGCGCGAACAAATTCTTGGATAATTGTGTATGACGGTACTTTGCGACACGCAAAATAGATTATTTCTTAAATTTAAAATTTTAATACATGATTAGCCTTGAATACCACCAAACCGAACTAATTATTGTCTGTGTTAACTACTTCATGTTTTTTAGGTGTGATATTAATCTATGAATCTTAATTTTTTCCCAAAACCATTATCTGTATGTTTTTGCTGACATTTGGAATAATTTAATGAGCCTTTTTGATTTGCGTAGCGATTTGATTACTTAATTAGTTGTTATTTCAATATTAAACATTATTTTTCCATAATATTTTTTTAGAAAATTGTAAGTAAGTAATTATTACATTTAGCACTAAGAATGTGAAATATAAGAGTATTTCCTCCAATTTTGATTTTTCCCCTATAGAGTAGAAAATCTTTGGCCGTGGGGTTCAAGTGCACAGGCGATAATTAAAGATTTAAGTTGGTGCCTGGTAGTTAGTACCAGAGCTGGTGCATTTGTCGCTCAACCAATAAGTATCGCAATACAGCGAGGAAATGCTGCCAGCATTAAAGATACACTCCCACCGAAACCAAACTTTTTAAATTTGTTTTAATTTTCTATGTATTATTATTATTAGTATGTAGAATGTGAATGCATAGAATGTGAAGTGCTTTCCTACTTCTAAATGTGTTTATTGTATTGTCTTTTATCACATAATTGGGAAAAACACTTTTTGAAGTTATGTTTCATTCTAAATGACCTTGAAATTGACCTTTATTTTTAGGATATTGTGATATTCCACACCGCTGATGTGCGATATTCCACATCTTTTATAGATATGCATAATTATCGGATAAGCGGTATTTTTGGCGACGGCATTTATAAATTTTATTGTATCACAACATAAATTTCTTGATTGAGAATAGCCGTACGGCATTTAATAAGTATGAATCTTAATCTTTTTGCTTTTTTGCTTATTTGCATTTTTATTGCAGTCTGTGTTATAAATATTCGCCTACATTTCGGTAGCCCCAAATGAATTTATATTTACGTAAAAAGCAACTTTCAAATAATAGTAATTTATTAGTTATCTATATCTCTTGACCCACTTATAAGATAAGACAATACAAATAAGTCTAAATGTACGGTGACCACTCACTTTCAACGTTGCGTCATCGTCCGGTCTTTGTTTAACAAATTGAACTTAAGGAAAGGTTTTCGCTTTCATTATCTTAATAAAAAACTACTTGTTCTGACTTATCAACACTGCCCTGCGATTCTGTAACTCACTTTTCGAACTCACACAGCGGTTTTCGCATCGGCGGTCGCTCTCAAATCAGTCGTGAAGCAGTCATTTTATGATTTGGCATTCTGAAAAGGTGGGAGCTTGTAGTTTATTGTTTATTAGAATGCCAAATCATAAAATGACTGCTTCACGACTGATTTGAGAGCGACCGCCGATGCGAAAACCGCTGTGTGAGTTCGAAAAGTGAGTTACAGAATCGCAGGGCAGATCATAGAGACTTGAAGATTGACAGTTGACATTTATAACCCATTACGAATAGTTTTAGGCCTTATGGTTCAAGACTAATATTATTATTATTAGGTCATGTGTTCGAGACCGCCCCAATGGTTTTTCTGTCCTATAACTTTTGCTTAGAAAATTCAGTCTGACAGTCTTAGTGATCACTGCAACCATAGGCCACCCATAGATGGTTGTATGTAGAATTCTGAATGAATACTTGACATATTTGTCAAATAATTTAAATATTATAGCCTTAATATATAATTAAGGCTTGTTTAATTCATTACTTTCCGTCTGAATTTAAAATCCCATTTGAAAGAATGAAGGGTTTGATCACAATCATGTTACTCTTTGTTTATAAAACTCCAAGAATCGAATTATTTGTTTTAATACTTACTTTGAAAAGGAAAGAAAATAGGTATCTTAATGACATATCAGCTTTATAAGAAAGTTGGATTAAAGTAGGCCAAGGTATATAAGTTATAGTTTAAATATATATATTTGGTAAGAATAGTAATAACTTTGTTTTTGATTAACGCGATTATAGTAAAAATTCTTTAAGAGGCGAATCATTGCATATTTTATATAACGCTTCGTTTCGGGTTACTACTAGTTTTCTATTAGTTTGTTTTTGCTGAACACAACTGCTGTTAAAAAAATTACATAATAAACATACTAATTTTATTAATATGCGTTAAAATTATTATTTTGTATTATAGCTTTGATTTTTCTAGATGGCCATGCCATGGAGAACATCGCAATGTGGCTATGCTAGAAGTATCCCTGTAGTGATAGTGTTCACCCAGTTTGAGGGTCCGAGATATGGAAAGGTGTCTTCGAGTTAGTTATAGAGAACGTCGGTTGTAGAGAAAAACCACTCAAAAGGCGTTAAGGTCCTCAGATAGTATTGTTTTGGAAATACTATTCCTAACTCATATTATTGATTTGAACTATCTTCAATCGGTTTGTGAAAACTTGGTTCTTTAAATTAGCATCATTAGCAGGACTATGCAAAATCCGTAAAATTTTCGTCATCGTGTTGTAATTCCCCGTGACCGCACTCATAGACACGTCATACAATGTGTGAGGTTTTTTACGAAATATTGAAGGATATATTCCCCCAACTGTAAACGTATTTCATACTAAATATTGATATTTTTACATTTAACTTCATATTACAAAGAAATCGTTATTCTTATTTAAAATTTAGTATAATTCCGTTTGACTCATAGCGTTTGTATGAGGAAATGGAAATACCGTTCTCAAAATTATTTCTTTCAGAGGGACACACATGATCGCTAATTTATGTTAACCGATACGAACTTATTGTTCGTACTTAAATTGTTTATATCGTATAAGATTGCATATTGCAACAAATTTGGTAATTTTATAGCCAGGTTGACCGACTATTATTTCCTTATTACATAATATATTAGATGTATTTATATGCAAGACGCAATCCTTTGTATTTGGGCACAGTTCCGAAATAAATTATGTTAATACATCCGCGGTAATAGACTTGTCCACTCTGTATTTAATTTGAATATTAATTTTTTTTCTTAATTTTAGTTTATTAAAATGCTTTGGATGATTTGGTAATGTGTGCTAATGTTAATTAGTAGACAAAGGAGGGATAGTGACGCAATATACTAAACGAGTCTAAGACTAATTAGAGACCACAGTCTAAGCATGTTTGAGGGTAAGATACACACATATTATCACGAAATGAGTCTCTCGTCTCTCGTCTCTTGTCTATTAAACATTTGACATATGAAAGTGATACTTCTTCGCTCTAATCTAAAGATCTATGTGCTTTAGAAATGAACGTAATAATGATTTATTTTCCAGAATATGGTACAAAAATAAGATAGTGGTACTAAACTTTGCATTTTCTGCCACACATATTGCAAATTTGTCTTACTTAATCAAATGGTAGAATTTATGTATTATGTTATGTTCTAGTTACATATTAAATTACATTACCAATCAGAAAATCATAGTCAATTTTTATATTATTTTAAGACTACATCATAACATTATTAAAATATATTATTACATTATCAAATTAATATAATGTTTCATTCACTGAAGTATTTCCGAACCAATTCGACTTAGGGTCCTTCAAGAAAAGAGCGTAACAATTCTCAAAAAGCCAGCAACGCAATTGCGAGCTTTCTGGTAATGTGTCCTTTTACGGTGGTATCACTTAACATCAGGTGAGCCTCCTGCCCGTTTGCCTACTATTATATAAACAGAAAATCATTAATAGAATAATATGCATCTATACAACGTATATTTGATAATTATATTGAATAGAAAATGGAAGTAGTAAAATTGTGTGTACTTTAGACTAAGCTGATCAAATATAGCGTGTTAGTTCGTTCATTTCATATCGCGAGTATATTTTCCTTGTCTTCAAAACAGAGGGTGGAACAACGTGTCGGGAGGTGTAAATGTTTTATATTTGGTCATTACTACAATACTTTTGCGTTTCACACACTAATTAAATAGGTGCAGTCTTCTTCTTCACTCTTCAGGTGCCACTTTATTAATAAAGGTTGGCTGTTAACAACTTGAATTGCCTAGGGTATCTTGCGCTAGTCTAAACCGTAAATAATGCCGCTCCACTCCCCCACGTTCCGCAATCACGACTTCTACCAGCCCGTCTTTTGCCTGGAATTTTGCCCATCATTATGAGCTGCAACAAGTATTGATGATGACGCAAAACGTCTAAAAAATAATTGTATAATAGTATGTAAATAAGACTTGGGCGCGGTGAAGGAAATTCACGCCTGTGCTTTTAAGAAAAGACTTTATAATGACTTCTCCGCATCAAATCACCGTGGCAACTTCTATTGGTAGGGGAGCCCAAGAGGGGATTTCGGGATTTACTAAAGCGCGGCAGATTACTATATAGGGGGATACCTTGTACCCGGTTAAGTACCTCCACAAAATATGAGGCCCATATATAAGGCCGCGCGTGAAGGAGACAGGATCAGATTAGTAAAAAAATTGACCATCAGAAATTCCCGAGCGCGTCAGATTAAGGTAGGGTGAGTTAATTACATCCTAAAAGGTATATTCCACTAATCTGACAATTTGAGAGTGACGGAAAAAAGGGGGGGGCAACAAAGTTGTAAAAAAAACGTCATCTCGACATTCTCGAGCGTAGCTAATTTTCTTTTATTTTGAAGGAAATAATTCCAGAATAATGAAAAATATATAATCTGACGATTTCCGCAAGCCGAAATAACAAAAATTCGTCGATAAAGTTAAGCGTGCAGCTGCGTGATGCCACATTTCCTTAAACCGATCGGAATCTACTAAACGGCGTTCAAAATATTTCCCTCAAAATTACATTTCCTGTGAATTTGAACCGATTCGGACCGATAGATTTTGAGAAATTTTGAAAAATCTTAAAAAAATAAGAAATATTTTTTTAAAGTGGTTTCTTTATCGATCAACTTCAAAAACTAATCCGCCTTTGAGCTTGAAAAACCACGTCGATCGCCACCAAGCTGGTCAAAAGCGGTTGATCGTTCGAGAGATATCGTACATGAAAGAAACCCGAAAAGGTGTTTTTTCGGGATTACTCCGAAATTTGTGGTTCGATCAATTAAAATTGCAAAATTACTTATGAGAATGATAAAACTGCGTCGAATGCCGCCAACCGCGTGAAAATTGCTTGATCCATTCAAAAGTTATTGCGGTTTGAAAATTCCAAAAATAGTGTTCTATGAAACTTCTATCAGACTTTCGAGCTGGGAGAGCTCAAATGCATAGAAATGTTATTTCTTTGAACCAGCGAGCTTAAAATATCAATTTTAAGCGCCCAGGAATGGAATTAGCGGGAAGTTGCAGGGATGGCCCTTTAGGTGAACCGTTTTTCTATTTTTTTTTGTCAGATCAGGCGAATCCCTCTAGATAATCGTCAGATTATGAGACAGTACGTTTAGAACATAAAGATGAACCACATATATCTTAATCTGACGCGCTTGAGTATTTCAAAATTGCGTTTTTTTTGCAAATTAAGAAAATGGCTGTGGGTTTGCGTCCCATCGAAATCGTCAGATTAGTGAATGAGAGATTTTTTTGGTGCACTTAACACTCCCTTAGAAAATCTGACGCGCTCGATAAATTTGTTTTTTTAATTTTCAACCCTTAAATACAACCACCCGCATCATGCAAAGATCAGATTAACATACGTACATTATTAAAAATACGTAGGGCTAGATGCTATCAATATCTGACGCGCTCGAGGATGTCCATGCAACATTTTTTTACATATTTAACTATCTATAGCCGCTTCCCCCACCATGAAAAGGAATTTATCATATAACATTTTTTTCTTCTTTTTATCTAAGCTTTTATCCTAATAGGCCTAGACGCTCGAGAAATCCCCATTTATTGGGCTCCCCTACCATATGCAGGCAACGATCGGGAACGTCATTCATGATGCGCTAGTCAATATTAAAACAATATATAAATCAATGGCGCTACAATCTCTTAGGTCTTGGCCTCAGATTTCTGAATCTGTTTCATGATCATTTTTAAATCTAATAGGCAAGTTGTTGATCAGCCTCCAGTGCCTGACACACGCCGTCGACTCTTTGCGTTTTCCTCACGATGATTTCCTTCATCGTTCGAGCAAATGTTAAATTCACAGCCGGGAATCGAACCAACGACCTCAGGTATGAGAGTCGCACGCTGAAGCCACTAGGCCAAAACTGCTCACTCAATAATACTTGTTCTAAAAAAGCGGAATACTAATGCAAGTGAATCAGGTGCACTTTCTAGTGTTACGTGATGATGAGTGAAGCGGAGATGTCGCGATACAAGCTTTTATTACGTAAACAATGACCAATTTGATCCATCTCAATCGCCACTGCACGAGACTTGCATGCAATCTGATATTCATGCCATAAATAAACAACGAGGTTAGAAAATCATTTAAACGCTTGACACGTATGCAAAAGAAAAATCATTGCAAAAATGTTTCGCACTTCCGGGATAGCAATACGCATCGCCCGTGCCCCATGCGCTTACGCAGGGACTTGCCATGGAGCTGGACGTGGGGACTGTGGGGCTGGGTCTGCACTCAAAGCCCTCTGCTATTCAGAAGGGAAGCGAGACCCACTAAAAGACTTCAGCTTTCCACACGCCCTTAAGTTCGGCACTCGGGCATCCGCCAAGGCATTCAACCCAATCCGACATACAGCCCAATCAACACCAGCTACGCTAATCAGCCTCGGATGGATGCATGGGCGCAGTAAGAAGACCCATGGAGTTCTAGCGTTAGTAGTATTCTATCAGATCTCACGGGCATCCTTTCTATATTTACTACTGTAATACTTAGGCAATTGATTGATCAATTCTAGTGAATCTCTCTAAACTAAATTACACAGCTTAAAAGATCTAAGTCTAAAGACGGCGGAAAGAAACGTCACCTTACCGTATTATGACCTACCAAATAACGAAACTTGGCCACTATGAAAGTTGATATAACCAAATAAAGACATCAGTGCCAACTAATGATGAAGCAGGAAATTGATGTGAAATCATAAAAACAAATGGTTACACATATCATAACTGTATAAAAAGATAATGCGACTTGGACATTTTATATGTTAATGGAGGTGCAAAGTATAAGTGAGAGCGTTTTATGGCTTTCGTCATAAGTTATGGCGAGTTTTAGTTGTACGTAGGGCTGCATTTCATGTAATCTAACGTTCTTTGTTAAATTGGGAGTGTAGTATTTTATTAAACTTTCGGAAGTTAGATACACTATTACTAGTAAAATTGTCCAGATTAAGGAACCAGCTGCCATTTCACATATTTCTGTTTCTTCAGTTTCATATTCTGTTACGACCTAAGGGGCCTTCATGAGCATACCACTAGCTTAAAGACCGGCAACGTACTTGCCAACCTCCTGGTGATGCGATGTCAATGGGCGGCGGTAAGCACTTAACACTTAACGTCGTCCCATTAAAAA
This sequence comes from Pieris macdunnoughi, assembly GCA_905332375.1. Classification (NCBI taxonomy): domain Eukaryota; kingdom Metazoa; phylum Arthropoda; class Insecta; order Lepidoptera; family Pieridae; genus Pieris; species Pieris macdunnoughi. Next base: position 169,831 of record CAJOBZ010000082.1, read on the forward strand.
ATCCTTTTTTTTACAAGTTAGGATAGGTTTGCTTAAATTAAGTTGAAGTTGAATAATTTAAACATAATAAATAAATATCTGGATTTAATGAAACTTAATTAATCATTTATTAAAACATTTTAACCTCCAACGATATTTCATAATAATTTTAGCAATTCCTAATTAGATTATAAGTAAGCACATCCAAAACGTAAGGTGTGTAAATATAGACAATTTTAGTATGATTTACATAACATTTCTTAATACCCATTCTGTTAGTAATTTATTAGTTTTCTAATGTCTCGCGCTGTCACCTTGTGTAATTGAGCGTAAGCGTAAAAACTTTTAACCTAAAATCTGTCAAATAATGTCTTGCTTAGTTTACACACAGTGGAATATATCTGAATTAATTTATGAAATCTAATCTCATACTCATGAAAAAAGATGAGCAGGAATCTCTTTTCTATGTATATATACTTGCCTTCTGTCCTGGATTTTCAAAATGTTTAACATTTTAGTACGAACTAAAATATTTTTTTACAACTTTGATGCCAGGTATTGCTATACGTGTAACGGCTACATCAAATAACCCAATAATTTCAAATTAAAGTGCTCCGGGACTCCAGTCAATCCTCCCTGGTATATGTATAATGACTTCCATTGGGACCTAATGTAGAGGACGTCACAAGAATAACTAAAAGCTGGAGGAATAAGGATCATCATCAGGTTATTGTCGAGGCTATCCAAGTTCTTGACACCACGGGCTTAGTAGATTGTAAAGGCCAAAACTATATGTGCTAAGTGATATGTTAGGGTACAGAGTTTCCTTAAGAGAGACTGTAAGTAGTGTTATTGATAATTTTCTCATGTTATATATCTTAGTAAATTTGGTTAGATTTAAATTACTTATTAGGTAGGCTAGATCGTAATGTTCAATGATGGTTTAGTCAAGAGACATCATTGAACATTAAAATGAGCAAGTGTCATATATTAATTACACTCAATAAATTCACTACACGACAAAAATCGTGTAACACAAAGCAAGCGTACGTTGGCAGTTTTACGTTTTAAACGCGATATAAAATAATGATAATATATAAAAGTAGTATAATAATGCTGGGATTGCCATGGCGCTGTAATGCAGGTAAATAAACTCCTGCGCAGACTGAATCTGACTGATCAGGCGGAAAAATTCTACATACGTGCCTAATAGTGACAACCATTCAAGCTTGGCTAAGTTAATTAAACAAAGCTCACACCAAAAACAAAAATAATTTTAAGTAAAAATTTATACCAGTCCATGGACTAATTTTTAGAAAAGTAATTTTTCTTCTAAAGATCTTTTAAATATGGTATTTCCTTATTAGTCTATCGTAATATAGGGCGTGTCGTAAGTCAATTGTTCTTTGATAGGTGTACAGTGTTGGGTCACAGGTTAATATATAGGAATAAAGTAACTTGAATTATGACGTAAATTATATATGTCAAAGTGTCAAAGGTAATCTTAAAATGATCGACAGTCTTAGCAGCAAGTTTTAATAAACTTTCTAAGTAAATGGAATGTCATATAGGATTATCTAGACATCTATACAAAAATTATAAAGAGGAAACTTTTATATTTTTGTAGGTTTGTAAGAAGTAAACTCCAATATTTTTTTTACCATTAGAATCCATTTCCAAACATTATCCCTAAATAATATAAGCCTTATTAATATATTTCCTTAATATTTTATAAGATATGTCCAGCCGTGACAGACCGACATATATAAATATTTTACCAAATTTTAAATAAAAATTAGATTTCACAACATATAATTTTTTAAGTAAAGTATTCCTTCGCCTCTTTTTGTGATTACTTTGGTCAAACCGGTACAATTATTTTAATTTCGTTTTATGATACACTTTATTAAAATAATAAGTGATGTTTTATTTACCAAACTTACAATATTCTTAACCTAACATAGTAATAATTAAAAATTGGATAGATAGAAAATCAAAACAAATTTGGTCCCTGTAGCAGTAAACCTTACCTTTAATGCTGGCAGCATTTCCTCGCTGTATTGCGATACTTATTCGTTATATGAAAACTTCAATATACAGCCTGTTATGATTCTATTTTTATAAGCCATCTTCCAGGCAACCAGAATAAATTAAATACCAACCACCTCACGTAGATCGGGCTGACCCTTAAGCGTTGACACTTAACCTTGAAGTAGTGTGTTCGAACACCGGTAGTTCACGTATGGATAAACATGAATATACTAATAGAAATGAAGCAACAGATGCAGTCTCAAGCACCGCTTATAAAATGCGCAGAGAAATAACTTCAATGCGCGAGATATAATATATAAAAAGCATAATATATTTTTAAATTATATTTAAATTGTTTTACCTACTTTCATTAAGAATTATAAAGATATAATTTTTATACGTTAAAAGCAAAAAATGGACTGGACCTACTGGAAGGAGATGTATAGGACGACAAAAGAAAAGATGGATAAATGCCGTTATAGAACTAGCGGGGAAAAAATGAATGTTGCTCAAAATAAAGAGAAATGAAAAATATGGAAGAGGCTTTTAGCCTAAAAATACAATACTACACTAACAAAACTAACCTTAATTTTTAGAACCTATACTAACAAAACTCATCCTTATACTAAGAAAAGTATACCAAACAATTATTGTATGGAAATAATAAAGCTTTCATAATAAGAATAATTTTTACACGTTACATTCATTAATGACAGATGGCCCGCCTGATAAACACGGATGGACAGAGTTCCTTAATACACGGAATACTTTCACATGAAGTGGGCTGACTGATGGATGGAATAGAGTTATACATTATTGACTGTAATAAATTTAAATTGGTTATATACAGACGTAGAAAATATTATATGTTCACAAATATATGACTACTTCGAAGACAAAAACGCGTGGCAATAGTTCTAGTTATATTGTTATATTATGTTTTGTTATCTTTGAAGTGTTGTGAATATGTGTGTAATGGTGAATGTGGTAAATCACAGAACAGATTTTTATTTTTTTTACTTATGTAACTTTAATGACGTTGTGGTTTATGACATTTTCCTTTGAAAAATTGTAATGTAGAGGGAGGGTAAAACTTCCTGAGTTTCTTGTCCGTTCTTCTCAGAACAAGGCATCCTGGTAGTTTTGCGAACGGATGGCGTCTTGCTCTTTCGCGAATTTTTAAACGTTTTTGACATTCATAAGCATGCCCTAAGACGCATCTAAGCTGAATAAATGTATTTTGATTGATTTGATTGATTGATATGAATAGATTATATTATAATTAGATTTTTGATAATAGAGACGAAGTAATACATACAGCCATCTTATAAATGGTTTCAATGTTACCATAGTAACTACGATACTATTTTGAGTCCACGTTTCCCTTATGTCAAAAACGTATTGAATATTGTCATATGGGGGCCATAGTTATGTATCGACTATTAATTTTACTCATTTTTAAAACTTCGCTCCCATTGAGGAAAAAGTTGCAGTCACTTTCTAGTTCTGTTCTGAGATATTTTTTTTCAAAACTGGATGCCTTTTAAAATCAACAAATGGAGTTATATAATTTTTAATGTAAATAACAGAACAAGTGGTCATTAATATAGCGTAAGACAGAATTCGAAATCTATGTGAACCTTCCCAAGAATTTGCATTGAATGACTCTCATGCGAGAAAGTTATATCACTTAAGTTTTTTTGCAATTTTTACATTCGCCAAATTATTGTATACACATTCTATAAGAGTTCAGTGAAGTGCAAGTGAATGATGCTTTTTATACTTTAACATTGATTGGCTACCCAAACTTGAATAATTTTTTTGAAATTCTACTTTACTGCGATTTATAAAATTTAAAATAGGAATAAGAAAACAACATTGTGCAACTAGCCTTGTAATAAAGTCATATCCAGGCAACCCGAATGGATGAAAATATTATACACAAATGTAAGCTATTTAATTTTATGAGAAAAAAATCACTAAATCAGAAAATGATGCTTCTGTCTCTGTGGCTAGATATACACCGATTTTTGGAAAATGGTAAAAATTTCATATTTCTAGCCTATATGCCTGCGTTTTGACCCGCTTACAGAGGGCAAATCAAGAAAATGACAGACCTTAGGCGTTGTTCCATATATTTTCAACACGTGTTCTTAATATTATGACACGCAATTAGCAATCAGAGTAACAGTGCAACAATATCTCATACGAAACCAGTGTGACTACAATCTATAGAAAGGCGAGATGGATTGACCTGAGATCGATCCACTATTACTCATGGTTCCTATATTTAACGAATTATGAAACGTATTTACGATACGGTGCAATATAACGTAACAAGTTTAGGCTACTTATACTCGTATATTAATTTTATTATAGGATCTGCGAACATGTTCAACCGACCCTTGCCGCTGCCGGAGATTTTGCCCTCAGTGCTGCAATATCGTTGCCAGTGTTAACACAGCACACCTTTATTTATTTATTTCTTCGTTGCATGTACATAAATATAGTACAATTGACATAATTAAATAAAAAGGAGAGCATCTGGCGGCCTTATCGCTTTCGAGCGATCTCTTCCAGGCAACCACTGTGAGAAAAGATTTTTTTTTTTATTAAATTAGATAAAGTAGGCAAGAAGTGCAAAAATACATGTATGACATGTAGTTGTTAAGAATAAGAAACTAAACAGGTACAAAAAACAAACTAATAAAGGATACATGAAAAACAAAAAATGAATAGTAATAAAAACTGCACATGAATCATTATAATTTAATTTAAGATCAGTCTCACGTCAGTTAGTAGGTATTATAAAAGTTAGGAATACGATGTGGACTGGTAATGTTTGTACAGAAGAAATTTAAAGAAAGATAGAGAGGGAGCTAAGCGAATAGGGACTGGAAGTGAATTCCATAGCCTAACTGCAGAGACCTTAAAGGGCTCGCCAAGAAAGGAGGAGTTACACGGGATTTCAAGGATATAGTTTTCGGAAGAGCGTAAGCTATAGTTATGGGATCCCAATTTTTTTTACCGAATGTATAATGATAATAACAGGGTCTTAAGCAGTGGCAGCGCAAGTGATCTATGGTTTACGTCCCTGTCTGTCTGAGTTTAAAAATGGAATTAAGAGTGATTATATCCAGGGGCCGCTTGCTGACGTATTATTTCTAGTAATAATTGTTTGGTAGGCACAAAATGCAAAATAATTTTTTTTAGGGACGATGTGTAAAAAATTTATATTTACCTATAAATCTAAATATTCTTTTTTTAATAGAAAACACAATACGATTTTTTTTTTTTTTATTTTTTATAATAACTTCTGAGAATTAGAAGTACACAGTAGAATATATTTTGACAAGCTTATGGAGGTAGCTCGTTTTAGGAAATAATTTTTCTCCTTCAGACCATCATCGTAATACCGATAATTAAGAAAGTAAATGCCAAAGTTTACTTTCCCATATATATGGCAAAATAGAATGTTCTTCATACTCTGTCGTAATCTCTTTTAATCATAATTTTATGGCTTTCGTTACTTAGTACGCACTTAGCCGTAAGCCAATTAATATATATTTTGACAAACGGAAGTCCTACTCTAGGGCTAGTATATGAATCTTACCCAAAGACAGAAGCATTTCTTTATATTTTGACGTGAAAGGGCTACCTACTACATATTGGGCACTTCTTTTAAAACAATAACCAAATTCTAGCAAAACTAAAGATGCGGCCTCCGTATTCTGTAAAAAGCGATCGAATTCATTTACGGATAAACTTCAACCAGTGCAGTTATTGGTAGATTACTTTTAGAATTAATTTAACTTCTTTTCTGACGTGCATAAGTGTTCTTGTTTATTTATATGAATAAAGTTATTTTCAGTTTGAGTTTGCCTTAGGCACTTAAAGAATCGACTGATCAGCAATCTGCCTCACTCTCTCTCTGCTCTCACTTCTGACTGGAGTATGCATCTCTCTCTTATGAAGAATATTTAAAACCGTCGCACATTTTAAACAATTTGTGGCGATATTAAATGTATCACTTGGCGCTCATCGCCGGTGGCAAAAGTTAAAATTTTTGGCATTAATTCTGAATTGTTTTGCCAATTACCACCATGTTTGTTTTATTTCATTACAAGGTATCGTGGTAACTTGATTTATTTTACGACCAAAACTGCAAATATTTAAGTTGGTCTTAACTGCTGAGTTAATGGATGAATGCAGTTTATCAATGCCATTCAGTTTTCCTTGACTTATTGAGATGATAAGTTTATACTTTGTATACAATTAAAAAAGGTCACATTTCCTGTGTCAAGTATAGTAAGTAATATACTTTTTTTCGAATTATGAAGCTATAGTTTTACAAAAATTTAATTTTAATCTTTGTATTAAAACTTATTTTAAGTTTGCAAATTAATAAATTAGATAGAATTATGTATGAACTCAAGACTTTTGAACCAACTTTGTATAGAATAATGTATTAGGTGAAGGAATATAAATGAGATCATTTTTTTATATAATAGCCTGCGGGACTCCCAAAAAGGGCAGTCATCGCAGCCCATAGACACCCATTTTTAATAGGTGCGTTCCTTTGAGGGAGGACAATTCTTATTTAACAATATTTCGTTTTCTTTTCGTTCTAGATAGATGCAGCTTTGAAAAATGTTTAACTGAAAACACTGACTAAATAAAAGAATAATTTACTTCGAATAAACAATTGTTACCAGATAAAATATACATTGCCCCAAATATCGCTTTTTAGCACCATTTTACGCAAGAAGGCTCGTTACACTTTCGAAAGCTCTTCGAACTTGCAGGGTCATAACTGGTTATATAACCCTATATTTGCTGGAGAAAGTGCGTTAACCTAGGTAACCTATCAATGACGTAAAACCTAACTGGTTTATATATAGGTAATGTTAAATGCAATTATGCACGCAACGCATGTGATGGGTCTAGTTATATAATTAGCTGCAAAACTGTTTTGATAATTCGATATAAAATTTCACACTTAGATTATACTGAGATGTATGCTTAGTCAAATTTGTTCCAATGTGCGTTACACCAATAAGTAATTATTTAAAAAAAAAAAAAAAAATTTAAATTGAATTAAATTTTTTTAAATTTAGTGTTAGTTGATAAATAAATAATGCTGATAAGTTTAAGCCAGCTTCAGTTTTAAATACTTTTTATTTAATATTGTTGATTGATTTAATTGTCTAGTTATTTTTATTGTGTGTGAAGAAATTATTTTAATACCTTATATTTTTCCTAATGTTTTGCGTTAGCTCAGTATTTTTATGTTATGTGTGGAGTTTTATTAATAAGACTTTTTATTAGAGCGAAACGCTAAAAGTGTTATAAATCTTTTATGAATTTAATGCGATGACGCTGTATATGTGTCTAGCTAAATATAATTTACATAATTAAGATAAGTATATCGAATAAATTAAGATATAATTATTGGATGAATCAAGGATTAAAACGTATAAACCAGTTGTGAGAAAGTAAAAGTAGGTTTAAAACAAAAGTGAAATGCGCAATGCCACATTTTATATGTTAATTGTATCATTATTGGCTTACTGTTTTCGATAGCAAGTAGCATGTCATGATGACGATATTTTGATTATTTATAATGGGGAGATATGTAAAAATCTTTAATACAAAAATAGATAGAATTTATTTACAGAAACTTAAAACAATTCGATCACAATTGACTAATTCGTTCAGTGGGGCACGCCATATGATGATGATGGGGAAGGAAGGCCGTATGAACCAGAGGGGGCGTTGATGGTCGAGTAACCTTGACCGCTGGAGTAACCGCTTGGGTAGCCGCTGGAGTAACCGCTGGAGTAACCGCCGGAGTACCCGCCGGAGTATCCGCCGGAGTATCCGTTGGAGTATCCGCCGGAGTAACCACCGGAATGGTCCTCAACAGCCTGGTGGTATTGAGCAACTTGGATACCTTGTTGAAGGGATTCTAATTCCACACCAACGATTCTGTCATGGGGTACTCCGTAAACGGGAGCGCCGTAGTGAGATGAGATTCCATGGCCGGAAGAGGAAGACTGGTAAGCCTGGTTGTGGATCTCGTCCTTGAGGATGACGTGACGGATCTTCTCCAATAGGTGGGGGTCAATGTGGTAGCCTTCTGAGGTCTGGTGACCAACTGGGACTGAGCTGTAGTGCCCACCGCCGCTTAAGACGGATCCAGAACTGCCGTGGCTTAGCCCTGGGGCGGAGTAACTGTACCCAACTGGGGGTTCGGCAACGGCACAGCCGATTAATGCCAAGGCGACCTGTTGACAAAGGGTTAATTATAATTAAACTTTATTTATGATGTTTAGCGAAATAATGATAAATATCTGATTCAATTGTTTTTGACTTGATTATAAAATTAAATTATTTTTGTTCTAGAACCGAAAGCTAAAATTTAAAATTCGAACGCTAAAATTCCAAACGCTTAACCCCGATCCTTTGAAAGGATACAAGGATATTTCACAAGGACACAGACACTGAACACTGACACTTGTCACTACACTGCAGTCCACTTACGATTGTCCACTGAGCCATGATGTGACCGGATCTGTTGCTCGTAGGTGTATGATGCCTCCAAGACTGGTCAGCGTTTATATAGCAAGTATTCTGCCTTAACTTTTACTTACATCCGCGCAGATGAAAACGAACTCTGTACGAATGAACTAGTAAACGTGTATTTTAAGGACCACACAAGACATATTTTATTTTTTAATGTTTGGGTGACTCAATCGAAATTGTAAACTGCTTTGAATTTTATTTTGATTATATATAACTTGAGTTTAATAAATCTCATACATATAATAATAATCCTTTAAACACATTATTTACAAATTCAATTCAAGGTCAACTCTATTTTCTGTGTAAACATTACGAAATCACAATAAATAATGAAATTGCAAAAATAAAATTGCTTTATTTTAATTAAGTATGCACACATAAAAAATAAAAATAATTAATTATAAAATTTATCAATTATAAAATTGTGTAATCCAAAAGCCAATTTGTGCGAAAGTGTACCAAAAAGATTAAAAATGTATATTCTCAGCGATTGTACTAGAAAGGAGTTTTGAGTAACACAATTACGCAGTCTCACATATACTTTAATATGTATATATAATATTAAAACAAAACTAGTTGTAGATCATACGATATAGATTGAGCAAGCGTTGCTTCTTTAATACACGGTCGGGTGAACCCGCGATGATTGTATCCATGCAGTTAACAACATAAAACCTGACATGGACATTTGAAACCAAATTCTTTGGCAGGAGATTTGATCTCAACTGGTACCGCCAGCAGATGGTCGGAGATAGTCAGGTGTCTCTCCATTGGACTGCACGCCTTTGACGGGGTGTTACGCTCTGATATATTATATATATCTATACTTTGATGAGTAGCTGCTTCAACTTCGGAGGTGCTGGTAAAAAAGTTCAAAAACGCTTTCTTGTTCTGCCAATTTTATTTTTATCGTCTTAAAAGGAGAGGACCTCATTTAAAACCTGGTTACATAAAATTGATTAGACAAGAACGTAGATGAGAGACAAGAAGACGAATCTAGATATATAACCTGTAGGTGCTCGGTGCTTCTGTCCAAAGTGTCAGTAATTCCATCACAACGAAGTTCTGAGTTCGACAAAGAATATTTGGAATAGCACTGAAGGTTAACGGCTGAGTGTTTTTCATGACTTGCAGCAATTATAAATGGTTAGTATAAATATGAAAAACTGGGTCATATCTGAATTTTTTATAAAATATTGTGAACTGTATTGGCCAAGTTGTTTAGATGTTCTACTGCAGATAATTCTCTATTCTGGGTTCGAATTCTGGATTGGACTTGTACTTATGGACTACTATACTTTGCCGTTAACTGAGGTGTTAACGTTTGTAACAGTGCATTTGATTTCAGTCTAAAGACGTTAAGTTAATAGGATAATTAATGGTTCTATCCAAACATTAAAAATCTGCATATTGCGTTTAAATCTACACAAGTTTACAAAGATGTAAATGATATGCGAGAACATAATCATTAATTACCTTACATAAACAGGTGTAATAGTTTATTTTTACATACATTACTGAGTTATGTGTTTTTGTTATATTTTGAGTGAAATAAAAACTAGGCTCTATTCCAGTCAATAATTGTCCTTTACAAGTCTCGATCTCTCTCTAGATACGTGAAGTTGTTCTGGTGTAAATATAACGGTGTGTTATAGAATTTGGTGAAAAATGATAGAAAATCTGTTGCACATTTTGGACTTTCATACTCATTAACTCAGATCACACCAAGAGTGTGATATTTTTTTTAATCCAATCCCTTATTTAGTAAATCATTCAGTTATGCTTACTGATAATTTCAAAAGGCGCAAACATAATTTAAAATAAATTGGTAAAATGTATAAGGTAAAATTTTGTTGTAAGTGTAACAAGACTAATAAAAAATAAGCCTGCAACAAACAAAACAGCGCTGCAACCTTTTAGGTCTGGGCCTCAGATTTCTGTATCAGTGTCATGATCATTATTTAATTAATAGGCAAGTAAGTGATCAGCCTTCTGCGCCCGATACACGCCGTCGTCTTTTGGGTATACGAGCGCACTCGCTTGTTACTCAAAAAATTAAACACTACCAATGCACACATAGAAAGTACATTAGTGCATAAGACTAGTATAGGATTTACTCTAATAATAATACTTTATTACTAGCAACCTGAAACGGGTTTAAAATCATAAGATTTTTTTATTATTTTGATCACAAATAAAATAACGAACTTTTATTTTACAGGACATAATAAATGTAGACGATAGATGTTATGGGCGGTATCAAAACTATAGAAACTTCAAGTTTAAGTAAAGTATGTAAACATGATTTATTAAGCTATAATTTGCATATCACATCTCATGCGTCAATATTTCAAATTAAAAGCAATCAAAAGTTGCTTCGAAGGTAAAAAAGTTTGTTGGTTGTCAAGGTAACCGTAAATGCGTTATGTAGTTAAATAGCAGAACGCTTAATTTATTCACAAGGTAACTGGTGTACTTATTAATATGAAAAATATAGTTCATTAGATTAGGTCATCATATAAAAAGATAATCAAAGAACAACGGTAGAACACTGTTTTATATTTTTAATTATATTCTAATTGAGACTAGCCAGTGAGGATACACTAAGTGTGTCCGCAGACACAATTAGCCGTAAATCTTTGGATATGATTAGATAGAGATAGATAAGAATAGATTCTTAGCGCTAAACATACCATACCACCACACTACTAAGCATACCACCAAACGGGAGTTCCGTTTGTCAAATTCAATACGTTTTTGACGTCCGACAATACCGGTGGTATCGCGATATCGAGATTGACTGACCAACATAATACTATTTAATACTATTTATGTGTAAGTCAATTTAAATAATAGGCAATTGTCATTAAGGCGTTGTAATCCGTTAAAAGATGTGCTTTCTTTAAGTAAAATTGTGTTAGAGGTTTAGATGGTGTTAACTCCTCTAAATAATTAATAATAATTTCCCTAATTACTTCTGTAATAATATATTGATAAATATATTTATTTATTATATATTATAAATATGAAAATAGGCTAGACATTCCAACAAACATTTCTAAAAAAAATCTATTTAAGACTCAAGTTCTACAATAATTTATGGACTCATAACTTTTGTGACATGGGGTGCCCTCAAAAATGGAACGACAAAAAGGATAATATAATTAATAAATAAATCCTCAATTAAATCACTACACTTCATAGCTTACAACTAAATTACAAATTGAACTTAAAACAAAACGCTATGACATAACTTTTAATTACAATTAAAAAGCATATGAGTAATTGCATTGGAGTAATCTAGTTACACAAAGTGCCTTGACATACTTCGTCCATCCTATCGGATGCTGCAATCGGATATTATCTATTAATTATGTTCTAAATGGCTTTATATAATTAAGACTGTGGTGTGGTCCTCTAGACTTCGTCACGACTTTATATTTGACAATATATTAACGTTAAATTGTGTAGGTATGGTTTGCGCAAAATGTGGTCTTCTCTATGTGCCTATACTTCCGTATAACCTCCATCAGCGTTTTGTTAATACGTAATAAAATTGAAATTTATGATGCATTAAAAATGATCTTTTGTTTGTACATTTATAATATGGAATTTAAATAATTAGACTGCTGTTAATGTTAACCCATGTTGGTTGCTAAGAAGGAGGGATCAGAGTTTTCCATGGAGAGGTCGTATTACGTATAATTCCAAAAACGTATGTTATTGACCGTTTAGTCAACTGTCAAAACGTCTGCCTTGCGATTCTGTAACTCACTTTTCGAACTCACACAGCGTTCCACAGGGCGGTCGCGCTCGAAAAGTGCTCGAGTGAGTTCGAAAAGTGAGTTACAGAATCGAAAGGCTGCTTATGTAATTTCTAATACTGTAAGAAATAGCTAGTCTTTTTGTAAATATTTGAATTACTGTTTATTATGCTGTGTAATTTTTTCTTTGTGTATGTGTGACTTTGCCGGTCACAAGTTTATTTTTTTATTATTTACAAAATAAGCTCCAAATCAGATTACTCCAATGCGGCAACTATTTACATTTATATCACATACATACCTGAACTCGAAACCGATGCTCTAATACACAGGCTGCGTTTGATCGGTCCAGCGTATCAATCAGCGATTAACAAGCCCTCCCAGACGCTGAGATTAATGAAGGGACTGGAGGAGACTATGCACTAACGTGGCCAGGACTGCAGAATGCGATTGACAGACATTTCACATACATCTTATTAGGAGAAGATCAATTTCAGACTGTTCTGTTTTTCATTTGTTTTTATACAAGAGATATATGTGCAAACGATTTTCACAATTTAAATACTATATCTGTCAGTTATATCAAAATAAATTAAGATCATAACATTGTAGTTAACATGACTTCGTGTCATGTCACCAGCTACTCAGAGTAATGTGTAACGGAGGCATTGCCATAATTACTTGTTTTCTATGTGGCAAAGTCTATTTCTATATAGTATGAATTTTTGGTAGGGTTAATAAATAAATGTAATTGTGTGAGCGTAACTGTACTTTATATTATACTAAATATATATTTCTGTAGCGTGCTATGAAATACTGACCACTCCACTTCACAAACTGTACGCTTTTTGAAACCGTAGTTTAATATAAAATGCTTTTTTCTGATCGATTTTATTGAGATTTAAATTGTAAATATACTAGATTTAATACAATTTTAGAAGGCGGGAAGATCAGTGCTACCATATATGTTGATACTTCATATTAAGTCAAAAAACAATGGTCGTTCTAAATTAAACTTCTTGCGTTGCTTGCGGATTACTTTTCATCGCTTTTCATATATATATGGAAAGAAACATTTAAATATCTATTCTAATTTATTTATTTTCACTTTATTCAATGCCAATAAAGTTGGAACAAAGGTATAGATGGATCTAAATGCTTATTACTCTGTGCGCAGAGGCAAACGACACGCGTCCCGAGGCTCTATTGTGTCAGAGGTCAATGGCACTATCATCTCAATCATGCGATCATTCATTCGTATTTTCTATCTTATTTATTCTAATAAGAAAATTGTCTTGTAAACAGACTCAGAAATGTATTGGCATTACTCTGTTCTTCTCGATCGTCGTCCTTTATCTGCGAGGTGGAAATTCCCTGTTCTCGAAGGTAACTGGGGTATTTGGGGTTCTACTTACATCTCTATTAGATAGAGAGGCGGGTGGACCCACTAAAATCACCTCCATACTTTCAACAAGACCAGGAAAGCTGTATTGTAATGCCCCCTATCGTTTCCATGAAACTTTAAAAAACCATAATTATATAAATTATACTATGTATATTATTTCTTCGTAACTACTATAATAGCGTGAGAATAAAGTGTGATTCATCTCTAAAATCCATCAAAGTTTTATGGAAATTAATCATAACTTTCAAATTGCTAAATAGTTGTAAGTATGACCTCTTAAAAATGGCAATTAAACTTTTACTATCACTATTTAAATTCTCAAATATATTTATGACGGCAATTTGCGAATGTTGAGTTAATTCTCCGAGATGAACTACGATTATAATATTAATAATAATTAAAAAATGAATAAATAATACTACTAATAAATAAACCCTGAGGTCGTGAGTTCGAGCCCCAGCTACAGTTTTATTATTTGTTTCCATGTAGGCTTTTAAGTTAACACTTCGTAATGACTTAGACGTAGCCGTTAAAGAAGACATCAAAGAACCGCATCTGCCTTGTCCCGTTCCGTGTTATTACAATACATATCTATACGAGTATATATAAAAATTCTGTTCGTTTATCTCGCTAAAACTCGAGAATGGCTGGACCGATTTGGTTAATTATAATCTTGAAATATTTGTGGAAGGAGGTAACGGGGGAACAAATATTAAGAACAAATTTTCCAACAAAAACTGATCCTAGCTGGAAAATATTTGATATCTTTCAACTTTTTAATAACAAAAATTGGCACTTGGGTGTCATATATTTAGATGCCGTCGGAAATTTGTGTTTCATAGCTGAAGTATGAGGTCCAATATCTATGATCTGTTAAAAAAAAATATAATATTAAGTTCACCGAATCAAATCAATTAATTAAACACAATAAGCCATTATTACTGTACTTATTTCCGAGTCTTTTTTTTATTGAAATTATTTTATACATTAATTACTACTATTACAACAATTCATATGTCTCTCCATAACGGCCTCCTCCAAATATAACTATTTTGATCTGACCCTCGCTATTCTTGTACACTAGAGATGGAAAATATGAGGAAGGAGCTTCTTAAAGTACATTCTACAATAGTGATATTTGTGATAATCACACATCTATCTCTAAATCTGTTTACAAAACCCCAGGTTACGTATGTATCAGTGAAAGGATATATTTATCAATTGGTTAAGCTGCTATGTCGTGCAGTATAACACGGCCGGTTTAGTTTGTTTTATCGTAGATTTGATCTTATGAGTTCAGTATTAACGTTTGGTGATATTTCAATGAATTTCTACTTATGGTTAGATTTGAAAGGGCATAATGAAACTACCCCAAATTAATAGATATATTTCGATATTTTATTCGTTTTTCTTTAAAAGGTATTGGCAATTATATGACATAATGATATATTAAAACCAAATAAGTTAGGCAATAGTTTAATATGTAAAGGGGTTTATTAATCTAAGCTATACGGCGTATAAAATATGATAGTTGATATTATTTTATTTTTTGAAATAATTATCGAAGTTATATCGAAGTTATCTATTGCTTTTCAGTAAAATCTTCAGTAATTACGTTTGAGTGACGCGTGTACTCGGTATCGCTCTAATAACTTTCATTCGCACGCTGATATCATCTCAACCGGGAAGGACGTCGGTTCCATTATACGAATTCAAGCTTTTGATACAATCATTTAAAAAATGTTGATTTATATTAAGTATTAAAGGATTGTCTGTATCAAATAAGAAAACATTAAAACTATTATACACGAATATTTCTGAATATATTTTTGCATTTGCCCATTCTAGCGAACAATCAGACATGTTTATGCGTGATCTATCTTTAAATTAGTCATAGGTAAAATTTTGACTGTTGGAGTTCGCACTTCTGAATCTAATCTACCTGAATGAAACCCTGATTTTACTCTAAAAATGTGGCTATATCGTATTGTATATATGTATGTATGTATCCTATATAATGCGGAAATATTTGAAAGACAGGGGCTGCGAGTGCACACTCGGCGTGGTACGCGGTAGCAATTGCTAGCTGTGACGCGATTGCGTACAAATTTACTCAGGGAAGCACCGTTTCCGCGCGTCTGCGGACCCTGAATATTATTGCATATGAGACGGTCAAACAGATATATTTAGTTGCACACTGGCTGATTCACAAGGATTGCATTATTTATAATTTGTTATAAAAAAGGTTTAGGTTGAATGTTTTCTTTTTTTGTTTATAGGTATGTAATATTATGCTCTTAAACAAAAAATCAGTAGCACTACAACCTTTCCAGTTCTGGCCCTCAGATTTCTGTATCTGTTTCATGATCATTTATTTATCTAATAGGCAAGTAGGTGATCAGCCTCCTGTGCCTGACACGCCATCGACGTTTTCGGTCTAAGGCAAGCCGGTTTCCTCACGACGTTTTCCTTCACCGTTCGAGCGAATGTGCACATAAATAAAGTCCATTGGCATTGGTCCAACCTACGACCTCAGGGATGAGAGTCACACACTGAAGCCACTAGGCCAAGCCTGCGTCTCAATTAAGGTACTGTAACAATAGAAAATTAGGCGAAATATATATATATAATGATAAGTATAATTAAATATATGAAATATTAAACCGGTATATAATGGAAACACTCAATCGAAGCGATACACTCATACGCAGACCACATTCACCGATCATTATGTAAAGTGTATTTTAAGTCTGAAGGTGCGGCTTAAAATTTCGTAATAGCGATTGTTATAATTTACTAAAGTGAACGTTTTCGAATATTGTATTAACGCATAAGGTTATAAGATTTATCTATATTTCATTATCTATTAACTATATTGAAAGGAGAATTGTCTGTGATAATAAAAAAGTGGCGCAAGAACCTTTAAGTTTTACCTTTTTACTTTAACCTAAGTTTTCTGTGTCTGTTTCGTGATAAGTTAGGAAAGTATGGCCTTGGCAAGTGAAAGAAAAATCCATTGCTGATTCGAAGGCATGACCTCAGGCTTGAGAGGCGCACGCGCAAGCCACTAGGCCAACACTGCTCTGTCTCTGTAAGGTTGGGCAATTATTCGAACTGACAGAATTAACATCGGTACTGAAGCGTTTTTTTGAGACATATTTACGAACTTACGAACTACGCTAAGAAACACTTAACACCAATTTAGAAAATTTAGCTAAATACGGAAAACTCTAGATCTGCCCTGCGATTCTGTAACTCACGAAAAGGTGGGAGCTTGTAGTTTATTGTTTATCAGAATGCCAAATCGTAAAATGACTGCTTCACGACTGATTTGAGAGCGACCGCCGATGCGAAAACCGCTGTGTGAGTTCGAAAAGTGAGATACAGAATCCCAGGGCTGGGCAAAATTGGAATAGCTTCACTAATCTATTTAATAAAGAACAAATCAAACTGTTTCAGATACAGCCACAGTTAATATATATTGAGAATTGCCGTCTATTGGAGATTTAACAGTTTACAGACCGAATACTGGATGGTACTGCTACAAGGGTGACTCCTAGTTAGAAAGGCATACATTCTTATATATTTTGTCTAATAAAATTTTACTTTCTAGATGCTCGGATACTAATATCTGCGGCACTATTGCAATATTGCTAAAGCGCAGGAACAATTGCTTTCCTATGCGACCACAAACAGCAAACCCTTCTTTCAAACACCGCTAATCTACAAGATGAAGTTTAACCCTTTCATTGCTGACATGACAGCTTCGGTCGGGAATACTTGCAATGTTCCCTAGAGAGATTAGATGGGTTGCTCGAAGCGTCGGACAAACGAGATTTTAATAATTTTTTGTCTTATATTAATCGCACACTATGTCCACGGGATCTGATATCTGCAGGGCACCATGTTATAATAAATAGGAAATAGATAGTATAGTTGATAGATAGGATAGGTAAAGAGCCAAAACTTAAACCATACGCAAAGGCCTTGTATAAGTGATATAAGCGTTTTGTAACAGATGTTATCTCAATCAAGAGCTGCCTGTAATGACAGCCATGACGGATTGTGCCAGCTGAAATGTTTGCAACGCGATAAAATACCTTTCCCACCGATCTTGTGCTATTATGAATTTTTATATATTACTAGCTGATCCGGCAAACGTCGTTTTGCCAAGTATATCATTTATAACAAAAAATAGGGGTTGATCGTAGAGGGGTGAAAATTAGGAGTTGTACTCGTATGTATTTTTTAATGTTGTATCATAAAAAAAATAAAAAAAAAAATTTATCTAAAAAATAAAAAAAAAAAATTAGAGGTGGACTACCCTTAACATTTAGGGAGATGAAAAATAGATGTTGTCCGATTCTCAAACATACCCAATATGCACACAAAATTTCATGAGAATCGGTCTAGCCGTTTCGGAGGAGTTTAACTACAAACACCGCGACACGAGAATTTTATATATTAGATTTATCTACTGTCGTTTTAGAATCGTATCCAAATATGAAGTCTCAAAATGCTTTATAACAGAGATTTAATAATATAAAGTAGTAAAACCTAAAAATTCTAATGATTAAAATTATTGTTGGCAGTATTGTCTCGCTCTATCTGCATATACCTACACTGTGCAAGGAAAGCACCAGCTTTGGTATCACCGTCATTATATATTCTATGATTTATTAATGACTAAACTTGGGCAATTCCCCAACAGGCTATGATAATGTTACCATTAACATTATTCTGTTTTATGAAAAAAAATGTATGTGTTTATGATACAGGGGAGAACGGCCACCCATGGAGACACACTGCCAGTAGACTTGCAGGTGCGTTGCCGGCCTTTTGGGAATTGGTACCTTATCTTTAAGGAGGTTTATACTAACATTCAAAGAGGAAGACATAGCAAGAGATGGGCAGACGAAATAATAGGAGGCACAACTTGGACAAGAAGAGCTAATATCAGGAAAGAATGGAAACAGCTGGAAGAGGCCTACGTGTCACAGGACACGCTGACTACCTAAAACGGGTCAAGTGACGTATTAGATTAAGTTTTATTTATGTATTAGAATTAAGTGTTTTTTTTAAGTAACTTAAATAATTGTTATTATATTGTACTGGGTGTCAGCAATAAAGGCTTGATTATAATAATAATACTAACATTCGAAAAAAATTACCAGACATGGAACCTATTTGTTACGGACTACGAATAGATATAAATTTAAAATAGAAACCAATTGATGCGTTATAGGAAGTCACAACATAAATAACTGGTGGGCGTACGAACGTCTGTAAAATCGATTATTCCAATACGGATATTATATCACTAAGGTTAGTTGGCTAGTTGCTTAAGTAATAACCAACTATTCAATATAATTCAGATTTTAATATCGTCGAAAGTTGAAATATATACATTCCTGTATCTGCTTCCTCTACTCCGTATCTTCATAGAAAATATTTTGGGAAAAGTGATACTCTTCTTTAATAAAATCCCAGAGGATCTTTTATCTCTGGCTTTTAATAAATTTAAGATGTATTAAAGAAAAGCTGTGTAAAAAGGCTTACTATAAAATTAACGATTCGATCTAGTTAATAAAAGGGCCTGGGACTAGTGCTAGACAGGCTACTTCTAATTAATTTGCGATATTTGTTTTAAAATAAGTGTTGTTTGATTATTTGCTATTTTAAAAGAGCACCGAGAGTTTTTTACGCCGGCTTTTTCTCTCGGACTACACTCTCTGTCTCCTTTGCCGATGACTAGGGATTAATAATTTAATGACGTGGAATAAGTGAATATCTTATGTTTCATCAAAAACATATTTTTTTTTATTTAATAAGATCAGACTTCTAAGACATACATAGTTTTATGGGCTTTGTATATGAACAGTTTTCTCACTATATCATGCGCGTTATAAGTGATGATTGCGCACGTATAAGGAATCTATTGGCATACCGCAGCATTACTTGAACATTTTACTATTGAGAATTGAACTTGAAATCGATTTACAAGTATAAAAGCTTCTAAAGCTCAAAGTTTATACATAGATCCGTTATAGATTTATAATTCAAGTAAAAAAAGTTCTTGATTTTTTGTTGTAACTGTTAATACGTAAGCGTTACCAAAGGTGGGCAATATCTGCTAAACGGTTGCGCGATGCGTTAAAAGCCCTTTCTCCGAATGATACTAAAGTTGTTGAGTAATGTGTATTACAGATTCGCTTACAAACCCAGTTATAACAATTTAATAATCATGTTATACAATTGTTCGCATTATTCAAAGTTTGGTAAGGCTTTCGCTTGATATATTCACGAATCAGATCCAAAGAGTTTCCCATACATATAGACAGGCACATACGGGATTACAAGCACTGTTGAAACTAAAGTACTCTTTTGTCTCTTTCAGTCAAAGTCGATTTTCGCATTAACGAAAAGAGACAGAATTGACTTGATGAATTGGTGAATTGATTTGCTTTTTATGATCCGTAGTCTATTTGAAAAATTTAAAAAGCAGTACAAAAATGTTTATGGTTTGTTAAAACCTACTTGGCAAAACGGTGGTTGATGAATCGCCCCGTCTTGACACCCTCAAGAAAAAGTATCCCCATAATGATTATCTATATAAATAAAAATTAATTGCAAATTATGTTGCAAAGCGCAAAACTCGACCAATTCGATTTTTTTAATTTATTCCTTGAACTCTGAGGAAGGTTTTTATGAAGAGAAAAATTAAGTAAAATCTTAAAACCGTATTTTTCACCAGCAAAATGATCCATATGTATGTAGCTAATAAAAAGGTAAGTAAAAAAATCATATTAAGGCGAAACGAAGTTTGCGAGAGCTAATATATATTATTATATCGCCTCGTAACTTAGTGGTCAACGGACGTGTAATTTTTTCGGGAAAATAGCATTAAAAAAAACAATAAAAAGACGCAATAAGACAGCCTCCTGCGAATTTACGGCACTTCATTTAACAAGAGACTTATTTTAACATTTGTGCAATACTCTCACGGTCAAGTAAACGTTCATCTCACATTAAATGATAAATAAGTTCCATTCACCTTTCGCAATAAATTTAAAATTATTCAGTGCATATCCCGATAGTTACCTATAAGTCCGTTTTATTACATCTTGAGAAAGCATTGTACGGTCTGAATGTACAATGGCTATAACTCTGATACGATCATGATGACCTAGTACTTTTGTTTGATAGCCATGCGTAATACTTTATTAATTTTATTTTGAATATATAAAAAAGTTTTGAGGGAGTCTCAATCCTAAGGCTGATTCGAACCCTGGATGGACCTATGGAATCTATATATGCAACACACCACAATACATGTTGTGTGTATATACAATGCAGGATATGAATCTCAATTAAAACAAGAACTCACTTCGCAAGACGCAATAGGCAGGCAGACTTTATCTATAGTACATTCAATAAGCTGCTAATAATATCTACCTGCACAATTAAACAAAAACAGTTAAAGGACTGGCTTATGAGCACACCTCACGCAGTGTTGGAGAGGCTTCTGAGACCTAACATGTAGTTAGACATTACACTCACTCATTCACTCACATGCTTTTTGTCAAAAAAAATTGGGAGAAGATGTTGGTTTACTTATAAGGGTTCCCAAAAGTTACACATTTTTTTTTTTTTTTTTTAAATTAATGTTTTATAGATAATTCCCCGACTATGTAGTCGTCGGAGGTAATTAATAGCTTGCGTAAATGGTTTTGGCAACTCGAATGAATAAACACTACTACCTATTTCTTTTGACAACTTTTTGTATGGCCCTTATAGCAAATCCTAAAAAGATGCCTCTTAACCTAATATTGAATTATTTCCTTTAAATTCGTCTCTGTTACTTCTATGCCCATAGCTTGCTCAGTGTTATACCTGTCGTATCCATACAATGGACAGTCGGTCAGAACATGCAACACTGTCTCTTCAGCTGTATCACCACAAGGACAGGCAGCACTTTGCCTAATCCTGAACCTGTAAAGATACGACAAGAAGCCACCGTGACCTGTCAACATCTGAGTAATCAATCACGTTGGTTTCATTTGTTTAATTATAGAAAAGGCCGAAACAACATTTGGAAGGAATAACTTAGTTATTGCAGCTGTATCGCTGTTTCGATATCTGTGATTCCATTTTTCTATCGTGTTTCCACATTAAAATACATTGTTATAAAAAATAAACACATTTTTATTTCTACATATGAGCATACATACAATTATGAGCGACATTTGACAAAAGACAGTTCATGTGAAATCTTTACTCTAAACAATTTTTGTATCTCATCGAAAAAGGCGTCATAGACAAGTTAAAAAACATTAATTAACATAAATATGCCATAAAAATGCGCCAAAACAGATCGGTCACAAAGAGGTAACGGTGTCAATAGCAGGCCATTGTTAGTGATTGTGCGTTAAAACCCAAAGCGCGTAGTACAAATAATAACATTGTGGTACAAGATACACGCGAGTGGTGTTTTATAATTTAAGTTGCACGCGACGAAAAATTTTGAAATTTTCATCTGAAAAAAATTAAGTTTATTGACGCAATGAACAAGTTTTATTGGTGTTGCGAAGAATGATACTTGCAGGACTTGTCAAAGCGTACTCGTATGATGCAAGAATGACGTGCACTTAAAAGTTTATTTAGAAAATTAATAATAACTAATATCCCGTTTTACACAATACTATCTACCATGTAACGCGCGTTTTATAAAACATTTATCGCCAAAAGGGTCTGAATAATTATTCAGATCTGAGACAATTGTCTATGACTAAAATAGAGATTTAAAAATAACCGAACGACGCGCCCTAGATTTGATTCCCACCGAAAATAAGTGTTGCGTTGAAAGTTTCTAGGCTTTTTAACCGACCGACCAAAGTAGGAGGTTATTAATTCAACATGTATTCTTTTTGTATATATTCAAGCATCTCCATGGACCGAACTGGATGATCAAGAAGATAAATTCTCTTAGAGCGCGCATTAACCAAAAACACTCAATGTATACGTAGATTTAATTTTATCTACGTATGTGATGTTTGAATTAAAACCAATAAAAATGTATTGATTCTTAAGTATTATTTCAATTGTTGACTCTTATACAATACAAATTCCTCGATACAAAAAAAAACACAACGCCATTCTAACTTTTGCCTAATTTTGTTTTTATTAAATCATGGCAAGTATTATGGAGCCAAAAAATAATTAAATTACAGCACATTACTTTGGCCGAGAGCTGCTACTAGCGATTTTATCAAATATTTTAGGAGTTATTTAAATAAAAAGCATTTGGCGCGAAATACTGTATCATCCGTCTCATCTCACGCGAACTTCAGGCATACGTTCGTTTCACTAGTCACTAGAGCGGGCGGAGGGAGACGCGCGGGTGAAATCAAGAATTTCGCTAGCCTAAAGGTGCGTATAAATTAAGCGCGGCAAACCATCGAACATTGGCGAGCGCGGCGGCCGCTCTCTATGTAGACGGGATCGCCGCGCGCGCGCCGATTATGCGCGCTCTTAACTAGACCAAGAAATAGAAATAAGAAATATTATTATTTTATATCATTTAGTGCATTTATTTAAACTCGCTTGCATCATATACTTTGTACCACATATGTGACAATAAAGTGATTTTAACGTTACATAAGTGCGCCAGTTAGAACACGTAGTCATGGGGGGTTGGGTAAGACAATAAAGAGGGTAATGTTCACTTTCGAAATTATACCTAACATGTAAGTTACCCGAGATTTACAGCCATTTTGTCCTTGGCTTTAATTTCGAGGTAAAATAAAAAATTTAGTGGCGCTACAACTTTCTTTAGGTCTGGGCCTCAGATTTCTGTATCTGTATCATGATCAATCTATCAGGCCAGTGAATGGTCCTGTGCCTCACACACGCCGTCGACTTTTTGGGTCTAAGGCAAACCAGTTTCCTCACGATGTTTTCCTTCACCGTTTGAGCGAATGCTAAATGCGCACATATAATGATAGTCCATTGATGGACAGCCGGGGATTGAAGCCACGACCTCGATGAGAGTCGCACGCTGAAGCCACTACACAAATTTCTAGTCGTATCGTAACAAACATTTAATATACAGTATTCACAATATTCTTTAGAGACTCTTGGGCCGTGGGGTTCAAGTGCACAGGCGCTAATTAAAGATTTAAGTTGGCGCCTGGTACATAGTACCGTTGACCCCAAAGATGGTCCTTTCCTCGCTCAACGAATAAGTATCGCAATAGAACGAGAAAATGTTACCATTAAAGGTACAAGATATAAGAATTGTCTATAATGATATGACTCATAAGTCATAATGTAATTGTTCTATTCTACCTTTTAAAACAAATTTGCACGCCATTATGTGTGGCAGAATATGAGATTAGATAATACCACCATAATATTTTTGTACCTTATTCTTGCAAATAAATTATTATTAATATTATTACACTGCCAGGGACCAAACTTAAAATTTGTTTTATTTTTCTATTTATCAATTTTTAATTATTATTATTACTATGTATTTTATTTACACAATTCGCGCCGTTTTAAGATTTAGGTCCATATGAATACAATTAAATGCGTGCACACGCTTGCATAGGTGACTGCTAATGACCAAAAGGCATTTTAAAAGGAAATATTTTAAAAAGTCACCACCGAAAAAACGCAGTTACATAATAGGTAAATTGAAAGAATTTTTTGCTTTAACTGAGAAACCGGGCAGTACATTCATTTAACTATATTCGTACAACCAATAAATAATTTTTTTATCTAGTTTTTCATCAAAATATTAACTTTTAACTTTCCATTACGGATTACTGTAGTAATTTTGATTAAGGTTCTGAAACATTAAATCATCAAACAAGTGTATTATACCACTTATTCTTTTAACTTAATTTATGTGTCTCTTTTAGTCGTAGCGTAAACACACTTTAACAGAAAGATACGAAAGATTTTGTAACTGTTTTTATGAATAATCCTGCATTTAGCCCTTTTTTATGTAACACCTGATGTTTAGTGATACCGCCGGTCATGGACACATTGCCAGAAGGCTCGCAAGTGCGTTGCCGACCTTTTATAAATTAGTACGGTTCCACATTGTGGTGCCCGGCGAAAACCGCCTTAAAACACGCTCAGTTGTGGAACGATGGAGCCCTTCTTTGTTTATTGGGTAGAATCTTTAAGCAGTGGACGAATCGATCCTATTTATTGACGTTATGTATTAAAAAATCTAAATAGCGTCAAACAAGCCTATCATTAAATATATCTTTACAATTATATAGATAGCACAGTTACGCTAATTTCCTGTGAGGCCTTAAAGGTCAAAAGTGGAGGCAAATGACAGGAGATTGTAAGTAGAGCTGCGGTTGCGTCGACATTCTTATGTATTTGTTAATACTTGCCGGAACTATACGGGCTGATAATACACATATATAGTTTTTATTTTTCATTAATAATTTTAATTTTACATAAATGTTTTTACTATAACATACCATATAACAGACATATTAATGTGGTAATCACATGTAATGAAGGCAAATAAGATTATAAAAGTATGATAAGTTAATGAGATAAAAAAATATAAGAAGCAAGTAGGTGATCAGCCTCCTGTGCCTGACACACGCCGTCGACGTTTTTGGTCTAAGGCAAGCCGGTTTCCTCATGATGTTTTCCTTCACCGTTTAAAAGAATATTAAATGCGCACATAGACAGAAAGTCCATTGGTGGCCTTGCCTTGGATCTGCCCAGCCTTGGATCGAACCTACAACCTCAGGGATGAGAGTCGCACGCTGAAGGCCAACACTGCTCAATTTAATGAGATACTATATATAATAAAATAATTATTAATAGTAATTATTTTAATAGTTTCTCACTGTAAAAATCCATACAGTACATTTTAAAAACGTATATGATATTGATAGGATAAAATAAACTTGTTTGGTTATAGTTTAAAACGGTCCCTGATTTGAAAACAACATATTATCATGATTATATACATACAAAATATATTGTTGTAACAACTCTATGAAAATAACAGGTAATCCATTCAAAATTGCAAGTGAAAGCACAAGACCACTTTAAATTTGCTATAATTCAGTATTATGTTAAAATGCCACAATTTAGCAACGTTTATTATAATTTTGTGTAATACATATATCGTAACTATGACGATAATATTATAAAGAATTATATTGAACTCTTTTCATGCATCAATAGTACCATTACCGAAAATCCCTTCAGGCCCAAGATGAGAAGATACGACAGTAAACACTACCTGATCCCGAATTCACATACAAAGTTATGGAATTAGTCATAAAAGGTATGCGTGACTCAAATATGTAACCTATGCAAGGGCCCGTACATACAGAAACAACATAACTGCAATACCACTTACAGAATTAAGCTCTTTATTTCATTGCATTAAAGTCTGTTTTCCGATAGCCAAGTTATAATTTAAGATGTTTAGTATCGTTATTCAAATGAGTTGACATTCGATAGGGCTGTGACGTCATTAAATCAGTAAAGTAACAAAATTTAGGGGTTAAGCGAGGGCTGAGATTGCTATGGCTCTAGCTTTGTACGTGGTTTATTTGTTGATACTCATAAATTATGGCTTTTCATTATACACCAAATTAACATAGAGTATGAATTACGATTTTATATATTACTAGCTGATCCGGCAAACGTCGTTTTGCCATATATATCATTTATAATAAAAAAAGGGGTTGATCGTAGAGGGGTGAAAATTAGGGGTTGTATGTATTTTTAATGCTGTATCATAAAAAAAAAATGTTTTTATCTAATAATTAAAAAAAAATTAGGGGTGGACTACCCTTAACATTTAGGGGGATGAAAAATAGATGTTGTCCGATTCTCAGACATACCCAATATCCACACAAAATTTCATGAGAATCGGTCAAGCCGTTTCGAAGGAGTTTAACCACAAACACTGCGACACGAGAATTTTGTATATTAGATTTTTATTATGTTAGAAACATTTTTGAATTCTATCGATTGATGTCATAGAAGTATAGGTCCGTAAATTTATGCAGTTTTGTTTTTTCGAAAAACTAAATTAAAAAACAAAATCGAAAACAAGGCGTGGATATTATTTTATATTTATAACACCACCTATACTCTGATTATTATTTATGTAGAATTCTAATAACTATCATTCTTGACATGTTAGAGGTTACAATTTTTTTGGCCGGGAACATTTTTCAATTTCAATACGAGTCGGAACATCTGAGTCTATACAAACATTTTATTTAATTCGATATAAATTTTTAATCTTGATATATATTATATATTTTGTTCGTGATATTGAAATATTCGATATTTTTGCAATAGGTAACTTGAGTAAGTAAATATTTAGATTTACCTTTTTGTAGGTAAATCAGTAAAATACGTAGCATTTTAATTTCTATTGCCCTCAAATGGGTCAAATTTGTCCCCTTTTTCGGTGGAGAACTTTAGTAGCAACACTAATGAAATATCAGAATTCTACGGAATGAAAAAATCAGAGTTTATGTTATAACATACGAAAAAAAATCCACTTTTACCTCCTATACCTAACTAACGTAATGTTTCTTCTTCCGATAATTGCAAGGCTAGTTCAGAGAACGTCGAAGCATGAGTAGTAACTCTCTTTTTCTGGTCCAGATGTCGCTTTACGAAATTTTTCCTTATACCAACAAGACATGACAATAATAAAATCTGTACCTAACATTAATACACTTCTAGAATAAATAATAAATAAATAATTATAATAACGTATAATAATAAAACTTAAATGGACATACTTTTAAATCCCCTAAAATATTGCCTAATTAGTCATAACCCTAACTAACTAAAACTACTTATAAGTACTAACAGTATTTACT
The DNA here is from genome assembly GCA_905332375.1 of Pieris macdunnoughi. Taxonomy (NCBI): domain Eukaryota; kingdom Metazoa; phylum Arthropoda; class Insecta; order Lepidoptera; family Pieridae; genus Pieris; species Pieris macdunnoughi. Next base: position 197,490 of record CAJOBZ010000082.1, read on the forward strand.
AGTATTTAGGTTTCAAAGTCGAAGATAGAAAAATACTTAGTTTAAATAAGCTTACGATTGATATAGAAAGACTTTAAAATGGACTATTTGAAACAAATATTGTATTTAACATAAATTTAATTAAACATAATTTCAATTATCACGTTCCCAAACGGTAAGCTAGTGTTTAAATCAAAACAAAACAATATTACACGGCGGTGATAGACATATTTTTGTGCAAAAAGGAAGCATTGCTAATTTGATTATCAGTTCAAAAGGCCGTCATACGCAACGATCCTTTGATCGGCAAAAATACAAATATGTGCTCTACTCAAATTGTCGCATGCCATAAGTTATAAACTTGTCAACAATGAGCATTTAATTTATATAAAGAAATATATTATTTTGTGATTGAGCAGTGTTGGCGTAGTGGTTTCAGCGTGCGACTCTCATCCCTGAGGTTGTAGGTTCGATCTCGGCTGTGCACCAATGGACTTTCTGTCTATGTGCGCATTTAACATTCGCTCGAACGATGAAGGAAAACATCGTGAGGAAACCGGCTTGCCCAAAAAGTTGACGGCGTGTCTCAGTCACAGGAGCAAATATAGCGTCAAGAATAGAGCGTACTAATTCTTAAAAGGCCGGCAATGCATCCGCGCGCCCTCTGGCAATGAGTTTCCATGGGCTATCACTTAACATCAAATGAGCCTGCCCGTTAGCTCTATTCTATAAAAAAAGAGCTGTTATTTCTAGATCTGATAATATTGGCAAATAAAATAAAATGTTATTAATTATCATTGTTTTAAATAGTTTTTCGCGGCACCAGTGCCGTGTTGTTTATTAAAAATATTTTTTTTGCGGCATATATTTTTTTTTAAATTTCGTATCATATATAAAAGCATTGAGGCTGTCCGTTAATGTTAAAAAGACAAGTTTAAAGTTGTAAAATAGATTATGACTTATTTATTTAATTAACAACCCAATGCACACTTATAAACGTCAAAAAATCGCATCTACTGCCAAATCTCAATTCAAGGCCATAGAACGACAGAAGAACTGTCAATAAAATCTCCGCCACTCTTCTTATTCTTATGCTTTGTTAATATGTAAACATTGTATCAAAGATTCATTAAATTGCATTAATTAGCATGTACTTTGGTCTTTACCACCTTTTCGAAAGTAATGTGAGACAAGTTCTGAGTTCGGGAAAAGAAAAGTTACGCTCTCTAAATGAATACTCTAAGTGGAACCTCCACTGACTGCATCCCTGACTTTTAACAAACTGATTATAAGCCACAAAATCCTCGTGGCACATCTTTTTCAAGACCAAGCTTCAAGCTAAATACATTGTCCGTTTAGCGGATCGCTTGTCGCCAATAACTTAAATCTTGTACCACACAAGTAGTGCCTGAGGCGTATCGTACTCGCTAAGCTAATGAGATGTCAGTACAATCATTTGTGCTTAAACCTCGCACGACCAGGTTTTTGGCCCGTCTTTATTCTAATATTAATTAAACCATCAAATCAATAAGATGTTTGCGAATATCGTTTTAGTAAACATTTTCTATAATAATATACAGCATAGGTGAGATTTTACACCGAAATCCTTAATGCAGTAAAATAAACATATTTTTTGTAATTCAAATTTTATAAGATTTGATAGAAGTATCATTTTTAGTAAAATAGTTTTCACGTTCAATTAAATTAACAATTGAAATATTTTTGTTATTAAATAGTAATAATAATCTATAGAGCACAAAATAAAGCAACAGTTATTTATTATAATAAATAAATAATTTTCTTGACTAATGCGCATCTTGTCCTTTCTCCACTGCTCCGGCCCGGGGGGGGAAACGGGAAAGAGTTAAAAAAAAAAATTGGGGCTGGGGTTTTTTTTTTCCCCCCCAACCCGAACCGAAAAAAAATTTATTTTTTTTTTTTAAAATAAAAAAAAAAAAAAAAAAAAAAACAAAAAAAATAAATTTTTATATAAAAAATAAAAAAATTATTATTGTTTTTTTTTTTTTTGGGGTTTTTTTTTTTTTTTTTTTTTTTTTATTTATAAAAAAATAAAAAAAAAAAAAAAAAAAAAAAAAAAAAAAAATGAGAAAAAAAAAAAAAAAAAAAAAAAAATAGTTTTGTTTTGTTTGGTTTTATTTTTATTAAAAAAAAAAAAAAAAAAAAAAAAAAAAATTAAAAAAAAAAAAAAAAAAAGAAAAATGGACGGAAAAAAAACAGGGGACCGATTTATGAAATATATGGATATAAAAAAAAGGGGGGAGGGGGGGGGGGGGGGGGGGGGGGGATTTTTTGGGGGTTTATATATTGGAAGGGGGTTGAGGGTAGGGGGGGGGGGGGGGGGGGAGGAAGGGGGAGAAGGGGATACAGGTCCTAATAAAGGCATCAGGCTTAATAAACAATTAATAAATTCATTTTTAATTCACGAAACATTAAACTTTTAACCGATATTGATAAACTACATTAAATGCTTAATTTATTGAACCCACACAGAGATAACCACATTATGAAACTCTAAAATTAATATTTGAATTGCCAAAAAACCAGCAAAGTTATTTATATCTGAATCTTTTCGCTCGTACCCGCGTCCCAAACGTATGACGATTACTTTTAAAAGCCAAAGAAAAGAACAAAGGAGAGGAACACAAAGTGAAATAATAATTATCCCTCGCCTAGGGCATAACCCAGATACCTGTGAGGAAAACATTCTTATAAGCTTATGGATTATGGAGTACAATATCATATCTCTATAAAACAAGAGTTATGGACGTTGTTTTTTTGTCAATTCCTGTGCATTTTTATTGTGCAATCTCACTTGATTGTGAAAATCAAAGTGTGTCTTAAAACGCTACTGAAGATGCGTGATACACCGGCTCACAATTATAATATTACTAGCTGACCCGACAAACGTTGATTTGCCATGTATATTATTTCTAGGAAACATTTTTTTAGTTCAATAAAAATAATTATCTACTATAATAAAAAATAAGGGGTTGATAAAAAAAAAAGTTTTGGGGTAAGACAACACTTATCACTTAGGGGTTTGAAAGACAGATTCTCAGACTTACTGAGTAGTGAGTATGCATAAAAAAAATCATAAGAGTCGGTCAAGCCGTTTCGGAGGAGTATGGGAACGAACATTGTGACACGAGAATTTTATGTATGTTTTAGAAGTATGTGTAAACAGGTGTAAATAGTATTTAAGATATTGTTTTATAACATTTAATCGCATTTGAAGTTTGCTCTGTTCTATTCATTTATCGCTTCAATCAATGTGGCTAAGACTCCTTCAAGGCCTTAATTATCGAGGTGAGCCTGCCCGATAGCTTTGAGATAATCCCACCACCTTGAACCTTTGAACCTACCCGTAGGGCTTCGTCTGTTACCTTAGGTCTCATGGTGCATACATCCCGACCTTATTTATATATTCAATACTAGATGACCCGGCAAACGTTGTTTTGCCAAGTACATATATTATTTCTAGGAAACATTTTTTTAGTTCAATAAGAATAACTATCAACTTAAAATATAATAAAAAATAGGGGTTGATCGTAGAGGGGTGGTTTTGTATGCTGTATCGTAAAGATAAAACATTAAAAACAAAACATTTTGTCTAAAAAATTAAAATTGAGAGATGGACCGGACCACCCTTAACATTACGGGAGATGAAAAATATATGTTGTACGATTCGCAGACCTAACCGATATGCACACAAAATTTTACGAACATCGGTCGAGTCATTTCGGAGGAGTTTAATTACAAACACCGTGACACGAGAATTTAATATATTAGATTTATATGTTAGGGTACATTTGTACCTATGTAGCCCTACGGGTAGATATGTTCATAAGTGTCACCCTCTCATATATTTAGTTGTCTGGTGCAGCTTGCTAATACTTACACTACATATACCATACAGATACTGTTCCTACCTGTGCAGAGGCTGTTTCAGCGCAGAGGAAACAGTCACCCACGTAGTCCTGGAATGCGAGGCTGTGGCTAATCAACGTGAAAAAATCCTCGGAACGGTGAGGTCGCTCCGGGAAGCCTGTGAAGTGCCCAGGAGACTTCTGTGCTTCTGGAATGAGCTAGGCTGGCTAAATTAGCCAGGACTCGTACGCACAACGGACCAACCACGAGTCTAATTGCGGAGAAAGGAGTCCTTCTACCCTAACCCTAACCATACAGACACTCCTGACAAAAATTACATTTAAATTTAAACACACATTTCACAGTCAGGCAAGCTGTACAAACGCGATAATTATTTTTAGTATATGTTTATATACACGTTATTCGGCTTCGTTGTATTTAATACTATTAATTAATTGACGTACTAAGTAATTTGCAGACGTTGACGTTGCAGCGCCGAGATGAAGCCTAAGTTTACGCGCTTTGTTGTTCTAAGATTGACGTCTTACAAAGAATCACGGGAATTTAGTTTTCTGTGACTGACATTTTACACACACCACCAGCACCTTATGCTAACTTATACCTGAATAGCCTGCTCCATCCTTTGCGAGAATAGATATTTAATGTAACAGAATTGTAACAATATACATTTGTATGGAATACTTAAGGAATGCACTGTATTTGAAACTAAACGAAAACATGAACTTACGCCGTTCGAAAAGTTGTCGAGTAGTCTTTATTTCGGTTATAACTTAAAAAAAATACACAGTTAAATTTAAATACCAGTTAAACAACAAAAAAAAACAAGGTGAAAGAATACAAAGAAACAAGAAATAACACACAAATTTATAAGTTATTGTCTATTACGAGACGTTTCGATATTGCGTCGACGTAGGTAGGTTAAGTTTGTGCAAATTTAATTTTTGTATTTTTTATAAGTGGTTTCATTCCATGTTACGTGGAGAATGGTATAATGGTTCCAGGTTCATGCACGTACCTTTAAATATACAATATTCAACGATTTAAAAGAGTTGCAGACGGTCTCTTACCGGTTCGTCTCGTCTTGTCATTGTTCTAGGCCCTTGACTTGAGCCAATGAATATAA